>JANSVA010000217.1:42600027-42610283 GCA_025504915.1 Erythroxylum reticulatum | reverse complement strand
TAAAATTTATTTAAAATTGGTGTTGAGAATTGTTAAAGAGTAAAAGTGTTATAAACAAGGAATATATTAATTGAATTATTAAAGTTAAAATAATCTAATTTATATATGACTACATTGATTTATACATAATAATTAAAGGCAAAAGTAAAATTATCAATGTATAAATTAAAATCATGATTCATGAGCAACCCCAAAATAACAAATTTACATTGAAGGCTGGTGTGCCTGCATGCTTTTGAAAACCATTGCCAGAGTCATGCTTTCACTATTAAAGTTTTGGTTGTGTATCAAATCGTGAGATTTTAGCTCCAGCGTCCATGTCCTACCAAGAAATCATGATCTATATCAAATTAAAAAGCACCAAATGTTAGGAGTTGGGAATCCATCAAATCAAAGATTTTCACATTGTTTATATGAACAATGGCACTTCTTTACTAAAAAATTATAGCATGACTGCTTTAAGAATTGAGATATAAATCGTAAGAATCTGGTAGATATGGAGATAAGTTTTGTGCTAATATTAAATTGCATCAATTATATATTTATATTGCTCGTAATGATTTTGCATGTATATTTATTATAAAAATTAGTCTGAATTAATCTTACTTACATATTATTAAATTTTTCTAAATTTTACTTGTCAGCAAAAATTTTAGTAAATATTATCAACTTAATTCTTGCTGAACATTATTATCGTTAGTTTTGTATAATTACTATACATTTATGATACTTTTTTCGTGACTATATGCTCATAACTTTATATCAATAGAGGGAGCTATACCAAAGTATTACTCATTCGTGTCATTTGTTATCTATTTATTTCCTAAATTAAAATATATGAAAATATAAATTTGACTTGCCCTTTTGTCATATAACAGATATGAAAATATTTATTATAATCTTATGAGGATTTAGAATAGGAAAATTTAAGGCTGTGTAAGAAAAATTTCTTGCTACTTGCGAATAGTTGTTCAAAGCAATTAACAGGAATAAAGATAAGAATATTATGTTATCTTCAAAGAAGCTTCCATATCCTTATTTTGGCTGGTAAATAAAGTTTCCATACCTTTGCCCACTGCTCTGTTTAGCGCTGCTTTCCGTATATATATATGGGCTGGCTCTCAAAGTCTGAGCAAGTCTCACAATTTCGTACAAAAACAACCCTTCCTCGGGAGGTTTAAGGCTCATCTCCGTAGCCTTTCCTTTGCACCCTCTTCGCCTGTTCCTTTGTGCCTCTGTTCCTGCGAATTTGAGTTGAATATTCTCTTCAAAATCCATTCTTTTTCCAGTATACATGCACCCCGTTATCTGTCAGTCTATTAAAGCGATTGTTATTGTCTGCTCTTCCTCTCCTTCCCAACTTTAGCGTGAGAAACAGAGAGCAGCATCAGAGAACAAAAACACAGAAGAACGGAAAGTTGAGAAAAGAATTAAAGAATACTACAAAAGAATTCTGGGATTTTATTTGTCTTTTGTTGCTTGCGCCTTTGTCACTAACCTATATACCATCTTCAAAGATCCAATCTTTGGTCAGAAGAAAGAAAGAAAGAAAGAAAGAAAGGTTCCCATCTTTTCAAGAAAATAAAAACAAATAACTGAATTAAGAAAGCATGAAATGAAATGGGGAAACATTTAAAGTAACTCAGTCCAGAGGAGCATTGATTCTGTGATTGGACTTGTCGATTTTGAGGAAAATGACGGTAAACGGGGAAATCTCGCTCGAAGAAGAAGGGAATCAAGTAACAGTGGCGCCTTTGTCAGTAGAACAGCCTCAGAAGCTAGCGGTGGTTGGCTATGCTTTGACATTGAAGAAAAAGAAGAGTTTTTTACAGCCCAAGCTTGAAACTTTGGCCAGGTGTAACCATTCATCCCTGCATTTTACTCTTAAAATCACTCTTCTTTTGTTTCTTTGATTGTTTCCTCGTTAATTACTATGTTGGTAGATGCCAACATCTGAATTTTTCGGTTTCAAGAATCAACTATGGATGAGAAGGTTTAGCACCTCGATGTTGACTCCTCGCTCCCTGAGGCTGTTGCTCTTTATTGTATATTTTCCCGTGTTTATGTATCATTTTATAAGTATCTGTCAGCTAGTGGTGATGGATGAGAGGCTATTTCATTGGGTTTTCCTATTCGTTTCCTCAAATGGCTCGTTTCAGAATTGTTATTTTGTTGGTTACTGCTTTTTTAAATGTTGAATTTTCTTGATTGTATCTAATCCTTATTCTGGACGAGACTTTCATTTTGTTGCGGGATATGGTGCCTTTCTGATAATGTTAAATTATTCGGTACCATGGGGCAAGTTGATTAGATTTTAGCTACTGGTTTTTGCTGGACTTATGAGCCATGCTTTTCTGGGTATCTGGAATCTTATTCTCATCTTGTAATCTTTTAGTAGGAATATTCTTTTGTGCATACGACATGCAATGAGGAGCATAAAGTCAAAAGTCTGGAGCTTTGTTCAGTAGTTTAATAATGTAATGGATGCTGAAATTCTATCTAATCCTTTGTTTACGATAATTTTGCGTACGAGGAGAATTTCCCATGAAACTCTATCAGTTGTGTTCTTTTGCATTTTGTTGATAAACATTAAGAAATTGTAGTCACTATTAGCTTGAATTCCTCAAACATAACTCTGATCTTTTCCTTCTCTTGGAGCATAGACTTGCTGAATAGGGGTACTTTCTCAAGATTTTCACAAGCAGACTGTTGAAGTAGCTAATCTCTCTTCCATTAATTACACAAGCAAGTTATTTAAGTAGATCATCTTTCTTCTTGGATGTTTTATTGAGTTTTAGGTAACTCATCTTGCCATGATCCTTCCTGAAAATTGAAAACTTTGACACAGGATCCAAAACTTATTCTTCAGATTGTTGATCAATTTCTGGTTTTGAGGAACGTATATGAAATGGAATCAATTTCATTGCAGTTTCTTTTGGATGCAAATCTGGGTCATTGCACTATTTTATTGGTAACACAAAAGCTGGTTCGTGTAATGGTCCTTATATCCTTGAAGGTGCAGAACTAGATACTTGATCTTGTATTATGCATTCTTAAAAGGATATTGTGAAGACATCCTATTCGACAGGAACTACTGCAGGACACATCAGCATGTCAAGAAAAGTGTGTGTGACTTAAGTTATTAATGGTTCTCTTCTGTTGGAGAGAGTAGAGCAGAGATATGAGTTGGATGTTAAAATTGGTTTCACTAGTATTACCTATTTCTGGATGCTGTCTAATATCAGACATATAATGATATTGATAAAAAATTTCTTTGCTTCATGCAGAAATAATGGTTTATTGTTTGTTGCCATCGATCGGAGCAGACCATTATCTGATCAAGGCCCCTTTGACATTATCTTGCACAAGGTCAGTGTTACTTTAGGAAGTTTCTATAAATTCTAAAATATGCCTCTTTCTAATTGCTTATTAGCCAATTGAGAACTTCTTTCATTTCTTTTCCTGCCAAATTATTCTGTGTTTGATTGGATTTCCGATGATCTCTCTGTTGCTTGTAGCTTTCGGGAAAGGATTGGTGCCAACTTATTGAGGTTTGTCAGTATAACTTTATGTCTGTGTTTATTTTATTTATAATTCTTGGTGTGTCACATATTGAATCAACTACAGCTTCTTGGTATATGGCCTGCTTTTGGTAAAAGTTAGGCCATCCTTATTTTCTGTAGGCTAGCAGCTAATGGATACTGGTTGACCCATTAAATGTCTTGACTTGAAATCTTTTTTCTGGCACGAGGTCCAGATTAAGCCTTTACCATCTCAAACTGTGACAAGCTGGACTTGATATCTCAAGCATTCATAAGTGAGGATTTTCACTTTGTGATCAATCTACATAGGGTTTAGGTTTTCTTAAGCTAAGCTACAAACTAGAGGGATATAGATGGCGTGTAGTAGTTAACTATAGCTGGGCTTGAAGACTTGTGGAGTGCACAATCTCACCTTATAATGGTTTGATTACATTTTTTACCGCATATCATGTGTCTTGACGACTGCTATATTGATCAACTGCAATAGTCCTTAGTCACTAATGGGATGTTTCCCCATAACTTCTTTGGTTGATGATTTAACTGCAGAGACAAAAATGATAATCCATAGTTCTTGTTCTATTTTTCATCTTGAAGGATTACAGGCAAAAACACCCAGAAGTAGTGATCCTTGATCCTCCTTATGCAATACAACATCTACACAATCGGCAGTCCATGCTTCAAGATGTTGCTGATCTTAACTTGTCTGACTGCCATGGTGATCTGTTTGATATTCTTGTACTTTTCCATTGCTTTCATATTTCCTTGCCTAAGCTTGTGTCCTGCCTTGTCGATAAAAAGTTGTGAAGGATAATAAGGCATGGTGGAGAATCTCAGACTCAGTTCATGTTGTTCTTCTAACCATGAAATAGCTGATCATTATTATTTTGTATATTATGGGTGTAGGCAAAGTTTGTGTGCCAAAGCAAATGGTTGTCGATAAGGATCGATTATCAATCCCCTGTCAAGTTGCCAAAGCCGGGCTGAAGTTGCCACTAGGTAGGATTTTATTATCTGTGCCAATGTAACATAACATCCAGAAACTAGTAGGATGAACAACTTTGAAGCACATGGAAACCTCATTCAAATGTCCAAGGGTAATGTGTTCATTATTTTGTGCCTACAGTTGGTAAATATAAACTCAATGATATGAGGTCTGTATTTCATTTGAATGGGAACGCTTATTATGGTTATGGAAATACTTGATCTGGAATGAGGATGAATAAATACTCCCAATTTGTTTGCATGTTTTTTCTCAGTGATTTTGATCTTGAACATTTTTAACTCGTGCATATCTACTGTTAATATCAGTTGCAAAACCACTGGTAGTGGATGGGACTGCCAAATCACATGAATTATTCCTCGCTTATGATTACTCCTCTCTCTCAGAACTGGAACCACCCATGGTACTGCAGGAGTTTGTTAATCACGGTATGATTGTGCGTAGTGGGAGAATCAATTATTTTCATACATATGGAACTAGGAAGCTTATTATCCACTGCTCTTCAATTCTAGGTGGTGTCCTATTTAAGATTTATATTGTTGGAGAAGCTATAAAGGTTGTTCGGCGTTTCTCTCTACCCGATGTTAATAAGTGTGAGCTAGAAAAAGTTTCAGGGGTGTTTCCCTTCCCGAGGGTTTCTTCTGCCGAATCTCTGGCTGATGATGCAGATCTGGACCCCTCAATTGCAGGTAGGTCGCTGAAATGCCTTCAGTTTCTGTTATCAAAGGCACGCAATACCTTATTTCATTGTCATACCCAACTTTCATTTGCAGTACACTTATTTTATGCAAGCAGTAACATTTGGTTGTCATAAAAAACAATATTATTCTATCCAACTTTCAAGGGTTTCATGTATACCCAAGTGGTTGATTTAGCCATTCAATTTTCAATGCATATGATGAAGTATAACATGTAGGAGAACAAACTTCATCCTTTTTAGAAGGGCCATGTTTGATGGGCTTGCCTAGAATTTGATAGGCACAGAAGAACGTGCTTCAATTGTTTGTTAGATTTAACAGCTTTCTTCATATAAAATGGCATTTTCCTTACAGAACTTCCCCCGCGTCCTTTACTGGAGAGGCTCGCAAAGGAACTTCGAAGTCGATTGGTAACTCCTTTTGAAGCCTGCCCCCATTTCTATGGTACATGTTGGCTATGCCATACACCTGGTTATATGACTGATAGCTATACCATGCTTCATTTGGTAGGGTCTCCAATTATTCAACATAGATATGATTCGTGAACATGGGACAAAGGATGCATTTTATGTCATTGACATCAACTACTTTCCTGGCAAGTATACTATGTTCATTTATTTAGTTCTTTAAACCTCTAATTCTTCATTTGCACTTATGTTGTGGACTCCTGTTCTCTTGGAGACCCTTTGGAAAGATTAAATGGGATCGTGTCTCTCTTCATCTTTTTCTGTAAAACAGAAAAGAAAATAAATCTATCATCTAGATGAAGGTTTGTTACTGTTGGTCACACAGTGTCAAAATTTGTGAGTGATTGGAAAACGTAGGCTTGGTACCATGCTACCAAAATTCTTTGAAGTCAGATACATCTAGCATTCATATTATCCATGTTAGGATACAGACCAAAGTGCGGAATTAGGAAAACTATATGAATGGAGGCAAATATGATCTCATGTCTTCAGGTAGTCTGTATCATGAATTCCCAACCTAATTGCTGTACCTTTCTAGTTGACAACTTCATTTGTCACTTTGGATATTTTTCATCGTGCTGCTAGCTTTGTTCTATTTGACAAGTCTTGGCATTTTTTAAAGTTTCTGCATTCGAAACTCAGTTATGAAATACAGGTCCCCATAGCAATGATTATTCACATTTGCATTCTTAGTCCATAACCAACTTTTAAATCACCACAGGATATGGGAAGATGCCAGATTATGAGCGCATCTTTACGGATTTCCTATTGGGGCTTGTACGTGACAACTGTAAGATGGGAGCTCCATGTAAATGTTGAAGTTCTATGTCCATTGCATATGACGTTCCATGCAGGTATTAGGTGTATTTGAGAAATTGAAGAACCATCCATTTAACCCAACTCTAAAACTGCTGGATGGTGAGGATCTTCTTAATTAAGCCACCACCATGTAAACAGAAATCTTACTGCAAGCTTGGCTTGCTTATATCTTTTACCATTTTCATATTGTTTCTAGGCAAAATGACTAGATGCTGCTGCCTCTTTAGCCCCTTTACCTTCGACAAGAATTTTGATATTGTTTCAGACAGTGGCCAGCTATGGACTAGTAGGCATCAACTATGTTCTCATAAAATTTTCAACTGAACAACATAAACATGTACTTTCCAAAAGTTTCTGTTTGCTCTTGTTTTTACAACAATAACTAGAATGACTTGCAAGTACTACTTTCCACCATATTGATTAGTCTTTTCGTTTTAATATCATTTGTGGCCTTTCTTCCTGGTCGTGCATAAGGGTGAAAGCATTGTAATTGATCCTTAGTTCTGCAAATTTCAAGACAAAGAAGATGAATTTTCTTGAGTGGGGTCCCATAACTGGATGAAAGATTGATAACTGTTTTGCTATCTTAACTATCAATGCAAGGATAATTAACGCCTATAACTAGTTCTCGAGCGAAACATAGATGTGTGATGTTATTCTGGATATGTATGCTTATTGCATATCAAATCGTGGCTAGCGTACTAGTGATAAAAGCTCATAGCACTAACCCTGCTAGTTCCAAATACCATTGTCGCATTTTCACAAATTGGTGGAAAGTTTCCCTCCGTATCATTAACTGGAAACTGTATAGCGTAAAGAAGTAAATTTAGCAACGGTGCATTTCTAACATCACACCTTCGGATGAAATGTCTCCCTGTTCATTGAAGCGTAAAAGCAGTCAAACAAGTACAAAATGATACACGTAACTTGAAACGAATAGGAAGATGGGTAAATATCGGCTTACAATTCTGAAAATTAAAGTTCTGTAAAACCTCCTTCAAGCAGTTTTTATAAGTAAATTTAAATCTTCTTAAATCTTGTTAGTCACAAGTTCGTCATTTCTAATTCTTTAGCCAGTGATGCCGTCAATCATATAATATGATCTTTGTTTGGACTTATAAATAACATATCTTCTATAAACAATAGTAAAATAATGAAATCATTATTATCAAGCCTCTTAAAATATCCACAAAGATTGGTATTAGTTTTATTGTACTCGTGATGAAAGAATCAAATTTCTTGTACCAACGTATAACTACCATTTTAAGACCATATAATGATTTGTTCAATTTGCAAATTATGTTTCTTTTTTCCTTTTTCTTCAAAATCTTATGGTTAGAAAATATACATTTATTCTTCAAAATCTCTATAAAGAGAAGTTCTCTTCATATTTGACTGTTTAGATATAAGTCATTCCCCATATATTATTTCATTTTAAGAATATTATTTGACTATCAATCTTGCACGATATCACTCCATTTAATTTTTTGCATTTTGCCTGATCTTGAAGACTAATTTCTTATAAATCAACTTCCCTCTTTGTGGTAATAATATAAGTTCCTAAATTTTTTTTATGAAGAATTCAAATTTCTCTTGCAATGCCAATAAGATGAATCTGGATTATTTAGTATTTCTTGTAGAATTAATGACTCTGGAGAATTAATGACTCCCTAACCTTGGTTATATGGTACATCTTGCCTTGAAGCTACTTGAGAAGAAGTCTTTTGTTGAAATCCTTTTTTTTTTAATTCCAGTCCCGAAACTTTTTTGTAAAGTCTTATTGTCTTTTCTTCCCATCGTAATTTTATTTTTTTGCAAAGTTGACATCCCTACTGGCAATAATTTTATAGGCAGCAAGATCCTACAAGAGATACCCCTTGCTCTATTAGTGTATCATAAAAATAAATATTTCCTAGGTTTTGGATCTAACTTTATGGTTTCTTTGATGTATACATCATGTACATAAGACTTTGAAACAAATTTAGGTTGGAATGATCCACTGACTTCTCAATCCCTATCTTTGTTGATGTTTTCAACTCAATTGCATTTAGTAAAACCTAATTCATTATATAATAAGAGGCATTAACTACTTTTTACCTTGAAAGCCTTACTTAGGCATAGAGCCCTTAATATTGCCAGTTGAATTGCATTTAGTAAAACCTAATTCATTATATAATAAGAGGTATTAACTACTTTTTACCTTGAAAGCCTTACTTAGGTCTAGAGCCCTTAATATTGCCCTTGTTCTTTCTAAAGTTATTTTGTTTATTTACTCTTCCACTTCGAAGAGTGTATACAATAGTGAACTATCTTTTAATTTCTTCTCGCTTACAGAATACATTAAATTTGTCACTATTATAAATTTCTCTATTATTTTTCCTCAAACACTTAATCATCCATATACACAAGTGGTGTTAATGATAATAAAATAAAAAGATGTGGGTTATGCTATTTTCAGCCTTTCAAGTCCACCACCAGGTCATTGCTCTTTAATCTTCACTTGTCCTCAACAGCTTCACTGTTCAAATATTGAATGTTGTATGGCTTTTTATCCCAGTTGGGCTTCAATGTTGTTCTATTTAAAATGGTTTAAACAAGGATTGTTATGTTTATGGTTTAAATGCTAGGCTAGTGTGGTTGTGCCTTGTATTTTTTCCTTTTAGATGAAGGCTTGATCCCAGTACAAGAGAGCATCGTCTTGTCTCTCTTACTGGCATTTTTTTTGTAAGACACGGATGATGATGATGAAGAAGTATCGGATCTTTGCCAATCCTCTCGCCCCTTTTTCTCATGAAGGTTATGCCCTCTTATTTGATGAGGTATGTACATAGGCGGTTTTTTTTAAGGATTGAATAATGTAAATGTTGCTCTCCCTCTTTCTTGACGCTCTCACTCTTTCTTCCTTCTCTGCAGCCTCCTATTTTCAGGTATGGTCCTTGATTAATCAGTCTCTTCTGCTTTGGTGTTTTTTTAGGTTATGTTGGATTTTCTGAAATTTCTGTTCTTTATGGTTTTTTGCTTTTGATATTACTTTCTTTGTTTGATTTAGTGTTTAATGCTTTCTGAGTTTAATTATGTTGATCTCTTTGCATATGATATTGTTGGGTTTATGTCAAGATTGAATTTTTATGCTTAATGATCTTATGGTTTTAGACGTTTTATGTTTCTACATTTTTTTTGAGTCAAAGTCGAGTTCTTTGATGCTTTATTGCTCTCTTATCATATGGGTATTGGTGCTTTTCTATAGATACAGAGATGATATATTTCGTTATATTTTAGTTTAAAAATATATTTTATTTTTAAAAGCTGAGTTATATATATTTTTTATATTTTATTTATTTATTTATGTATTTATTGTAATTTTATTTACATAATTATTTAGTATGCCAGTTTTACTTATTTACTTTTTAACCTGCATCACTCTTTTATTATTACATCTGCATGTGAGTCCATCGAAAACAGCCTCCCTACTATATAGGGGTAAGGCTGCGTACTATCAGACCTCCCCAGACCCTACTTTATTGCGGAACTTTAGACTGGAGGTGATGATGATGATACACAAGTGTATATACAATACAAGTGTCCATATTGTTTGCGAAGAAAGAAGTGTCAGTTTTAGAAATGGTGAAGCCATAAGGAAGGAGCAAAGTTTCTTTTACCATTCCTGATGAGCTTCATGAAGGATGAAGGACACATAATACTTTGTTTTTTTGTAGACATGAGTTGTAAG
>JANSVA010000217.1:42573718-42590302 GCA_025504915.1 Erythroxylum reticulatum | reverse complement strand
CTTTGGATAGATTGTTAATCAAGAGAATGCAATTCCTATAATCTAATTAGGGTTTATAAATTAAGGTTAATGGTTATAACTCGAGAGAGAGTAATCAACCCTAGGATTGTCTAGAATTAATAATCCAATAATCCATAATTGATTAGGTTAGCATTAAAGATAGGTAAAATTTCCCTCACTCTCAATTGGTAGTTCTTTAGGTTGATTCTTGAGTGTGCATTGCAATTGCTAAATTGTTAATAATTTTGTAATTGATTCTTGAACTGATTTTCTTGATTGAATTGCATTTTAGTTTTGGCTTTGTTACATTTAAATTTTTTAAATTGTTTGGCCTTAGATTTTAGGATTAGATTATCCTTCCTCGTAGGATCGTCATCTTAGATACTACGTGAATGACCCGTATGCTTACAGATTATCGAGGTTAATCAAATAAAACTTACACACATCAGAAAATCACGATCAGGTTTTTGGCGCCATTGTCGAGGAGGCAATTAGTTTAGTTCTTTAGTTTAAGGCTTTTTCACCATCTTTTGTTTTTTTTAATAGAGAAAGAAGTTGGGGCATTAAGTGTAGCGCCCCTTTATCTTAGGATACATATCGGGACACCCGGAGGACATTCCAGTGCATATGCTAAGACAATGGTGCTCTACTTTTGATCACTACATTCACTTAATATGGCATCATATCTTTATTCACTTATAAAGCATCATTAGGAAAGTCACAATATTTTTAAACCAATTTTTTTCATTTCATGTCATAAAAATCAAAGGTCTACAATATGTCTTTCAACATTCCTTACATGTACATCATCAAAGCCTAATATAAAAGTGCTACATGAAAGAGGAAATATACAAAATCTATCTAATCTATCCAAAACCCAGCTGACCGACCTTTGAGCTATGTCTTCTCTTTCCAAATCACAAGTTTACACTTTTGGTAGCGTCTCTTAGTAGCTAGAGATGTCTCACAGTTTTGAAAAGTCAACGTTGCAAGTTTGGTGAGTTTTGCAAACTCAATGAGGTAACCATCATCGATGGCATTCATACATCACATCATTTCAGATAACATATATTTCACAACTTTGCATTTTTGCATAATTGAGCACATATCACATTTTCATTTAAGAGTAAACCAATTTGGCATTTCAAACAATCAACATACTTATTAAAATTCATATGAAATGCTCATCTGACTCATTTCCAATTATTATGCTGCTGTGACCAAATGCCTAAACTATCTCATATCTATTGTGGATACTGGCCTCATTTATAACTGTCCCTTATCCGTTGGAGATACAGGGCTCATTTTATATAGTGAGAGTTTAGCTCTTAATCACTTTTGGAGCTTTAAGCTTGTTTTCAGTGGCTACTCAGGTCACAACTCTCATTATCTGATCATGCATTCATGTATGGAATGCATCTCTCATAATCAATCATGTCATGAACCTTTAGTTCATCACATTCACATTCAAGTAGCACTTCAATATCTCATTCATATATCACAATCATTGGACCTTCATTGTCCAGAATCTAATAATCAAAACACACTCATTCAACAATTCAAACATAATATAAAGCAAACATTTAATTGAGCGAGACCATCTAGGTTACTCACAAGTTGCTCCTGAAGCTAATTCCTCGAAGGTCTGGCAAGATCCAGAGGTTGATGTTCCAGTTGCTCCTCTATATCAAATAACATACACACATATCACAATTTTCACAATTAAAAGTGTTTAACAATGCACATGTATGTAATGAAATATGTATAATGCATGTTCATGAAATCCTAGGTATTTGTCCATTATCCTAATCACATAATCAATCCTATCTCAAAACTCACTTAAGTATCATTTGTACTTAGGCTTATACCTCAATAAAACCATTGAAATCATAATTCATTTCTCATTGTATCACTTTCAGATTTATCCCAAAAACTAACTTTCGGTTCTACTTTTCTTAATCATTTAGATAATGAAAATGAAGAAATTTGGCAATACTCTCTTCTATAGAATTGTTCTTCCATCTCTTATGTTTCTAATGACACCAAAATTATTCAATTTGGTTCATAAATCTGAAAGTTATTCTCCCAATATTTTCGGATTATTCTCATTCTGAAACAGTACACCAGATTCAACTTCCATCCATAAATTGAAAGCCTTAAAGTCTGAATTACAATTCTACTTATTCATATGATTTGTATCCATATGTATCTAGTTTACTTGAAATCAAAGATCATCTCATTTGTACATATAGAAAAGAACCTACAGTCAAAAGAAATAAGATTGTTCAATTTGCAACTACTCTCAGGTGTTCAAACCAAAAATTAAGTCACGTTTACTATTGGAGAGCACAGTGACTTGATGTGACATATAAACATCAGTATAGGAATTAAACTCACGGGGATAAGGGGGGGAAACCACAGGTGTGCGTGACTCACAGGTGTGAGAGGTTGTGAGAGAGAAAAGTCACGGGTGTGACAGATAAGGACAAAAATGTTGTAAACACATTCTGTCAGACCCGTCCCACATTTTTCACTCTATCTCTCTCAATTGATTTCATATTACTATGATTTTCGGTTTATAGGTATAGAAATGTGTTACGAGTCCAATGGTTCAAGTCTCATGTCATTTGGAGGTCGGAAGAAGGAGATATAGCCAAAAGATCAAAGGATGTTACATTAACCCTCATCCTTCAAAGTCGTGATCATGAAGTCGCGATGTCGCTTCGTCGCAATCATAACATTCAGTGAAAAACATTGAAGTCACGATCGTGATGAAGCACGATTGTGACTTTCAGTGTATAGGAGTGGGAATGGTATCATGCTTAAGCATGATCGTGACTTTCCCAGTCGCACACCTCCTCTTCAAACCTCCCTCACTTCTAACATGCATAACTTTCAGTCCAGAACTCCAAAATTTTCAAAATTTATATCAATGGAAAGCTAAAAGAAAGATCTATAACTTTTATGAAGATAATTTTGTCAAAATCTTTCTATATCAACATAGTTTAATCAAGGAAGTTTTAGATCAATACTAACTTTTCTAACTTCTCTTCTTCATTCACTGTGCTTCTTCTTCCACTAAATCCTACACCTCATTTTTCATTTTTACTTTTTCTACTCTATTTCCAATCAAGTCATTCACTGCAAATTCATAGTAACCCTATATGCAAGTTTACTCAAAAGTCTCAAAAACCAAATGTCAGTTATTCACTCTTCATATTCTACATTTCACATTCTCTACTTTTCAACCTTTTTGTACATTCTCTATTTTTTTCTTCCCATCATTCACTTTAAACAATCTTCTCATCTCTTATTATACTCATCATTCATAAAAAAAATCCCAAAATCCAAGTTTTAACAAAAATCATCAAAAGAACCAGAAAACTTCATCCATGCATAACTCCACTTTACTACACTGTTTCACTCTAATTTTTCTTCACCTTCAACTTCTACGTCTTCTTAATTTCTTCCTCAACTGCCATTTTAAATCATTCATTCTCCTTCTCAGACATCACCATATGCTTATTTCATAACTCAAAAATTCATTTTTTCCTCATCCTAAAAAAATACTCAAAACTTACGTATACAGTGAAAACAGAGCCTTCGCTTCTGTTTTCTTCAAATTATTTTTACACCTAATTATACATGTTTTCTAAGATCATTCAACTCCAAGAAAATCATTTCTACCTTATCTGATTACAAATAACCATCAAATGCTAAAAAACATTATATCTAGATTTTTCATCTCATTAGCACAGTGTTCATAAAGATGGTCATTAATTCCATGGCCATGCAAATGATAGTTAATTCATCAAATTTATCTCTTAAATTAACAACTCTAAAGGATTTACATAATACTTACCTATTAAAACTCCAAGATTTTCAACTATTACGAAGCCCTAACTTCATCAGTTCACGTACATCATTATGAAAGTTGACCAGTTTTGGTTTCTCTTAAGGAAGTGAAAGAAAACCGAAGTTGGCGATGGCAAGTGGATGGATAAAAACAAGGTTTTTCTTTGGTAATGATTTGATAAAAAAACTCTATGTACTAGAAGAAACTTGAAGAAGATGGCTACGAAGAAAGTAACTAGGACAGAGTACTTAGTCTTCCCAACTCCCAAAAGAACATAACTTAGTCTTTCTAAGACTTAGTCTTCCCAACTCCCAAAAGAACATAACTTAGTCTTTCTAACAAAATTACAAAATGTAACTTAACTAAGTCAGTGACACTTGTCACTTATGTAATATATAAGGCTCTAATTAAGTTCGTTTTGAACTAGTTCCATTAACTTCCTCCTTGCATTCCAATTATCTCCAAAAATTTTCCAATATCCTTTGGTTTCTTATTTCTATTTCTCATACATCAATTTACTTGCCAAGTGGCATTTTTTTCTAGTACAATTATATCCACTTTTTTAGAAATAAATCCTGAATTTCTCCAAAGTTCAAAATTAACCAATACACTCACCAATTAAAATTCCAATACAATAATTTCCCAAATTCTCAATAGTATCGCATCACAATTCAATTATACCCGAAATTATCTATGAATGCATATACAATTATTTTCATATGCAAAAGATCACTATTCACGTGTATGTGTATATCATATCATACATGAGCATGCAATACATTTCTAATCCCTCAATAATCTCTCATATTTACTATTCTAGCCTCTCCATAGGTAATGGGATGTTACATAAAGTAAGACACAGCAAGACATCTTATAATGAGAAATGAGACATCTGAAGAGCTAGATGCCAAGAAAAAATGGAAAGAATAATGATGGAAGATAGATATTATAGGGATTAAGGAACTTTTGCAAATTACAATGAGGCACAGTATGGTTGGGGAAGTAACGATCCTTATTGGAACATATACACTTCGGAGTGACAGAACTACCCAAATTTCTATTGGTCTAACAATGTAAGGACCTATGTAAGATGTCAAGACCTTTTAGGACTTTAGCAAGATGAATCCAGTTTATGGGATTCTAAATTGGACAAGATCTTGGAAAAGCTCATGGATATGAAAGAGGGCCAGAAGAGACTAGAAGAGCAAATTGAGCAAGTAAAGGAAAATCATGCCTTATCTATTAATAACTTAGAGATTCAAGAGAGACAGCTTTCTCGTGAATTTTGTAAGAGAAATGTAACATCCTATTCTCATATTAAGGGTTAGAACCCTAGATTTCTGTAATTGAGAAAAAAAAAATAATGAGAGATTAGAAAAATGCATTCCATGCTTATGGATAATATTAGCATACACACACGTGAATTTGATTATTGCATACATTACAATAAATTGTACATGCATTCATTGACATTTTTTGGGTATAATTGATCTATAAATATCATTATATTTGGAATTGTGAATTATGGATTATGTGTCTTAAACATTGATTTGTAGAGCATATTTATTGACTCATAATTTTTCATGAAAATTTGGGAAAACTCTAAACTTTTGGGTATTTTTTAAATAGGAAAAATGTTAAGTGACAGAATTATTGATGAATAGTAGTAGAAATAAGAGTCAAATGGCAGTGGAAATTTTTATAAATGATATTGGGATTTAATGACAAGTTTTATTGAAATTTGGTAGAAATTTGGGTTGAAAATTGGAGACAAATGGACTAACTTTTTAAAAGAACCAATTAGATACCACAATAAGATGACAAGTGGCACAACACTCACCACTCACCACCTACAAATTTTTATACAACTTAAAGACCATTTTATGGTCTTTCACTTGTCCATTTATGATACATCATTTCCTCAACTTCGTCAATTTATTTCATCTTTCTCTCCTTCATTCGCGACCATCCCACCTCGCCCTCAACATATTGATTTTTGTTCAACTCTGTCACCTTATTTCTTTAAGATTCATTGTCTTCTCCATCTTGTTATTAAAACAACCAACCTATTCCACCTTTAAAGGGTGACAATCATATATGTTGGAGGAGCTAGGGTTTCATGGTGAATGAAGAAGCTTTAGATAAACCAAGTAAGTAACCTATTAATCTTCATAGCTTTGATGAATGAAGCATATTTGATGATAGTTAGAGGTTAAATGCTCATAAAATGAGGATGGGCATATGTTAAAACATGAATGAGTAATGTGGTAGATTAATGTCTTGCTTTGGTGTTTTGATGGGTAATAGATTATGTAATGATATAAAGTTGGATTAATTGAGTAAATGGTATTTAAGTGTGCTGGAAAAATGTTAGCTCTAACATTTTCCACTGATTATGCATCTATAATTTAGCCATAACTTGTTCTAAGATATCCAAATGAGATTATTTTTTATTTGGATTAGAATAGAGACATATGACTACATTTTTGATGAGACATCGAATTCAAATTCTGTTTTTAGGAGTTTCAAAATTTGACTTGAAGTTGTGTAATGGGTGCAGCAAATTGATGGATGAATACATGTGTTTGTGTTCTATTTTGAGAGTATGAAAACCATGAGTGATGTAACAACCTAGACCACCTGCCTACAGATATTGTCCGCTTTGGGTTGTCGCTCGGGCTAAGACCCTCACAATTTTGCTCTTTCCACCCCTGGGAAAACGCATCTTAAGGGGAGAGGTATCTATACCCTTATAGGGCATACTTTGTTCTCCTCTCCAACCGATGTGGGATCTCACACTCTCCACCCTTTTAGGGCCTAACCTAGCTGGTACAACAGTTTGGGTACCGGCTCTGATACTATTTGTAACAACCCAAACCACCCGCCTATAGATATTGCCCGCTTTAGGTTGCCTCTAGGGTCAAACCCCTCACGGTTTGCTCTTCCCACCCTTAGAAAAATGTGTCTAGTAGGGGAGAGGTATCTATACTCTTATAAGTCATCCTTCGTTCTCCTCTCCAACTGATGTGGGATCTCACACTCTCCACACCCTTAGGGCCCAGCCTAGCTGGCACAATGATTTGGGTCCCAGATTTGATACTATTTGTAATAGCCTAGACCACCCTTTAATAGATATTGTCCGCTTTGGATTGTCCCATAAGCTAAACCCCTCACAGTTTTGCTCTTCCCACCCTTTGGGAAAACGCATCTTGAGGGGGAGAGGTATTCATACCTTTATAAGGCATACTTCATTCTCCTCTCCAACCGATATGTGATCTCACACTCTCCACCCCCTTAAGGCCCAGCCTAGTTGGCACAACAGTTCGGTTACCAACTCTGATACCATTTGTAACAGCCCAAACCACCTGCCTATAAATATTATCTACTTTAGGTTATCCCTTAGTCCAAATCTCTCACGATTTTACTCTTCCCACCCTTGGAAAAACGAGTCAAAGGGGGAGAGGTATCTATACCCTTATAAGACATAGTTCGTTCTCCTCTCCAAACGATGTGGGATCTCACACGCTTCACTCCCTTAGGGCCCAGCCTAGCTGGTATAACATTTCGGGTGTTAGCTCTGATACCATTTGTAACAACCCAAATCACCTACCCATAAATATTGTCCACTTTGGGTTGTCTTTCAAGCCAAACCCCTCATGATTTTGATCTTCCCACTCTTGGGAAAATGCAACTTCGGGGGAGAGATATCCATACCCTTATAAGGCATCCTTCGTTCTGCTCTCCATCTAATGTGGGATCTCACACTCTCCACCCTCTTAAGGCCCGACCTAGCTGGCACAACGTTTCGGCTATCGACTCTAATACCATTTATAATAGTCCAAACCTCCTGCCCATAGATATTGTCCGCTTTGGGTTGCCCTTAGGGCTAAACCCCTCATGGTTTTGCTCTTCCCACCCTTGGAAAAATGCATCTAGTGGGGGAGAGGTATCCATGCCCTTATAAGGCATACTTCGTTCTCCTCTCCAACCGATGAGATCTCACACTCTCCACTCCCTTAAGACCTAGACCTCTTTAAGGCCTAGCCTAGCTGGCATAACGGTTCAGGTCCTAGCTCTGATACCATTTGTAACAGCCCAGACCACCCGCCCACAGATATTGTCTGCTTTAGGTTGCCCCTTAGGCTAAACCCCTTACTGTTTTACTCCTCCCACCCTTTGGGAAAACGCATCTTGAGGGGGAGTGGTATCCATACCCTTATAAGCCATACGTCATTATCCTCTCCAACCTCTCCCCTATAAAAGCATTTTTCCAAGGGTGGGAAGAGCAAAACCGTGAAGGTCTTAGCCCGAGGGGCAACCCAAAGCCGACAATATCTGTGGACTGGTGGTTTGGGCTATTACAAATGATATTGTAGCCAGTACCTGAACTATTGTGCCAGCTAGGCTGGGCCCTAAGGAGGTGGAGAGTGTGAGATCCCACATTGGTTAGAGAGGATAACGAAGTACGCCTTATAAGTGTATGGATAACTCTCCCCCTTAGATGTGTTTTCCTAAGGTTGGGAAGAGTTAAACCATGAGGGATTTGGCCCGAGGGACAAACCACAGTAAATAATATCTATAAGCAGGTGGTCTGGGCTATTACAAATGGTAGGATATCCGGTACCCAAATCATTATGCCAGCTAGGTTGGGCCCTAAGGGGGTGGAGAGTGTGAGATTCCACATTGGTTGGAGAGGAGAACAAAGTATGCCTTATAAGGGTATGGATACCTATACCACTCAATACGCGTTTTTCCAAGGATAAGAAGAGCAAAACTGTGAGGGTCTTGACCCGAGGGACAACTCAAAGGGGACAATATCTATGGACGAGTGGTCTGGGC
This sequence comes from Erythroxylum reticulatum, assembly GCA_025504915.1. Classification (NCBI taxonomy): domain Eukaryota; kingdom Viridiplantae; phylum Streptophyta; class Magnoliopsida; order Malpighiales; family Erythroxylaceae; genus Erythroxylum; species Erythroxylum reticulatum. The sequence goes on along the minus strand of JANSVA010000217.1, from coordinate 42,581,607 downwards.
CGTTACAAGTGATGAGTTGGTATGTAGATGTTATGAGTTTTAAATTAAGGGTATAATGAAATTGAAAGTTATGTTAACCAAGATGTTGAGTTATGCTCTTGAAATAAGATGGATTAAGGTGATAGTTATAAGTGAAATGAAGGTGGAAATGAAGATGAAGATGAATATGTGCAGAAGGTTGATGACAAATGTATATATATGTATATGTTATGTTATTAGTGTTCATGATCAATCATGGACTATAAATTGTTTATGGATGATATTAAGTTGAAATGGAATTAGAATAATAGGGAAATGATGACTATTAAATTAGAAATGATAGATCAAGCAGATGATGTTGAATGTAGTAAGTAAAGAATTTGAAATCTAGAAAATAAGGATGCAATTGGATATGTGTTAGGGAAAGTGGCATAACTTTTTCTGTAGAACTCAGATTGAGGTTATTTAAGTATGGTTTTGAAGAGGACTTCGAGTTCTACAACTTTTGAAGACCTCAAGAAGAGATTTTTTTGTTAAGAGGTTAAAATTTAACATTTATATAAAAGACCTGTAAAGTTTCGCTCAGCGGACATCGGACATTCACTGATCATTTGGTCTTAATTAAGGCTTAAATGGAGCTTGAATTGAACCTAGAATGATGCTTGAATTAAGTGACTAATGTGTGATATATTTGAAGTGATAATGGGGGTTATAACGTAGTGAATGAATTGATAATATCAAAGTACCAAAAACATAAGTATAATGGGAATGAAGATGTTTATATGATTATAGTTATGATTCAAAGGAGTTGAGTAATATGCATAAAGTGCTTAAATGTGAATGAGAATTGGGTATTATGAGAGCATATAATGTTAGAAAAGGAATGACAAGAAATTGAGTCATGATAGTAAAATAACCAAGTGTTATTGAGGTGTAAGCCTAAGAATAAGCTAGACACATATAGAGGATAAGAATTGAATGGTGAACTTAGAGTGATCATATACAAATGAAGTGTAAATCTAAATTCAATTAGACATAAATGAATTATGAAAAGAGAATGAGCATAAGATGTGAATTTAGATAATATAACTGAGATTGTCATTGAGCATTCATTATACACAACACATATATGTATGTGGTTGAGAATTCATAAGATTGTGTAATTAATAATGCGTGTTCAATATGTGTCTTACATAATGATGATACAGCATAGAATGTTTGCATCTAGAAGTTTCCAGATTATAGAAGCTAATGCTAATCTGGAGTATATTGTGAGTCGACCTAGATGGTCTTACTTTAAATGAATATTCTATTTAAATTCTACATTGAATGAATTATATGAACGTGATTGTACTAATACCAGACTTTGAATGTCCGGGGCATTTGATGCATGAATAATATTGGAAGTGCTCATTGAATGTAAATTGGACTAACTATGTGATACTCAACTTGATTGTTGAATGCCAGACCAAGTTTTGAAGAAAAATGTGAATGTACATGTGAATGAAATAAAGTGATTCTCAACATTTTCGTTGAATGCTAGACCAAGGTCCGATGATAAATGTGCTCTAACTGTGAAATAAAAATCTGATGAATGTTGAAAATAATGCATGAAAGAGAAATCAACTCATTTTAAATTTTGTGACCAAGATAATGATAATGAATTTCATGATTTTGAATGCGATGTTATAATCTTACATTCTAACATCAAATTTACCAATCATCTCAATCAATCCTAAAAAATTGCCATTACTATCTTCGTAAAGTTTCTCATTGGATCCTCAAAAATCCAAACTGTATTTAGTAAGACATTTCATAACAAAAACTATTCTTATCAAAACTTATCTCTAACATTCTTTCTCCTTTATAATTTCTTGCTGCAAACCTTTATCAATTGTTTGATTTTTACTCAATCTTACTCTCATGTTCTTTGTCCCATCTTACTTTTACTATAAGTCCTCATATTAGTCATATGCTCAACATTATTCTCATGTTTTTTTAGTCTCTCACTAAGATACTTCCAATCTATAAATTTATGATTTGTTAATGCACTTTGTTTGATATTAGATTTGAAAACTTACAACAAAAACAATATAATGTGTCTATATGTTTAGAGTAAACCAACCATTTTTTATCGCTAATCTCTCTATTACTCAATTTTCTAGAATAATATGAATATGAAAAATGTCGAGAAGTATTGTCTAAAGGAAACACAAGATTCAATTCTCTTATAGACCTTTTTTAACTAAAATGCCCCTTACTTTATTATTAAGATTATCCTAACTTCTAAGATCATAAATATTCAATATAGGGATTAGTTGTTCGTTTGCCTTTAAATGTTCTAAATTGGATGCATTTAATACCTGATCATACTCACTTAATTTACTAACATCCTCATAATTATGAATGTCATCACTTTAATTTTCTTTATGTTGTTCAAAATTACCTTCACTTAATTCCTTAAGATTCTCACTAGAGGAGCCTACTTGTTTAATAAATTTATTAATAGCTCCTTTTTAGGATTCTATTAATTGTTTTACTTTTTTCTTTTTTTCACTTCTATATAAATAAAGATAAATTATCATCTCTAGAGGAGCCTACTCTTTTAATAAATTTATTAATATCTCCTTTTTAGGATTCTATTAACTGTTCTACTTATTTTCTTTTTTTTTCCCTTGTAGATAAATACTTTTTAGGCAACATCATATAAAACAATTGTAACATAACTGAACTAGAAAAAGAATAAAAGCATTTGTGTAGAACTATCAGAAGGAGACAAGAACAATATAACAACAATAGCTTGACTATATATCATAAAGATATATCCATGTAATTATATATCTGAAATAGAGGGAAACAGCGAAGAGAAATTTTTAACATCCTGTATAAAAAAAGAGTAATTTACTATTAAATTTGCGAAATGAAAGAAAGATAAATTATCGGGATAAATTTTGATTTGAATTATCATATGATTTATGTTAAAAAGATATGAATAAAAGTTAGTTGAAAATTTTAAAATTAGGAAACTTATTACAAATATTTTTTTAAAAGATATTTTAAGAATAATAGGATGATTATCCTTGTATAAATTGGTTGCATTAGTATAGCATGTCTTATAATATCAATTTAATAGCCTTAATCAATATAATCAAATTGTCATAATAATGATAATTTAAAAATTAATGTTTAAAATGGAACTTTTGACTTATTTTGGTGTAACATTAGGTTAAGAAGTCATATTATGTTAAAACAATTTTTCACATATGTTTGATAAGATTTGAGTGAAATAAATAAAATTGCATGGGTCATTAAAGTAACTATATTTTAAATTTTCAATTTCAATTTATGTACTTCACTTCTCTTATAAAAAATATTTACTATTTATTTTAACAAAATATTTTTCCAATTATTTTAAATTAATTTAATTAAAATATTTTGTACATAATATATAAATTATTAGTTATTACCTAAATATCTAACACCAATAGTAAATCTTTTAAGTGTTAAAAAAGAAGTGGGCTATTATATATGGTAGATAAAGATATGATATGCCAATGAATGTATACTTTCTTTTAAGGAAATATCAAATATTATGAAAATGTCACAATAATTACTTCTTTTTCAAATTTTTTGTATATATTTTTAGATAAATGTTCATCCATTCTAATCTAATTATTGGTGGGACCTAATCTAATTAAATGAGATCTTATTGTACTCATTTAAAAGTTTAAAAAAATTTTAACAATTCTGCTCTCTAAAAATCATCAACCCCAAAGGACCCTCATCCCAATTTGCTTCCTCCAAATTTAACTTCGATTCATTTTTTTTGTAGAAAAGATCACATATAGAAAATTTACATTCCTCCAAACTTTGTATCGAACGCTGGAGTTTAAACTAAAAGTCAAAGACAGAAATTTCAATTATATATTATGATCAAATCAAATATTATTATATTAATAAAATATATCTTTGTTAATAAAGATGTTAGCATATATCTCTAACAATTTAGGTCTAATGTGTACGTGTGTCTATTTATCGTCATTTAACTTACTTAAATGTATACATCTAAAACAAATGCAAATAAAAATATATAAGAGAAATATTAATAAAAAAAACATGTTTTCTTCTTTTTAACAAGATTAAAACAGAATCGTTAGATCACGCAATTAATGATTGGAACCAAACTCCTCTTCATCTTTATTCAATAAAGCTTGAAATTCAAAATAAAAAACTCATCCACAAATTTTTTCTTTTCAGTGTTTTCCTCTTTTAATGAATATATTTATTAACTTTTAAATTTTCAACTCTTTTAATAAATAGATTTATTAACTTTTTATTTTTAAGTCTTGTAATGAATAGTTCCCATATAAATCTAAGCCCTAGGTAAGGCAACTGGAACTGATTACTTGGCTATATTTCTCATATCAACTTTTTAAATTTTAATATCATTAGAGAATAGAACAAAAAGAAAGAACTGTAACCCCAAAGCCCAAGTTGGCTTGGAAATATACACCTTGCAATAATACTAAACTTGTATAATTTGTTCCCCTCTCTCCAACTAAATAACCAGTTTGGTTTTGAGAATGTATTGATACAATTATGGTTGGAAACATTTGATTACCACTGTGACTAACTTCTATACTTAATTGATAGTTTAAAAATCTTGGTTTGGTCTACATATTTGCATATTTATATGGTTTGGTCTATATATTTGCATATTTATTCTTAGCAATACAGAGTAATAAAGTTTAACTAGTTTCCTATTCTAACCATAGTTTTTATAAGTAGTTAACAATTAATTTTTTTCAATTATCCCATGAATAAGAAAATTTAGATGCTAATGATTTTATTATAAAAAATTGTGTATTAAATAAATATATATAACTAAATTCTTACTTTGGATGGTGGTGCTACAGCAAAGTGTATCTCAAGTTTCATAGGAAATTGTCAGGTGTAGGTCATTGATAAGAAAGTAAGAACTTGTTCATAAATCAAATGGTTTGTGCGCATTGATAAGAAAGTAAGAACTTGTTCATAAATCGAATGGTTTGTGCGCATATTAAGAGAGAAGTGGAAATACAGCCATGAATGAGATCAGCAAACTATAGTTCATTAGCTAAACAATTACAATAATCAACTATGTCAGGTGTCGTCAGCGACGAAAACGAATCTATATTCAGACACATACGAATCTTCACGGAAATCATTCCATTTCTATGTCACGTAGAGGTGACTTGGCTCCTGATTCTGCTAGAACGCCTGACTGGAGTGATCGCCTCTTCTTTGTTTCCCTTCAAAACCAGAGCAAAGGACACAACAAATATAAGAAACAAAACAAAGATATGCTTACATGTTTAGAACGCGTGGAATAAATGTAAAACAAAGATATGCTTACATGCTTGATGGGAACTTTCTCGTATGAAGTAAAACTGCCATAAGAAGGCGATCCGGTTGAATAATCTGATGAAGCCAATGATTCCCTTCTGCTATTATGCTTCCTGGGCTTCCTTTCATGGCTTAGAGCTTCAGTTGTCCCTGCTAGTTCTTTCCTCTTGTAATATGAGCTGCTTCTGAAACTGCTCATTTCTGAAGGGCACGACTCTCCGATCACGTCAACTTCTTCCATCACCTGCATTTGATTTAGTTTCTTACTCAATGACGGCAACATCACAGATGCAGCATCTGTATTTGTAGCCGGTCTTCGATTCTTCAGGTAAATGATTGTTGCGGCTGTTGCGAGGCTCCAAGCAAGCAAGGAAATTGCTGCTAAGATCTTTGGTGAGAAAATGTATCGGTTAAGTGCGAAGTCCGGTGATTCTGAATTTTGCTGATTAGTAAGTGAAGTGTCCTCCAATTGCCGGCTTTTAGGGATTTCTTCCGCCAAAATGGATTCAAGTTGAGCAGAATTCGTGACATTTTCGCCTTGTGCTTGCCTAGCATCAAGCATTTCAGGTTTAACGTCTTTGACAACTGCGCTGCTAAGCTCAAAAGTGTAAGCAGCTTCAATTCTGTCTTCAGTTACTTCTGTTGCCGGATTTTCATTGAGTCGAGTAACTGTAATGTCTTGGAGAACTGCACTCCTGAGCTCAACATTGTAAGCAGCAACAATTCTGCCTTCTGTCACAACTCTTGCTGAATTTTCGGTTTCAGGAATATTCCATTCCACTGAAACCTCAGAGTTGTCTTCTGCTCCAGACCGTAATTGTCCTTCAAATCCGTGGTAGTCACCCCCTAAAACTTCTTCAATGTCCTCATCTGGTATTGTTGATTCAGTATCGTCGTGTTCTTCAAATCCCTGGTAGTCACCCCCTAAAACTTCTTCAATGTCCTCGTCTGGTATTGTTGATTCAGTATCCTCGTGTTCTTCAGATCCCTGGTCATCATCCCCTTCAATCATTTCTATGACATCCTCCAATGGTTCGATATCCTGCCTATGCCCAAACACGTTCTTGTCATCCTTGATTTTTGCTCCTATAAAACCATGATCAAATGTTAGGTAGCCATGGTTTAAACCATCCTTCAGCAAAGAGGTCAAGTTAGCATACTGCAAGGCTCCCAGTTTGTGACGATCTTTGAAGCTGGAAATCATCTTGTGTCCATAGGAAAGCAAATTAGATAACTGCAGCTTGAACCTTTCAGCTATATCGTCTAGACTTTTCCTAGTGAATTCTGAGATTTCATGTGGAACATAGAGCTCAGAGCAGTCCAGATTATTAAGCAAAGAGGAATCTATGATCGGTGAATTTGTCAGTGACATCAATATGTAACCAATAGCAAGGACTGAAAATAAAGCAAAGAACTTTTTTGTTTTAAAGAATTGTGGCTTAGACAGTCTCTTTGCTGCTACAGCAGCCCCATCAGGACTAATGGAGCTGAATCCAGACACTGGCAACTCTTCCTCTTTTTCTTTTTCTTTTTCTTTCGAAGTTTCATCTGAATACAAGTCTTCAGATTCTTTTTGTGAAACATCGGAGTCAGTTTCTTCCTCGGTGGTTTCAGTATCTGACAAACAGTCGGAAAGAAAACTTTGGTCAAGTCGCTTGCTGTCTGTCTCCTTGTTAAGATACTTATCGATTCGTTGTTTTGGCTTATAATGACGAAACTGAGGCCTTGGTGAGAGGTAATTTGTCTTAGGATCATAAGGAGGCGCTAATGGATCAGCATCAAGAGGTGCCAGAGCAGGCATTGGCAAAGAACATGAAACTCCGGAACTGATATTAAAACTCGGATCAAGATTAACACAATCATTTTCCACCGGTACATCTCCTGAAAACAAACACAAATCATCTTTGGCATTTGTCTGCGACATCAAATCAATGTCTTTTAGTGCCATTTTGTCTTCAATATTTGCTTCCCCTTCCCCCAAGTAAGTTATTGTTGAATCAAATGAGACCTCTTTCCTCTGATTCAAACCCTTTTCAGTCTTTGCATCCAACTCCTCTGTTGAAGGGCATTTTCCATCAAACGATGACACAGAGCTACGAATATAATCATTCCTTTCAGTCAACACCTTCTTTCTTGGGGATGCATTAATTTTTGAGGCTGCAGAGATTGTCGGAGACATGAAGTTCTTGGAACCCTTGACAGAAGCTTGCGAACGACCTTTAGCCGATTTCCAGTTATGGTCTTTGCCGTTTTCTTTTTCCTCGTGATCTTGCAAAGAGACGATGGTATTTTCTCTTCCAATGGAGTGTCTCCGTGGACAATCTGAAATTCAGGATTAATTGGTCAAAAACCAGAAAGGCAGAATTGGAAGTCGAAAAGAAACAACAAAATCCAAACTATGCAGTTGCTGTAGAAACAGAAAACGATGAATGTCCAGAAGAGAACTTGATTTTGGAAAATTACAATCCCAGAAAGGAAATTGACTAATTTTAACATATAAAGGCACCTGTAATTCTGTGGAAAAT
>JANSVA010000217.1:42461437-42473411 GCA_025504915.1 Erythroxylum reticulatum | reverse complement strand
ACTTAGACTTATTAATAAAAAATAAAAATTGTAAAACTAACTTATATATTTAAGAACGAAATATAGAATGGTATATATAATAGTATGGTTTGTTAGAAATGAAAAGAAGATTCAAAGCTTTAAATAAGAAAAAAAAGTTTCCAAAGAGGTTATATCCTTTAACTTGATCCTCATGTTATGAATATATCTTTCAACTTGATCATCATGGTATGAATATATGTGCATGAACAATTGTATAAGATATGTCATTCATTATTTGGCAATTATGTAAATCATATTATACCCTTCAACTTGATCCTCATTTTAGAAACTTTGAATTGAAATTATTGGAAATGAAAATTGTTTATGTATGACTTGCAGAAGTTAGAAATGGAAATTGTTGAAATTTGTTAGAAATGGAAATTAGTTTATGAATGTATTGTGATTATTGGAAATGGAATTGGAAATTATTAGAAATTGTTAGAAATGGAAATAGAATTATGAATGTTTTGTGATTGTTAGAAATGAAAATTATTGGAAATGGAATTGGAAATTATAGGAAATGGAATTGGAAATTGTTTGAAATTGTTGGAAATGGAAACAGAATTATGAATGTTTTGTGGAAGTTGGAAATGGAAATTGTTAAAAATTGTTAGAAATGGAAATTGGTTTACGAATGTATTGTGATTATTGGAAATGGAATTGGTGATTATTGAAATTGGAAATTGTTGGAAATGGAAATGGAATTATAAATATTTTATGATTATTGTAAATGGAAATTGTTAGAAATGGAAATGGAATTATGAATGTTTTGTGATTGTTGGAAATGGAAATGAAATTACGAATGTTTTGTGATTGTTGGAATTAGAAATTGTCATAAATGGAAACAAAATTATAAATGTTTTGTGATTGTTGGAATTGGAAATTGTTGGAAAAGGAAATAGAATTATGAATGTTTTGTAATTGTTAGAATTGGAAATTCAGATCATTCCCCCATTTTGATTAGGTCCTTAACAGATAATCCGAATAGACCTTCCCCTTTTAGGTTTGCAAACTTCCTAGTATCACAACCTAATTTTCTCCAAATAGTAGAAGAGAACTGGAACACTCAGGTCCAAGGAACTCCCATGTTTTATGTAGCATCAAAGCTTAAACTAATGAGGAAAGCACTCAAAATCCTTAATTCTGGTCAAGTAAGAGATATGAATACTAGAGTAGACAATTGTCAAGTTTCTCTAAAAATTATACAAGATCAAAAGAGATATGTTCCCAATAGCCCACATTTGGTTGAAAAGAAAATAGAAGCCATTAATAACTTGTTAAAAGCCTTAGACGATCAGGAGTCTTTCTATAAACAATCTTCCCGTATCAAGTGGCTCAGAGAGGGGGGATAGAAATACCAAAGTTTTCCACAATTCTATTTTGGTAAATAGGAATAAAAACACCATTCACTCGATAATAGGGGAAAATGGCTTTAGAATTGTTGATGTAGATGAGATTCAAAACCAGTTCCTAAGTTTCTTTCAAAGGACTATTGGGAACAGAAAGGACCTTCCTCCTTCTAAAGAGTTTGTAGAAAATTTATTCCCTCATAAGATTGCTGAAACTCTTAGAAACAAACTCATTTCTAAAGTCTTTACTCAAAAGATTAGGGATGTTCTCAATTCCTTTAATCCTAACAATGCTCCTGGGACAGATGGGTTTAATGGGGGTGTTCTTCAAAAATACTTGGCACATTATAGGGGAGGATATTACTAGGCTATCAAAGATATTTTCCATCATGGGAGACTCCTCAAAGAAATCAACTCTACTTTCATCACTCTGGTTCCTAAAAAAGTTAATCCTTCCACAATTGAGGATTATAGACCTATATCATGCTGTAACTTTATTTATAAGTGATAGAAAAAATCATGGCTAATAGGCTTAGAGAGGTACTCCTTTACATTATTAGCCTAAACCAAAGTGCATTCATTAAGAACCGAAGAATAGGGGATAATATCTTGTTGTCTCAAAAGATTTTCAAGAATTAACATCTTGCTAATAATTATAAGAGATGTGCTTTTAAGGTGGATTTATAAAAAGCATATGATTTGATCCATTGGGATTTCCTCTTGAATGTGCTAGTAGTTGTAGGTTGTCCTCTCAAGTTCATTCATTAGATAAGAGAGTGTATTACATCTCATGCGTATGTTATATGGATCAATGGATCTCCCACAAAATTCTTTCCATAAAAGTCAGGATTAAGACAAGGTGACCTTTTATCTCCTTTTCTATTTATTATTCGTATGGAGGTATTCTCTAGGAGCCTGAATGCATGCATAGTGAGTAGTAATAACTTTCAATACCATTAGAGATGTAAATCCCTTAAACCATCTCTTATTTTCTAATGACCTCTTAATGTTTTGCCATGGTGATTTGGCCTTAGCCCAAACCTTACTAGATTGTTTAGGAACCTTTTCCAAATTATCTAGATGGTAATGAATTTGAACAAGAGTCATTTCTTTGGCTCTCCTGATATGGATTACATGGCCCACCAAACAAAAAGTCTGTTAGTTTTTTAAAAAGGTCACCTTCTTATTCGATATCTGGGAGTTCCTTTTATCACAGGTCGGTTGTCTAGGAGGGATTGTCTTTCCTTATTGGAATAAATTGATTTCAGAGTCAACAAATGGAGCCATAAAAATCTCTCTTATGCTGGTAGATTGCAATATTTCGGTCCTATCCACCTTTCAGGTTTATTGGTCTACCATCTTCATTCTCCCAATTTCCATTATTAAGGAAATACAAAAGAAACTTAGGAATTTTTTGTGGTCGAGGAAGATGGAGACACAAGCTTATGCTAAGGTAAAGTGGAATGATATGTGTAGATCTAAAAAAGAGGGTGGTCTAGGTATTAAACATTTGTCTACTTGGAATAACATGTTAATAGGGAAAAGAATTTGATTTTTATTTACTGATAGGGAAGCTTTGTAGGTTAAGTGGGTTCATACTATTATCTTGAAAAGGAAAATTTTCTGGAATATATTACCTAACAATATAGTTCGTGGAGTTGGAGGAAGATGTTGTCTGTTAGAGACTAAATTGGGAACCAATTTAGATTTATAATAGGAAATGATAACTCTACTTTCTTATGGCAAGATCCTTGGCATCCGAGAGGTATCTTGATGGCTCACTCTACTCCTAGACTGATCAACAGGTTGGAAGTTCCTATTAATGCAAGAGTTTCTGAAGTAATCAGGAATAATGAATGGTGCTGGTAAGATACAACTGTGGGGACTATTAGTAACCTAGAACCTCTACAATACAATCTAAATTCTTCACGAGAGGATAGTTTAGAATGGCTAGCTAGCCCTTCTAAGAACTATACCAATGCTTCAACATACACTCTCATGAGACTGACAAATCAGATGGTTCTTTGGTACAAATTAGTATGGTATAAGAGGAATAGTCCTAAGTGCTCCCTCATCCTATGGTTAGCCTTCCTGAATAAATTGTAGACTAGGGACAAACTAATTTACCTCCATACCCCAAATCGATGCTCATTATGTGTTTCGACCTCAGAGACTATTAAACATTTATTTTTTGAATGTCCTTTCTCTAAAACTGTATGGTTCAAAACTCTAAACCACTTCCGAATTCGCCTACCTCAACTGCCAAATCTACAATCCATTTTACCTTAGGTTAACCAGTCCCCAACCTTCCGAAATTGTGACATAAATACCTTCATCATTAGCCTTTCTATTGTTATTTATAATCTGTGGTCTGAAAGAAACCTTCAAACCTTCAAAGATGAAGCCTTGGATGAAGGGAGACTTAACACAAAAGTGATCTTTTAAGTTATAGAACACCTCAGCTCAAACACCGAGAGTAAGTAAAAAAGTGTGTGTGTTTTTTAATTTAATGAAATGATTGTAGGTTTCATTCTAGATCCAAGCACGGGTAAAGAAAGGGCATTTAATTCCTTCCTTGAAAGCTACAAAAGGGGTAACATAAGATGATGAGATAGCCTCAATCTCTACAAAGCTTTGAAGAATGAGTATTGGAAGCATGGTGACAAAAGCTACAAGGTGACCTCCTTCGATTCAGATTGTTACTTGAGAAGATAGAAGTCCAGATCCAATGGAAGGTACCTATTTCATCACTTAGTAGTCTAATATTAAGGTAAGGATTAGTAGGGAGGCTGGATTGGTGTATATGATAAATGAGTTTATTGCATGTATTTATGTTACTGGAAAGAAGGTCCTGATATGTCAATAGAGATTGGAGTCATGGTTTTGGCTTGTTATTATGGTTCTTTTGATCAAAGGGCAACTTTTGTAGTTTCCCTTTTGGTCTCTTGTAAGTCAGGTTTCTGATTTGGATAAGAGATTATAGCTTAGACAATCTCTAGATGTACATAACTTCTATTTATTTATAAACTTTCTGATTTGTCAAAAAAATGTTTTATGATTGTTGGAAATAGAAATGGAATTATGAATGTTTTATGATTGTTGGATTTGGAAATTATTGAAAATTGTTATAAATGGAAATGAAATTATGAATGTTTTGTGAATGTTGAAATTGGAAATTGTTGGAAATGAAAATAGAATTATGAATGTTTTGTGATTGTTGGAATTATAAATTGTTAGAAATTATTGAAATTGAAAATTGTTGATGAATGTTTTTTGTTATTATATATGTTGAATGTTTTGAATTGTTATCTTTTGACTTATAATGAATTGTGTTACATGAAATTGAATTGTGTGTAATGTAATCATACAGAATGAGTTATATTATATAAGATAGATATGCATATTATGTACTAAAATTATGTGTTATTTATTTTTATGTGTAAATATAAATGGAAGAAAGTTCAAGTTCTCCTGATCAACCCACTTTAAGAAGATTCAATGATCCAGCTTGAGCTCATGCTACATTGGCTCCCGATATGATGAACCATACCATTTGCTTGTTTTGTAACAAGCATTTGAAAGGTGGAAGAATCACCCGATTAAAAAATATTTAGCTGGGGTTAAAAGAGATGTGGAACCCTAAAAAAAAGGAAGTTATGATGTTAAGTGGCAGATGAAAACATTGGTTAATGCATATCAATATGAGAGAGACAGAAGGGAAAGGTTGAATTTTGAAATTGGTATTGAAAATGGAAGTTTGTTTTCTAGTTTTCCTGGTGATTTTGGAAATGTTGAAGGTGGTAGTGGTAGTGGTAGTGGTAATGGTGGTAGTGACACTGGTAATGTTCCATCTTAGGCTCAAAAACAAGTACCTAAATCTGATGTGAGAAAAAGAAGAAGGCAGGTGACTAGTTTCTTTACACCATGAACAACTCTTGGAGCCCAACCTTCAATTTGTAGTGCAATGCAATCAAGAGAGTAGCTCACAATGTCGATATGGCAGTAGCTGGATGGTGCTATGATACAGGTTTGACATTCAATGCTTCTTAGTCTTGTTATTATTATCAACCTATGATGGATGTAACAACCTCTTATGGTTCAGGATATAAAGGTCCTTCGATTGATGACTTAGGAGGTAAAATTTTGAGTTGCATTGTTTCTGAAATTAGAAGTTATTTGGCTAAAAGAAAAGTGCATTAGGGTACTTATAGATGTTCAATTATGTGTAATGGTTAGACAAATAGGAGACAAGAACCTATTATAAATTTTTTGGTTTATTATTTAAATGACTCTATGTTTTTGAAATCTATTGATGCATCTAGCCTTATTAGAAATACTGAGACTTTGTTTGCGATATTTGATGAAGTTGTGAATGAAGTAGGGCCGAAAAACATTGTTCAGTTTATTACTGACAATGATTCCGCTTATAAAGTGGCAGGAAAAAGGTTACAAAATAAGTATAATTCATTTTTTGGACTCCTTGTGTTGCACATTGCATTGACCTAATGTTGGAGAATATAAGGAATCCTAGGTATTTTCCTATTATTGATAAGATTATGCAGAAAGCTAAAAAGATGACAAAGTTCATTTATAATTGTGCTTAGGTATTGAATTTGATGAGAAGAGAATTTACCAATGGTAGGAATTTGTGTCGTCCTGCTGTAACAAGATTTGTTACAAATTTCTTATCACTTCAGTCGTTTGTTTCGATGAAGAAAGAGTTAAGACAAATGTTTACAAGTGAAAAGTGGAATGCATCTTATCATGCTAGGTCTAATGCTGGAGTGGAGATTTGTAATATTATACTGGAAGATAGAGAATTTTGGTCTCAATGTCAATCTATTATCCAAGTTTGTAAGCTTTTATTGAGGGAGCTTCGCATGGCGAATGGTGAAGAAAAGCTAACAATAGGTTATATTTTTTATTTCATGGAGAGTGCGACGAAAGCAATCAAGGCCAATATGAAACATAGGCCTTCTTTATACAAGTCATATCTTTCAATCATTAATGAGAGAAGGGAAAGACAACTTTCTTCTCCATTGTTTGCAAATAGGATATTTTTGAATCCTAGTATCTATTTTAGACTAGATCTTACAAAGCAAGTTGAAGTTAATAAAATATTACAACAATTGTTAGCATTGACGCGATGCAAGATCCTCACAAATGGAGTTTTACAAGTTGTCTTATTAGAATTTTGGAATGCCACTTGCTATTCAACAAAGAGGAAAACTATCTTCAGTTGTTTGTTATTTCCTTTTTCTTATTTGTTGAAAATTAATTATCACTTTATTTTGTTTATAACATACTTTTGTTATCTTATAACTTACAGTTTCTTGGTGGGATCAATTCAAAAATGATGTTTCAGAATTGAAAAGGTTTGCAATTCGGATTTTAAGTTAATGTGTGAGTGCAACAGGCTGTGAATGAAATTAAAACACATTTGAATTTATCCACTCAAAGAAAAGAAATAGATTAGAGCATAAGAGGTTGAATGACTTAGTTTTTGTTCGTTACAATTTAAAGCTTCGAAAAAGGTACGTTATTTTTATTATTATCATTATTAATTTCGATATAATTTCTTATAATTTTCTAATAATTAAATTTAATTGTTTACTAGGAGTCTTAATAGCACAAGTAGTTCAATTGATCCAATTTTCATTAATAATGTTGACCTTTTGGCGGAATGAGTTTTTGAAGAACCGAATTTAGTTTATGTGAATGATTTGGAAGATAATCTTAGATGAGAAAATATTTACATCTCATTTGGTGCATTAAAATTGAATGATAATGATGATGCAACTCCTCTTAATAATCAGGATTTTGTACCAAATGGTCATTGGGTCAGTGCAGTTATAGCGGGTATCCTCCCGTTGATAATTGAATTTCATTCTAGGTTTTTGTTTTTCTTCTTCTTTTAATTTTACTTGTATTTGATTGATGTTTATGTTAAATTCTATATATGTAATGTAACTATAAATGTTTTTATTTTAGGTTTAACTTCTACTTGATTGTTTCTTCGTCATGAACTCTTTTTGTAAATTGTTTAAGGATATTTATTATTCTTTTTATTGGATGTTTTGAATCTTTTGATGTAATTATTATTTATTAAAATGATGAATTTGTATTATTGTAATATTTTAAATATTTTGTATTATTCTTAATTTTATATTTGTATGATCATGATTGTCATTTTTATATTAATTATGGTTATCATTTATATGTGAAATATTTAAAAATTATTGTTATTTCATATTAATTGTGATTATTATTTATTATTATGATTTTTGGAAACATAGTTAATGTAAACATTAAACTAGTAAAGTATACAGTATAACTGTAAAATATACTAATGGACTATTTTGCAAAATTTAAAAATTTTAGAGATTAATTCATAAATTTAAAAAATTATCCGAAATGGTATCCGGTATTGACTGGTACTGATACCATATCGTACCAAAACTCAATCCGGTATCAAGTCTAGTACGATATTTGCAACTTTATAGACAACACACAAAACCTTCTTGATGCTAAAACCAATGAGAATATGGAACCCAAAATGGTCGTTAGGCTAAGAACTAGCCCTTATATCGACTGTATTTTACTAGTTGACAATTATACATTAAAAGCTTTAAATTCACTAGCTGTTAGAATATTGGTCTACTAGTACATATATTGATCGACCAATATGGCACATTGGTTGATTAATATATTAACTAATGTTGTAGTAAACTCTCAATACTTTAAATTTAAAAACTTTAAATTATATTTTTTGACCACTAACTTACATAAATAGATCAATACCACAAAAAATATGATTTTAACAACATCAAATGTTCAAAACTATTTTGTTTAATCAAAATATGATTAAAACACTTACCAAAATGTTTCACAAAGATTTTTTAAAATATCAAGAGGCTTTATATTAAAATCAAAAGCTTCAAAGCCTCTTAATGAATATAAAGACTCAAGTAACAAAGTAAGATAAAATGATTATGCATAATGAGCCTTTGGATCATCAAATTAACAAAATGAGATTATAAATAATAATGCAAAATGTGAAATCTTCTTTCATTTTTTAATTTGATCTTCATTTCATCAGTTGCAAACTTTAACTTCTTTTTATCAACTTCATATATTATCTTCTTGAGTTTATGACTTCATTTTATTCTAATATTGCTTTTTCATCAAAATAATAAACACATTATAGTAATTATGTTTTATTATCATCAAAATATCAATTAGAACCTCCCTTGGTTCAATAATCTCCCCCTTTTTAATGATGACAAAGATTTATGATATTAAAAAAATAAAGTTAAGTAGATAAACAACTATAAAGATAATGATTAGCTCCCCCTTAATTTATGGATAAAACACAATTCAATATGAAGAGCATAATTCAATATCAAGAATAAAAGAGATATTTAAAATCAGAGAAATATCATTTAATCAAGCAAATAATATAATGTATAAGAAATACAAAAATGACAAAACAATTACTCCCCCAAATTTCATCGCTCCTCTTGAATGTCATCACTCACCTTAAATCTAATATCACTAAACTTTCTCCCCCTTTTTGCAATCATAAAAAATAAATGATTAAAAAATGAAAGAAGTAATGTTTCATGCTTCAAACTGACTTGATAAGAAAAACCAAAATGTATTTGATTAAAATTGAAAACAAATTTCACTAAAGAGTGCTATTGAAATATTTAAAAAGTCAAAATAAAAGGTTAATTTTAATAGAAACTTCCCTAATTATGTCTAATTTGAAATTTTATAATTTCGATATTATTCCTCAGTTTAAAATTTAGTTAAAGTATCAAGAGCAAGTTTTGACAAAATTAAGAGTTGGAATTGTAACAAATAAAGCATAATCGTAATATCCAATAACCAGTTTCATAAAAAGAATGTATAATTTATGAAGTCATAAATTTTAAAAATAATGATGGAATAAAGTAGTCCATTTTGAAATTATAGAATGACAAATATAATGCAATCACATTTTTAAAAAATAAATGAATAATGTAATTAATGGAAAATACATGAACATTATTAAGTAGTCTTAAAGCTATCGGTCTAAAGATGATGTGAATTATAAAGATCTTTAATAAAAATAGGACAAAATTGAAGGGTAGCTATTTGAAATGTTGTGTCATGTTTTTTAAAGATACAAGTGAGTTATCTAGGGTTTTTAGGAGCCTTAAATATAAAAAAAAAGAGAGAAAAAATAAGCAAGGCAAAGGATGGGGTATTAAATCATATTTATTGGTTAACCAATCAACGATACTAGTTGGTATCGACCAAATATGTCACAAGTTCATCTTCCCTAAAAGAGACATTGATCGACCATTATGGCTTTATGGTCGATCAATCATACAATAAATCTTCTCACAATGATATTGGAGCTATAAAATTTCTTTAAAAAGGGGACATGAGTTGACAACTTTAAAACATTGGTCGATCAATTTGAGTAATTGGGCTAATAAAGCTTCGACTAAACACAAAACAAACTCACCAGAAAGATAAAAAGAATGTTAGATATTAGGACATTGGTCAACCAATGAGATAGTTTGGGTGACTAGATAAGTAACTAGAAAACCAACAAACTCACTGGAAAGCAAAAATGAGTGAATTTTAAAGATATTGGTTTAGCACACTAAGCTATTGGTGGACTAGATAACTAGATAGCTTAAGGAACCGACTTCAAAATTCAAATTAAAACATAAAAATTAAACGAAATAATGTCAAAACACATATTAACCAAATAAATATCAATAAAAAGAATTCCTATTAAACAAAGCTAATTTTCCTCTAATTAAGCAAGATTTATTTTTATTCAAAAGTTTACAGAAATAATAGCCCAATTAATGTAAATTCGAACTTAGTGACCTTATTTTGCATATAGTCTTTAGATAGTAAGGTTCACACTTTGAAAACACCTAATTCATAATTCAAACTCAAATAATCATCATTAGGCTTTATACTCTAAATGACATATAAATACAAATAACCACATATTTCTAAATTATAAATAATAATTACCTTATGTTAGACATTACTTATGAGAGATTTAAGTGAAGATTTTTCTTAAATTCTCATTCCATTAGTAGCATCTCATCCCTCGTAGCTTTCTCACTTAGTTTAATAACTTTAATTAAATTAGTTCTTCTTAAGCAATGAGGTAAGTAGTTTGTTTACTATAACATTTAATGAATCGAAGGTGATACTCACAAAGACCTAAAATTCCCCTAAACTATTCTAAGTTCTTTAATGTTGGCTAATCTCAAACTGCTTAAATCTTTTATATGCCTCAGGTATTCAAAATATGATGCTCCAAAAGAAGATTTGGAAAGTTTAATATATAATTAGTGTGTCTTTAGAATTTATGCTACTATTTGAAGATGTTTCATATTTTGGTTGAAGCTTTTGCAATACATTAGTATATTGTTTAAAAAGGCCTAAAACAAATTTCCACAAGTAATACTTAAATATAGAATTCATAAGGCTCTGAATGTCAAAGCATTCATATGACTAAAATGATAATGACTTTCATTATGAATATCTCCTTTATACACCCTAATATGATGATAACTAACAAGAAGATCCAATTTAAAAAAGTAGCCTCATCTATGTAACTCATCAAATAGTTTCTCGATAAATATAATTGTGGTTAAGGGTCTTATAATCTACAAAAAGTACTAAGATCCATATTTTTGTAATTAGAATTATTGGAGTAGAATACGGGTTGATGCTTTGCTTGCTTATTCCATGATTAATCATTTCCTCTACCAGCTCTTGAATAGCCTCCTTATAAATTCCTATACAATGACATAGTCTCAAGTTAATAGGCTTGGTTCCCTCTATCATAGGTATTCTATGATCATGAAATCTATTAAGAGGTAACCGGTTAGCTTGTTTAAAAACCTCTACACATTCCAATACCTCTTTTTGTTCCACTAACATTGCATTCAATTCATTGTAATCTTACTTACATAATTTAGAATCATTCAAATCCACCAACAATGATAGAAAATAATATTGTTTTAAAACCTAGGATTACCATAAATTGACAGCCTCTAATAATTTTGCTAACTTTTTCTTTAGTATAATTGTTGGATCGCCTATAGCCCGGGTATTCACAATACGTAGCGGAATGGACTATACTACATAACAAGAAATATAACCGAAAATTACAGTACATACAAAATTACCTCTTGATGCAGATTGGTATTTGTTTTTTCATATTTGTAGATGCTGCAGTGCGCGAACATCCTCTACTAGTATCCACACGATGATGAACGATCCGAGCAGCGACTAATGTGTGCTAGCATGTTCTAAAACACTTTTTTGAATGACGCACAATTTTTCTCTCAGAAGAAGAACGAACAACTAGGTCTAGGTGGCTAAAGTTTTCATCTCACCTCTAATGAGACATAAGTTTCTCTATTTATAGAGAAACCCTAATCCTAATCCTATTAGGAATAAGAATATCATAATCTTAAGCCCATTAGAATTATTCAAGCCTAATAAGTTTCGACCCATATTATATCTCATATAATAAAAGCCCAACAACTTAATTCAATCTAGCCCAATAAATATATCCA
>JANSVA010000217.1:42314878-42330500 GCA_025504915.1 Erythroxylum reticulatum | reverse complement strand
GCATGTTTACATAATTTAGAAAGAAAAACAATCATAGGATTCACCTCACATGTTAATTATTAAAATAAGAAATACATATCATAGGATTCACCTCACATGTTAATTATTAAAATAAGAAATACATTACCCGTTGTATATATTACACATCACCCGCCACTCGTCGTCCTCAGACAGCTCTACTGTTCTGTCTGTCCGTCCGTCCCTCTCTCTCTCTGTCTCTCTGGTGTTATTCGTACATAACTTTCAAGTTCTGAGCTTTCATTTATGATTTGAATCGCCTGTTTGTATTTTCTCTCTCTACGCCTATAAACATTTTCTTCTTTGTATTTGTGTTTACTTTCAGCCTTGCCGACCTGGCCAGTTATACGGTCCCCACGTTGTTTACTTTCATCTGTCTCTGCAGATGTATTCTGTATCTGGCATGTATGTATTCATGCGTCTTCTAGACCCACTTCAGTTCTTCCTTCTAAGCTTTTTTCAGACCACGTTTCTTCTTTTAGCTCCTTTTTGGTGCGAAAATTATTGAGGTTTTTGGCTGAAGGTCTTGGGAAATGGAGGTGGATGAGCTCTGTTTGTTGAGCTTTTGCTTTTTTCCTGATTTTTGAGGAATACCCAGAATGAAAAAAGATATTCTTTTTTTGTTTTACTTGAAGATATTTAGTTTGAGATTATTGAGGTAAAAGAGAGGCAATCCAATGGCAGTGCATTACACTTGTTGCAGTTCCGATTTCTTTATACACATTGTGGTGATAGTGTTTCTAGTACTGTTTGCTGGTTTGATGTCTGGACTCACTCTAGGACTCATGTCCATGAGTTTGGTCGATCTTGAAGTTCTAGTCAAGTCTGGGACCCCAAAGGATCGTCAATACGCTGGTATCTTATACTCTTTAGCCCTCACTTCGATGATTCTTTTTGTTTTGTCCTTTGTGGGGTTATTTTCGATCGGTTAAGAAGTTCCTCTGTTTGGATGTTGAGCAATTGTGGGAAAGTGAAGTTTTGGGGGGTGTAGGATGATGGAGAATCTAATGTTTGGAACCAAATAAAGCGAAAATTGTTCATTTGAGCATCTTTTGCGTATATACTTGTCATGTTCAGGGCGTTCATGACGATTTATAGGCCGGTAAAGTAAAAAAGCTCCTATTTTGCTTCTTTTACTCTTTACCAGAATCCTGACGCAAAATAAGAATCTTTTCGATGCTTTTTATAAGGTCTAAGACCTTTTTGTTATGATGGACTGGACAAGAGTCTTTCCCACGCTTAACTATCCGGCCTGACCATGTTAATAAGTGCTTCCTTGTTTGTCTACCTTTTGTCATCGTGTGGTTGGTTAGTACTTTAGACTTTCGTTTAGTTAGGTCTTTTTTTTTTATAATTTATACTAAGATTTTTTGCTAACATTAATGTTCTTTTATATTTCGTTTCTTTTGCATGCTTTCTCTGTTGATTTTAGTGTTTCTTCACGTTTTATTATCTTTAAGATTTGATCTCTTCGCAGTTTGTAGTCTTCCTTTAGCCACAACCGCATATCAATAATTAACTTGTAATTTGATTGATCCAAGGAAAAAGAAAAAGTGAGTGATTCCTCTTTATCCAAGCATGATGAGGCCGGACATCCATTTGAAGTAGACTCAAGTTTTTGCGCGCCTAATTCACTGTTGTCCTTTTACGTGCTAAGGCAGGCGTAGACGTCCATTTGAAGTAGAATTAAGTTTCTGTGTGTCTTATTCACTGTTGTCTTTGTACGTGCTAAGGCCTGCTTAGACATCCATTGGAAGCAGAATGAAGTCTGAATTTACAAACTTCTAATCTTGAATAGAAAACGGCCAAAAAATGACAAGGAAAACTGAACGAACAAGAGCCCGGTACCGAAGGGGGAAGCTTGCTTCTTAGAAACTAAATTCCTTTAATTTGTTGAGATGATAATTGCTTCAACATTAATATTTATCTTTTGTACTAATTCAACTATTTAGTGAAACCACTACTGTCCAAGATTGTAAATAATAACCCCAGCATGATCAAAGTATTAGTTGATGTGTTCCAATTTCTTTTCAGTTATCTTCTCCACTTCTGATTGGTAGTTGCCACTCGATCATACTTTTAGCCAAGTTTAGCAGTCATCCCTCAACTCCTATAGGAATATTAGCACGAAATATTTGCAGTTCCCTCAGAACAGGAGTACAGTATGCTATTATGTTACGTAGTTTTTCTGCTACTGGTGCTCCCAAAAAGTACTAGTTCATTCCTTCTAAATTAATTAAATTGATCATAAATGATTTGATTTTAAATTATGCTGCATTTTGACTATGGGATTCGTTCTAAACTACGTATAAGATGTTATCATTGCAAACTTATATTGTGATAAACTTCACTGGATAAATTATGCGCCCGTTGTGATTGCAGCAAAGATTTTGCCGGTTGTCAAAAATCAGCACTTGTTACTCTGCACACTGCTTATATCCAATGCTGCTGCCATGGAGGTAAATAAGTTATAGTGGATTTTATAAGCTTTCTAATCGTCTCTGTGAAAGTACTAAATTCTGGATGTCTTCTACTTATCAGGCACTTCCGATCTTTCTTGATGCTTTGATTGTTGCTTATGGTGCTATTCTAATATCTGTTACACTAATCCTTCTATTTGGTGAGGTAAGGAGTCGAACCTTGGCATTTGAGCTTTTGAAGTCACGGATGGACACTAAGTGAATCAATTTTAAATGGTCACCTTGATTTTAACCTTTTCGGTATATGCTGTTTGCGTTTGTGTTATTAATAATTTTTCCTTGTTAAAGGAACTGTCTCTGGATCCATTTGCCATGGAACAAGAGTTCTTCTGTAGTTTACATATCATATGAAATAGTAGGCTACATCATTAACGAATCCATGGTTTTAAAAAGTTAGAATTCTACAACATGAACCTTTCAATAATCCCAATTATCTTTACTGCTATTGAGGGTATTGGAGCCAACATAATACAATTAATTACCCTTTGCTTTGGTTGTGCAGATTATACCACAGTCTGTTTGTTCTAGGTATGGCTTGGCAATTGGTGCAACGGTGGCCCCTTTTGTCCATGTACTTGTTTGGATCTGGTTTCCTGTTGCATATCCAATAAGCAAGGTGTTATATTTTGGTTAAATGGAACTTTTCCAGTACTCATTGTCATTGAGATGATTTTAAATGAACCATCTTTCCCCAGCTTTTAGACTCTCTGCTGGGTCCTGGACATGTAGCACTCTTTCGCAGAGCTGAATTGAAGACACTTGTAGATTTTCATGGTAATGAGGTGTGTTTGTTATCCATTCAAATTTCATCATAACAGAAGCTCATACTCAATACCCATTTATGTTTAATTGTTAGCATTTCCTCTACAGGTGAATATGCAGCCTTCATTTCAATTTTCATTTGTTGATTCTACAATTCTTTTTGAATCTTATCTTATGTGATTCTGTTTATGCGATTTTCATTTTCTTGCTCCTTTTCATAATCCTTTTTTGTCAGCTTTATGACATTGTTGTGATCTTTACAAGGCTGAAAAAGGTGGAGAACTAACCCATGATGAGACAACAATCATTGGTGGAGCACTCGAGCTTTCTGAGAAAACAGCTGGTGATGCTATGACTCCTATGTCAGAGACTTTTGCTATTGATATAAATGACAAGCTTGATAGGTGAGTATTCGAGCTTGCAAAAGTACAAGTTACAAAAGTTGTTTACTCACTGTCATGAGTTACTCATTGGAAAGTGGTTCTCTTATGTACAGGCATTTGATGAATTTGATACTGGAGAAAGGGCATAGCAGATTGCCTGTGTATTATGAGCAATCAACTAACATTATTGGAGTTATCCTTGTAAGTTACTGTGATGTATGTAAAAAAAGAAAGTAGAGAATTTATTGTTTACTATTTAGCTTATTTTGTAACTTTCACCATTTTGTCTTTCGTACGACCTCATTTGTTTATGGTGGAAGAATATTACTTTATATTTTCCGATTGATGTATGTCTAAATGTGATATTTAGGTCAAGAATCTGTTGACCATTCACCCAGATGACGAAGTACCTGTAAAGAATGTCACTATACGAAGGATACCCAGGTACTCGCTGCTGGTTTTCTCCTGTACTGCAATTATGAATTTTAAGTTGTTTGTGCAAGCAATAAATGAAGAATGAAGATGATTCATCTTATGTGCTACTGATGCGGTCTGTGTTCTGCTGCAGGGTTCAAGAAAGTTTACCGCTATATGATATATTAAATGAGTTTCAGAAAGGTCACAGTCATATGGCTGTTGTTGTAAGACACAGCAGCAAGGCAGATGAGCAGAGCACTAGCAGCACCCCATCCAGTAAGTGCCAACGTCATACTCTTACCTGTCTGTTTAATTTCCCGGTAACTTTTTCTGTTTGATTCCTGAACGAAGTGGAATTGTAATTATAATTCTTGGGACTGAATAAAAAATATCAGTAAAAGTGGAATTGTTCAAATTTGCAAATTCTTCATTCTGACCCTAAGATCTGAAATTCTGTCAAAAATAATGTCTGGATCCAATGGAATTGAAATTTCTTTTTCCTGATTCTGAGAAAGAATAATTGTGTGAATTCCCTGGATTAAGCTAAGGAATTGGGCAGTTCCTTGTGACAAATCAATGGGGCTCTCAAATGTCTTGAGTGAATTCTCCAATCTGTTAATCATATCTTTTGTTTCTCACTACGTTCCCAAATAGATCCTGTGAAAGAAGTAAAGATTGACATAGATGGTCGAAAGCCCTTTGAAAAGGCTACCGAAGAAAAGAGTTTAAAGAGCAAAAGATCATTTCAGAAGTGGAAGAGCTTTCCCAACAGTGGCAACAATTCGATCAGGAGCTCTAGTAGCAGGAAGTGGACAAAGGACTTGGACTCGGACATCCTGGACATAAATGACAATCCACTTCCAAAACTTCTTGAAGAAGAAGAAGTTGTAGGTATAATAACTATGGAAGATGTGATTGAAGAGCTCTTACAGGTACTTATTATTGCTTGTCCTGTTTGCTCCACCAAGTTACTCCTTACATTCTAATCCTGCTTTTGCATTATGCAGGAGGAGATATTTGATGAGACGGATCATCATTTTGAGGAATCATAACATTGTTATTGCTAGTGAGTCTTAGGAGCCAAATACCCAAATATCTTGTACAACTCTAATTTACTATCTAATGGACAAACGAATTATCCTCATTATATTTTATGCAGTGCGTGCACCAGCCAAGCTCATGCCAAGAGTTGTATTACACTCAAAAAAGCCATGTTATGCAAATTCGGAAATCTGTTAATACACCAAAGTTAAAGGAAAACGTTAAACAGAGGGACGGGAGAGAGATTTATTGCAAGATACGTGTATATATCAGGTTAATCGAGGAGTTTCCTGTTGCCTTCGCTTTGGCATTTGATCCGTCCAAGTGCAGGTGATGCAAACGAAAGAGATGGCAGTGGCAGTTCCGTGAGAAGTAAACAGGGTAGATGTTGAACCAAAAGTAGATGTGTCAAACACGGATAGAGATGTAGTGCCAGCAAATGCAAAAGTATGGGTAGACGAAAACGAGACTGATGGAAATGGGTTGGATAAATATCCCCATGGTAAAGTGCTAATGCAAATATGGTCAAAACTGTAAAACCGCGAGGTTGCGAATCAAATGAGTTGGGATTTGTTGATATACAACTGAATACACTAGCAAATGATTAACCGAACAATGTTGATAGGGCTAAAGGATTTGACAATAGTGTAGATATGCCAAACTAACACTACCAAGACCTTGACCAAGAGGAATTGGTAAGAAACTTCGAGATATTGGTTCAAATCAAAGGTTAAACACAGGATAGGACAGGCAAGTTCTTGCTCGGCACGTCACAATGCCACTAACAAGTCTCATAAAGCGAGGAATTCGAAGAGGAAGAATAAGAAGGTTGGGAGAAAGTGCTTAACAAAATGGAAGATAACAAGCACTTAGAGGGTTGTCTAGACACCATGGAGGCGTAGAGGTAAGTAACTAGGGGTATTTATAAAAAAATGTTTGTCTTTCCATCAAAAAGTTAGAAGACACTAACCAAGCTAAACAAAAAGTGTAAATTAGTTGAGAAACTGGAGGGCATTTATAACAAGATATTTGTCATCACGTCAAAAGACTAGATGATTGTTAAATAAATTCTAAAATGATGGTGCTTACGATAAATTAAACCCACTGATCTTTTAAAAATAATTTTCTTTTTTAATTGATCAATAATAATAAGTGCTTGTTTACAAATATTATAAGTGTATGAATAGGGTGTTAATATTTTGATTTATATATGTATTCAAATCAAAGTACTTAAATATGAAAGGAATAAGTTGGTATATCGACTCTTTTTAAGTAATTGATGTTTGAAATTAAGATAATTCCATGAGATTTGATGTCATTGTACCATTATTACATTCGCATAATTGTGTGTGTGTGTTTTATTTATTTATTTATGTGGTTTGTTTGTATGTGGTTTTAATTTTGCTTAAGGATAAGCAAGGATTTAATCGTGAGGATGTTGATAGGTGTATATTATAGTGTATTTTTCTAGAGGTTTGAGTGTGTTTTTAAGTGTCTTCTTAGATGATAATCATATATTTAGGACTTAGAATTGTGTTTTAATTAGTGTTTTTATGTATTCTATTGTTTTAGAATAAGGATTTTGTCTTAATTTTATGTTTCAAGGTGTATATGAAGTGTTTGATCGTGAGTAAAAATAGAAAATTTGAAGAAAAGATAAAGAACTTAAAGAATGAAAGAAGTCACGATCGTGCACAATTGCTCTACTGTGCATGATGAGGCAACTGCATGGATTCACTCTCTATCATAGGGAGTATGGACAAGGTCGGAGTTAAGTCTATGTATGATCGTGACATAATTTTTTTCAACACGCAAATTTTTATATTCTTGACATTTCGAGGCTATTTTTAGAATCAAATTAAGTGGGGAAATATTAGAAAGAACCTTAGAAGCTTCAATAAGCATTTAAGGATAAAAAAATACCAAAAAGGAGATTGCACATAAGAATTAAAGAGATTAAAGAGCAGACATCAATATTAACTTCGGATTTTTCATATTTTCAAGTCGAGATATCAAACTGTTTTTCTTTCTTTTCTCTTGATGTATTTCATTTCTTGGCTCTTGATTTGGATTATTATGATGTTGAACATGATCATGGGTTTCTAAATTCGTATTAGGGATTATTCGTGATATCTTTTGTTAAACTTTATTCTTGTTGAATTTAATAAATATATCAATGCTTTATCATATTTGTTATGCTTATACTTAATAATAAACCGAGAGATTGAATCAAGTTATATATGTTAAGGTGCGCAATGAGACTTGGTAAATAATTAGACTTGCAAATATTAGATTAATAAACAATTGAATAGAGATCTTAATTGTGAGTTAATTATCTTTAGGATTTTTCAAATCCAATTGAATAATTAGGAGTAGTTTTGTTAATCAAGAGGTTGCAATTTTATTATTATCGATTTCAATTGAAATTACTTAATTAAATGTCAAGAGAGGATAATCAAAACCATAAAATATTTAGGATCAAGTATAATTGAATCAACAAAATAAAGGGGAAAAAAATAAGGATTGAATAACTCTTAAGTTTCCATCATTGATTAATTTTGTTCTTATTATTAGTTTCAATTATTCAAATGCTTAGTGTTATTAATTTATTTCAATATTTGTTAATTTGTGTGAATTCAATTCATTCAATCTTTGATTACCCTAGATAAAGTGCATTTAAGTTGTTAGGTGACTAAAGTTTTTTTTTAATATAAAACTTATTAACAAAGCAGCTTGTAAGTCCAGCTTGAAAAATTCCTTGGCACTGTAGGTTTCATCTAACTATTCATCAATAGTAAGAATTAGGAAATGATTCTCGATCGTGATAGCATTTAAGGCATGATAGTCATTATGAAAGCATTAAGAGCCATTTTTTCTTCGCCGCAATACAAGAGATGAGAAATGGCTATTGTTTGGTTAAATAATACACTCAATAAGCATCTCATAGATTAGACCCTCTATTTATAATTTTTTTTTAAGTGAGGATATCTATAAGGGTAGAGGTTAATAGCTGTTATGCCTAGTAACAGAGGAATAGTATGGTCAAAGGGGCCAGATAGGGGAAGACCTTGTGGTTCGATAAAAACAAAAGCAGATTAATTAAGTAAAGTTTGTAACTTAGGAATTATAATAGGAGGTATAGTTTATTTCAATATTGGTGTAGATGGTGAAGATAACGGAACTATCTTGATATAGAAAAGGAGATAATGGCTTCAGTTTACTCTACCAAATGTGATCCATAAGTACAAATCTATCGAGAAATAGGTATAGGCCGAGTGTAGGGAAACTTAGGAACAGAGGCCCATTCATTAGATAGATCACCATGCCTATAGTGACAGTTAAATAAGGAGAGGATTGGGTAGGAAGGCTCAAAGATTTTGGGATATGCAGGTCTAAATTAAGTTATGGGTAGACCCATTATACATTAAAATGATGGTTGTATGTCCTGAAATAGTTCCTTCTAAACATACCTTCTTTCTAGTGCGCGAAGGGAGATTGTTGGAATATTTACAGAGTCAATAAATGTCATTTTCTTAACCACTAATAAGGGAAGCTCTGAATATTCAAAAAAAGGATCTAACACGGGCAGAGATTTGATTACCATTCTTAGCCAATAAACATAAAATTTATGGTGATCTAAAATAGTGTCCAGGTATGAATTTCTTACCACAGTTGAAGTATAATCCTTTTTCATGATAAGTCCATCTCTTTCAAAGTTGTAAACATTTTATGGAGTTAACCTTACATTGGTCAAAGAACGGATTTTTTAAGAAGAATTTCCGTAAGAAAGCATCACATCAAAGCATTTGAACTCAAGAATGCCTTCTCTTTTCAGACTTTCAGCTAATCTAACTTATTAAAACATTTAATTAGGAGAAGAGTGATTTGAGATAAAATATTTCAGAATATTAGTATTGGTGAGGCCAATGTACTACTAGAAAGAGATTCAACTTTTACCAGATAAGCCATCACAGTGGTTGTTTTCTATAGTTTTGAAAGGAAAAGGAGGCAAAACATAATTCCAGAGCACGGGTAAAAGCTTCCTAGGTAGTGAGTTGCATCCATCCAAAAGCTAACATCAACATATAAAAGGAAACAATATCGATTCATTGATTTGGTGGTATATTGTAAAAATGGAAGTACACTCGTGCTGAAATAATCAACCAGAATAATATCATTAAAGAACAATGATACGAGTTTTAAAGTTTTGAAATTAAATTAAAAATTTTAATGGTTGGAGAGTGAAATAAATGAATTTCAAAAGATTAAATAATTGAGAAATTATAATTTTAATATTTTAAATAAATTTAAATTTAATATTTAAGAATAATTCACATAGTCAAAAGTTGACAACGACAAATAGACATTGTTCATCTATTTTGTCAATTTAGAAAGATATTAATATTGATGTAGTCCTAACATCAGTACTGATGTAACACTAGAATGTTAAACGCTAATTTGTATACAAAGTAATTGATTAATATAAATATAAAAACATTAAAATTTATTTTAAACGCTTTAAAATATCAACATTTACTATGTATTTTCATGCAAACACCAAAATTAAAACTAAATGTTTACTCAAAATATCATTTTAATCATAGGCTTTAGAAGCCGCCAACCAACAAACCAATATTCTAAACCATATTGTCTTCCAAAGGCAAATAAACAAGAACATTTCTTCGACAAATTTTATGAAATCCGTTTACTTGGGCACGAAACAATCATCTTCAAACTTGTCTCGGACGTACATTTCGCATTGTTTTTGGACACTAGTAGTCACCTCTATACATACAAGAGTTTGCTACATAATTTCAGTACAGTGTACATGTGTGGGTAAGAAAATGTGAGGAATATGCCTAGTATTTACGCCTCTTCTTTTCCTTTCTCTTGCTTTTCCTATCATTAGAGTTTTCTTCAGATCTGTGCTTCTTAGAATTCTTCTTATTAGAGCTTCCCGAGCGAGCATTCTTCAACTTCTTCCTTCTATTCTCATCAAGCTCCTCGTCAGAAGATTCACGAGAATTTAACCCAGGAGGTTTTTCTGGACCATAGACAACTCTATTTTCCCTCACATCAAGGTCTGCATAAATATTCTCCTCAGAATCCGGAAAAGAATGGAGATATGGTCCTGTTTCATCCATCCTTGAACCCACAGCACCTCTGCCACGCTTGACCCTGTAAAACGTTCCAAACTCAGAACAGCCAATGTATTCCTATTGAACTGCGTGCATGTGTGTAACAATGTCTGTAAGCATATGCACAGAAATGGGGAGAAGGGGATAACAACCTTGAATGCAGAAATTCCTCAACATCTTCATCCCGCAAACCTGTATCTTCCATTGAGTTGCAGTTCTCGAATTCTCTTTCCTTTGATGAAGATGAGGTACTAGTGCCATCATATGCAAATTGCCTTGAGCGTCTTGGGATTCTATCAACACCCATATTTTTACAATTGTCATTAGAATACTTTGATCTCCCATTAAGCTTGTTGTCCAGCTCAAGCTCTTTCTGTCGGATACGCCACATTTCATTCACTTCCACGGCTCGGTTGGCTGTCCACAATTCAGAAAATTGAAATAAAGCAAACAGGAAAACTTCCACAGATATCAGTGGCACAGCATAAGTTATCAGTACAAACAATAACCGACATGAAGCATATCTAAGATCGTAAGATCTCTTCTTGAAAAAATAAAAAGAGGAGTCGTTAGAGTTATAATGTATGATATATGCCACGTTTAGGCCTACATATTAGAAAAGAAACATGTGGGCCCAAACTCTGCACTGCATCAGTTCTTGATGCCGTACAGAGTTTGAAACAACATTCCTCACTTATTTGTGGTACGCTATATAGTCAGGATCTACCATTTAGTTTTTGGTTGCTAATCCTCCACTCAAATTAGGCAAAGAGAAATAAATTATTTAGCTGGAGCACAATGACAAGTAGAACTCTAAGAGTGCAAGGCGTTCCTATTGATCAAACATCTGCTGGTTTTGATCAAATTATAGCAAAAAACATTAGTCAAATCACTTGTGCTAAAGAAATTAGGAAGCAGATTACCTTGCTGAATCCCAAGAACAGTTGCAGTCAGGAACCGTGAATTTGGACGGCCCCTAATCTTAGGTTGTTGAAGATAAACTTGAACTCCTTCCCTCTCAGCTTTTTTCCGTAATTCTGCAGCTTCTTTCAGAAGAATTGCAGCTATTTTATTTTCTGTTTCTAAGTCCATCAGGTAAAACAAGCTGCAATAACAAAAAAAACAATGTATAAGCACAAGATAAAAAGTATCTGAGACAATAACATTTCCTTGTTGAAAGGACCATATAAATGAAAAGTGTGGATTCATAGATGTAACAACTCATAGAGGTCAATTGGTTCACATTGAAGTACTAATACTGAATGCTGTTTTCACTCAATTACATAAATGAAAATGCACTACAAAATCACAAGAAAAAAAATAAGCTACGACTTAAAACCTGAAAGATCAAGGAGAAAAGCAACGTACAGGTTCCACAGTTATTTTTCAAGCAACAGAACGTAGAAACTTTGCAGTCAACCACGAAAAGGAAAAAAAAATTTTTTTTGGATATCATGTCAATTCCAGTCTCAAAACTTAATTTAATTAAACCCTAGTCGTAAATATCATCAAATTCAAAAATAAGACAGGAAAATAGGAATTGAAGACAACAAAGTTTCAATCTTTTCTTATTTGGCACATAGTTTCAATCCCAAAAACACATTCTAAATTATCCCCACAACTCCGATCAACAGTTCAATCCCTTCCGCAACTCCCATCAATCCCTAAAAAAGAAACAAGTATACAAACAAAACTTCAGGGTGGATTAGCAGTAAACAAGAATCTAAAATAAACCAGATCGAATAAGTAAGAAAAAGAAACTATATAGATGATCATAATTAAAAATTGAACTTTGAGTACTCAAATAAATGATTTGGCATTTTAGCGAGAGACGCGGGGGTTTGCAGATGAGGTGACTTACAAGATCGATTAATAGAATCGAGCACAGGCCTGAAACGAATTCGATCGAATGATTTCAGAGCTTTGGTTTAGCTTCGTATGTTTTTTGAGATTTTGGGAAAAAGGAAACCCTGATTCTAGAAAGCAAGGGTTAAAGAGACATCATAATGGTTTCGCTTCGCCAAATAAAAGACGCTTCGCTTTTGTTTTTTATTTTCCTTTGCCATTTCCCATTCCTATTAGACTTTGGATTATTATTTAATTTCAAATTCTTTTCTACCATACATCGTCCGGTCTGCTATTTATGTATTTGTTTTTCTTTTTATATTTGCAATTATTTCGACTCAACAATTTTAATAATATTATTAAAGTTAGTTTAAACTTCATTTTTTGATAATTAAAACATGAATTTCTATGTTTCTCTCAAAGAGTTTCACTCATTCAATACACATACATGTAAATTTTTTTAATTATGTGACAGGTGATTAATTTTTTAATTATATGACAGATGATTTTTAAAAGCTTAAAATGAATAATAATAATAAATAATAATTTAGGAAAAGAATCTGGAACTTGTAGGTGACCATCTATAATGGCCGATGTATGTCTTGGAAGATGCTTCATGCTCTGTTGGATTCTTGTCCACAAAGGTTCGGACGGTCCTTTAGAAACCCCATTTTTCTACATCAGGTGTTTTATAAGGAAAATGTGACTCTTCTCATTACACTTTTGCTTTGCTGCCACCCTCACTATGATTTCCCCACAGAAATTTTCTCATAATTGTCTTGATAAGGCCTTTTGAAAGGAATATACGAGAGTTCCAATAAATGTGCGTTTTTATAATTTACCTAAAGAAAAAAAAAGGGAATTATTTGTCTAACCCCAAATCTCCTCTGTATTTTTTTCAACCAAAGGGATACAATCCCTAAATTGCAATCGTCTAGTTAAAAGAGGTAACTTCAAACACATCAAGAGAAGTTGCTTCCTTTTAATTCCTTATATACCAACAATTCTTTCTACTAATTATAGAGGTTACAAAATGGCTTTTTGTTATAGTTCACATCTAAACCAGATAATTTGATTAAATTACTTCAAGGTTTTAATTAGTATCAAAGTAGATTTGGGATGTGCCTTACAAAAAGTAAAAGGTCATCTATAAAACATAAATTAATCAAGGAGACTTTCCTACATTTAGAATAAAATCTAAACTTTGGTTTTTTGGAAACATTTTAATTCATCAGTTAATTCAAGGCCTCTCTACATAATATGAATAAGTATAGAGATAAGAGATCTCCTTGCTTGAGCCCCTTTGAATAGCTCAAATGTCACTCCATTAACTATCACACTAAATAAGGTAGAATAGATGCAAGCTTTCATCCATTTTTTGAACTCTTCAAGGAATCTTATTATTTACAATACATGTTACATAAAGTCTTAGTTTATACAATCAAATGATTTATTGGAATCCAACAAAACAATTTTGTATAGATTTTTTTCCTCAAAGACCCCTTAAGGAGTTTATATGTAATGAGGATATTATCACCAATATGTCTTCCTTGCAAGAATGCTCCCTAATTATCAGTTAGGAATGAGATGAGGGTTGATTTCAACTTGTTTGCCATAATCTTTTTGATCATTTTGCATAGAAAGTTTAAGCAAGCTATTCGTTTGAATTCTCCAAAATTAGAAGGGTTTAGGGGCTTAGGAGCTAGACAAAAAAAGTTTTTGTTTATCTCCTTTAGCAGCACACTTTTAGCAAAAATATTCATGAATTGCCTCTATTGTCATATTGTTGATATGAGGCTAAGCCTTTTAGCCATTCATTTAAAACATAACTTTCTTAATCTCAGAAGCTTCTAATGGTTTGATGAGATTCTTAGCTTTTGTATTACTAATTCTGCACTTCACAAAGGCTTAAACTTTATGCATGTAGAAGTTGAGATTGAGTTTGATCATAAGTGAGTTTGAAGAAGTTAAGAGCCGTTTTCCATAATATCCTCTTGTTTAGTAATAGCAAACCTTCGTCCTATGTTGGAATAAAGTAGACCCTGTTATAATTCCTTTTGGCAACAATAGTGAAGAAGAAGAGTTTAGTACATTTGTCTCCTTCCTTCATCTAATTAACCCTTTCCATTTGTCTAAGAAGTGAATGATGATCATAAATTGTTTGCAAATATTCCTTTACAACATGTTTTTCCTTAATGATAATATCATTATTACTAGGATTAGCAGAAAGACTCTATTGAATGCAATGAAGTTTTTCGTTGGCAACTGAAACTCTTTGTCCTATACTAAAGGATCTTTCAATATTGAGCTTCTTTAATTCCTTTTTGACGCACTTTAGCTTTTGCACACAAACATATTATTTAATTAATTGTATTTCTGCTCCCAGTCGTCTTATAAAGCTCTATAAAAGTTAGTCTCACAAACTAGTAAGTTATTATTTTTGTGCTAACTTTGGATATAAATCTCTTTAATGTGTTGAAATTTTTATTTAAAATTAATTGACTTGTTTCTTATTTGTTCTCAGGTGATTTTTAACACATAGGGGATGAATTTAGATCAAAAAGCTGCAAGAAAATCAAAGGCAATTCGAATTTCCAGCTGACAGAAAAGTTTTTGACTAAGCGTGGGCACATACAAAGGAAAGTTTATTTGCATAGTTTGATTTGAAAATAGATTCAATAAACTTAGGCTTCTAATTATTTTGGGAATCAAGTTGTTTTCTTTATGTGGGGATCTGATACCTGATTTTGTGGGAGAAGTGTATTTGATAAAATAACGATAAGAGGGAAGACAAAAACCCTTCTAGACAACTTATCTTTCACGCTTGTTTTGGCTTTCTGGAGAGTTTGTCGAATTTTCTAGAAAAAGTGTAGAGATGGAGACCAAATATTCTCCTATTTTTTTGTTGAGTTTTACCTCTGTTATGAGTAGCTAAATCCTTCTTCTTGGTTAAAGGAAACCAATGTTATCATCTAGTATGTGTGAGATTTTTTGAATAACGTTTATTTCATTGATGAATATTAAATGTTTTTCGTATTGCTTTTCATGATTGAATGGATTGATCTCTAGGGTGAGCAACTAGGAATTGATTGATTTAATTATAGCCAGATTAGTAGGATTTGATGTTTAGTTTTGCTAATCCAAGTGGCAATTAGGATTACCATCTTTACATTAGGGATTGGAAATTCTAAGAAAGATACTTATCTAGACTAAATATATATCGTATGTGTATTATCTTGCTCACGGGTTCTCTTGGTCCTTAAAACTATTAATTAATCAAACTTAAGATCATATCTAAGTTGTTGGTTAATAAGAGTGTTTAGAATAGATGTTTCTATTCACCTAATCCTAAGAGAGAACATCACTTAATGAGTATCTATTAATGGACTTAATTTTATATCAATGATCTGTACTAGTTTGATAACGCAGGTGACTTGAAACTAAGGTTTGTTCATTAATTTTCCAAATCTGATTATTTTCATTTATTTCTAATTTTTTTCAATTTTAATTTCTTAAAATCATGTTAATTAAACATGTT
>JANSVA010000217.1:42296569-42314201 GCA_025504915.1 Erythroxylum reticulatum | reverse complement strand
AATTTGTTTTAGTTGTAACTCATGAAACACTTACCAATAGATTCCTCGTCTGAATGATCTAAACTCTTCACTAACTACATATTTCATTATTAGAGTTGGTATTAATTTGATTGCAGGCAACAACATTACCAAAATTTGGCACCATTGCTAGGAAATTCTTGACAGTATATGTATGTTACACGAGGAGACAAAACAACACAATTACTATTTGATTCAGAGATAGAAAAGATAGCCAAAAAGTTATGAAAGAAAACAGAACAGAGACAATAAGAGTAAAAGAAAAACAGATGGCTGCAGATTGTACCCTTCTTGAATTAGCTGCCCCTATGGATGCTCAATAGCCCCATTGCATCTATTTTCCAAATATGGGGGACAACAATAACTTTGAATTGAAGTTGGGGCTAATTCATTTATTGCTAATTTTTTGAGGTCTACCGGGAGAGGGTCCTTACAAACATTTGAAGGAATTTGATGTGGTTTGTATGGGTATAAAGCCTACGAATGTAACTGAGGACAAACCAAATTAAGAGTTTTTCCATGTTCTCTCAAAGATGATAATTAAGATTGGTTGTATTATTATGCTGGTGAAAATGTGCAGACACTGGCTGAAATGAAGAGACTCTTTTTTGCAAAATATTTTCCAGCGTTAAGAGTTGCCAATATTAGGAAAGAACTTTGTGACATTCAACAACATATGGGGGAGACCCCATATGAATATTGGGAAAGATTCAAAAAACTTTGTGCTAGTTGCCCTCGTCACCAAATAAATGATCAACTGTTGATTCAATACTTCTATGAAGGTCTTTTGCTTACAGACAGGATTATGATTGATATTGCAAGTGGTAGAGCTTTGGTTGACAAAACACCGACAGTTGCAAGAGATTTAATAACGAATATGGCTTCCAATACACAATAATTTGAGATATGTTCTAGTCATAATTCAAAACAAGTGAATGAGGTGAACGTATCAGTGTTGGAGAAGAGATTAGATGATCTTACATCTTTGGTGCGGCAACTCACGGTCACAAAGAAAGAATAAGCAAGGGAATGTGGAATAGGTTTGATTTATAATCCAGGTTAGCGTGACCATCCAAATTTCCGTTATGGGAACTCTCAAAGACAACAAGCTACTTCAAATTTCTAGTAATATAGGCAACCTTATGTTCCTAGACAATATCAACAAATGGCACCCAATTTCAAATGTAAGTCTTCTTTAGAAGATATAGTTAAATCTTTAGCCACTAACACCATGACATTTCTGCAAGACACTCAAGCTAGTATGCAAAATCTTGAAAATCAATTGAGTCAAATGGCTGCAACCATAAACTAATTAAAGGCACAAAATTCTGAAAATTTTCCTGCTCAAACAAAAATAAATCCCAAGTAAAGTGCTAAAGCTATTATTTTGCGGAATGGTAAGGAATTAAAGGAACCTTATTTAAAAATATTTAAGAGATAAATCGAAGAAGCTAAGAAGGAGGTATCTAACCAACCAGAAAAGACAAATTCAGATGTGTAGAAATTTGTTGTGCAGCCCCCTTTTCCTAGTCGATTCACCAAAGCAAAGAAAGAGGAGCACGAGAAAGAGATATTGGAGACTTTAAAAAAATTCCAGGTAAATATTCCTTTGCTTGATGCCATTAAATAAATTCCTCGTTATGCTAAATTTCTTAAAGAGCTCTGCACTTTTAAACGGAAATTAAAATTTGATGAGAAAGTCCAATTAGGAGAGAATGTGTTTTGCAATACTGTAGAAGAAAAAGCTACCACTTAAAGGTCAAGACCCAAGTATGCTAATTATTCCCTGTAAAATTACTGATTTAAGAATTGAAAAGGCTATGTTAGATTTGGGTGCATCAATAAACGTCATGCCTTATGATATTTATTAATCCTTAAACATGTGGCCCCAAAGAAACTAATGTAGTGATTTAATTAGCAAATCTTTCAAATGCTTATCCAAAGGGCGCGTTAGAGGATATTTTGGTTCAAGTAGGTGAAATGATTTTTCTAGTTGATTTTTACATTTTGCAGATGGGTAGTGAGGATGTACCTTCTTCAACTCTAATTTTATTTGGAAGGCCATTTTTGAAAACCACTAGAATAAAAATTGATGTTCATGATGGATCGTTGAATTTAATAGTGAATTAATTAAATTCAATATTTACAATGCCATGAAATTTCTAGATGATGAACAACATATTATTTTTGTAGATTTTATTGACACTTGGGTGCAGGAAAATTCATCATCAAATGAAAGAGATGAACTTGAGACAATCCTTGAATTGGAGAGGTGTTGCAGTGGTAGTCAATCACAGAGACGTTGGCGCCCAACAAAGAACTTGAAGCCATGTTTTGCAATTTGGAGAAGACCAAGCAAATGGTGAATCAATTATCTTATGTGGAGTTGTCCCAAAATAACTCAAAGTTATTGCCTTCGTTGATTCAACTACCCATGTTGGACCTGCAGAATTTGCCTAACCATCTAAAATACATATTTTTGGGTGAGCAAGATATGTTACCTGTTATTATTTCAAATAAACTCACCCCTTTGCAGGGAAAGCAATTGATTCAAATGTTAAGACAACATAAAGAAGCCTTTGGATGGACAGTGGCTGATTTAAAAGACATTAGTCCCACCATTTGTATGCACCGAATTTTGAAGGAAGATGAAGCTAAGAGGTCAGGCAACTCCAATATCGTTTAAATCCACCCATGATGGAGGTGGTGAAAAAGGAAATTTTGAATATTTTTGATGCTGCAATTATCTATCCTATTTAAGATAGCAATTAGGTAAGCCTGATATAGGTAGTTCCAAAGAAAACTGGGGTAACTGTCATATAAAATAGTGATGGTGAGTTGATACGCACTCGTGTTTAAAACGAGTGGAGAGTTTGTAGAGATTATAAGAAGCTAAATTTGGTTACTAGAAAAGATCATTTTTCACTTTCGTTTATTGATCAAATTCTTAAAAGACTTGTAGATAAATCTCACAATTGCTATCTAGATGGTTATTCAAGTTTTCATCAGATTTCGATTGCACCAGAGGACCAAGAGAAAACAACTTTCACGTGTCCATTGGATACCTTTACCAACCGAAGAATGTCATTTAGTTTATGTAATACACCAGTGACATTTCAAAGGTGTATGATAAGTGTTTTCTCTAATCTTGTGGAAAATTGTAAGGAAGTTTTCATGGATGACTTTACGATTTATGGAGAATCTTTTGAAACATGCATTATCAACCTTAAGAAAGTGCTTAAATGTTGTATCGAGACTAATTTGGTTTTAAATTATGAAAAATGTCATTTTATGGATGACCAAGGCATAATTTTGGGTCATACAGTGTCTTCTAAGGGAATTAAGGTTGTTAAGGCTAAGATAAATGCTATAACATCTTTACCTTATCCCGTGATTGTGAGGGAAGTTCGCTCTTTTCTTGGTCATACAAGATTCTATTGATGATTTATCAAAGATTTTTCGAAGATTGCACAACCTATATGTAGATTACTCCAAAAAAGACGTGAAACTTAATTTTGATGAGCCATGCAAGATTGCATTTGATGAACTAAAAGGGACAGCTCACTACAACCCCAATAATTTAGCTACCAAGTGGGGCATTCCCTTCGAATTAATATGTGATGCCTCGAATTGTGTAGTTGGAGTAGGTTTGGACCAAAAAGTGGACAAAGTACCTCATGTCATTTACTATGCATTCATGACACTTAACGATGCTCATAAGAATTATTCCACGACGGAGAAAGAATTTTTGGCTGTAGTTTTTGGGTTGGAAAAATTTTGGTCTTACTTATGGGGTATACGAGTGATCATTTATTCAAACCATGCAACTCTGAAATATTTGGTGATTATGAAAGAAGCAAAACCAAGGTTGATTCGGTGGATCTTACTCCTATAAGAATTTGAGTTATAAATATGCAATAAGAAGGGAGCCGATATTTTGGTGGCCAATCATCTTAACCGTATTACTCCAACTAATACATCTGATGTTCTCCAAGATGACTTTCCAGATGAAAGTCTCTTTGCAATCTAACAGGTAATTCTATGGTACACTGACATAGTAAATTTCTTCGTGACTAAGTCCTTACCTAGTGATGTATCTAGAGCTGAAAAGGATAAAATTAAATGAGAGGATAAATATTACATATGGGATGAACCTCATCTTTGGAAATTTTGTGCTAATCAAATTATTAATAAGGTGTTGCAGATGATGAAATTCCTTCCATATTAAATTTTTGTCATTCATCTGTGTGTGGGGGACACTTTGGCCCCAAAAGAACAGTTTGGAAAATTCTTGAATGTAGTTTATTTTGGCCCAAATTATTTTATGATACTTACATATTTTGTAAGTCTTGTGATCGTTGGCAAAGAATGAGTAGTCTAAGATGAAAAATGATCAAATGTCACTTACAA
Organism: Erythroxylum reticulatum; assembly: GCA_025504915.1. Classification (NCBI taxonomy): domain Eukaryota; kingdom Viridiplantae; phylum Streptophyta; class Magnoliopsida; order Malpighiales; family Erythroxylaceae; genus Erythroxylum; species Erythroxylum reticulatum. The sequence continues at coordinate 42,309,773 of JANSVA010000217.1, read as the reverse complement.
ATATCTTGGTATATGAAATTTTTTGATATATGGGGAATTGACTTTATGGGTTATTTTCTTTCATCTTTTGGTAAGACTTATATCATTCTAGCCATGGATTATATGTCAAAGTGGATAGAAGCGAAAGCTACTCATACAGATGATGCTATGGTTATAGTAAAATTTGGTCAAATTTATCATTTTTGTCAGGTATGGAATACCTTGAACTATGATTAGGGAATGGGAACTCAATTCTGCAATAAAATTGTTGGAACATTGATGAAGAAACATAGTATCTCACATCGTATTTTGACTGCATACCATCCACAGATAAGTGGGCAAGCTGAAGTCTCCAATTAGGAAATCAAATCAATTTTGAAAAAAGCGGTGAATCTGAACAGAAAAGATTGGAGCTTACATTTGGATGATGCCTTGTGGTCGTATCAGACTACTTATAAAACTCTAATAGGCATATCGCCGTATAGGTTGGTTTTTTGTAAACCTTTAGTTTTTTGTAAACCTTTTCATTTGCTTATGGAAATAAAACATAGAGCCTACTAACTTGTGAAACAGTTAAATATGGATTTGGTAGAGGTTGGTAACAATACGAAGTTGCAATTGCAAGAGTTAGAAGAGATCCGTAATGAGGCTTATGAAAATGCGAAAATTTATAGGGAAAAAACTAAAGCTTTTCATGATAAAATGATTTTAAAGAAGCAATTTTCAGTAGGACAAAAAGTTCTTCTTTATCATTCAATGCTTAAGTTATTTTCAGGAAAATTACGATCTCGCTATCTAGGACCATTTATTATTACTAATATATTTTCTCATGATGTGGTAGAAATTCAAAGTTGAGACACTTCTAAGGTGTTTAAGGTTAATGGAAACTGCCTGAAACCATACTATGAGAATTCTTTAGTCGAGAATGTGGAAGTGATAGAGCTAGTAGCCCCAATTTATCTCTAATTAGGTAAGTCGGAACACGTCTAGCTAATGACTTAAAAGAAGCGCATTTGTTTTGTTTTCAGCTGTCAATTTTATTCCATTCCCTTTAGTATTTTCACTTGTTAATATTTTCAATTATATTTTAATTATTAAAAAAATATTTTCCTTTCCCCGCCTACCCACTGTCATCTTACCTTTAATACATTTACAACTTTACATTTTCATTCATCTCTTCCTCTTGCCTTCACTTACTCAAAATTTCACTTACCCATTGCCAAATTATTCAACACCCATATCATTCCAACGTAAACCCTAACCTTTTACCCTCCTTTCCACCATAACTAACCCATCAACTAGTCCAAATTTTTATTGGTTTTGTGCTTTCATTTTCATATTTCAGGACTGTAAAATCACAAAGATTGGAACTATGCCATGCAAGAAGAGTGACTCACACCTATTAGCTTCACCAATCCCGATATTGGTTCTCACCCAACCTCCATCAGACACCATAGCTGTGATGTCAACTCCATCCATTCCTCTAATTTCTGAATAGACCCAAGGTCCTACGACTAGCAATCGAACTCAGAAAGGTAAGAAAATTCAAAGGAGAAGCTAATGGAACTCACGAAGTGGTGCTTTCACTTCTTTTCAACTATTAGAGGACAATCGGAGATTTCAATAGTTGAGCCAACACAAAATTTACCCATGTAAGGATATTCTGACTGAAACTATTGGTGCTTTACAAATTTGAGCAATTGGTTGGGAATACAATTGTTAAAGTTGGCTGTCCTGCTTATGTTGAATAAACACATGAATTTTACAACAGTTTTCAATTTAATTCCCATAAAGAATTCGACTTGTTTACTACAAGAATTGTTGAATTTAGACTTATGGGTAAAGAATTTGCGTTATCTGTTGCTAAATTTAATGTTGCTATAGGTTTTATATCAACTAATGGCATTAAGAACAAACCATTTGTAAGTTCCAACTGTGATTATTATAGTGATTTTCGTGCCTCTGAATTGTGAACTCAATTATCTGTCGATCCTTAACCATATAATGCCCGTGCATCTAAGAGTTCATATATTAAAAAAATCATGTTTTCAAAATCATATATCGACTCTTAATGTACAATTTTTCAGGGCGTCGCAATTCTAAGGCTAAAATTTATTTTCTGTGGTGTATGGAAAAACAAATTTCTATTAATTTGGGCGTTTGGTTTTTGATTCCATTTTAATATATGTTAAACAAAAAATCCAACCCATTAATATTAAGGTCCTATATCAGTCACATGGTCTTTAATTTGAATTTATTGGACCCTAAAAATGCTGATATGATTGTGGCTTATGCTTTAACACCCCACTCTCACAAGACATGTACTTGACATCTTGAATGAAGTCTGGGTACGTACCCGACAAGGGCGGCATGCTAGAATAGTTAAACTCTCAAAACTCAGTACAAAATTTTCAAATTTATCATAAACATACGTGGAAATCAATATTCAAATTTGGGCCCATACTTTTATTTCATAAACATCGAAAACACAATTATTAGTACACTTTGATGAATCTCATTTGCAAAACATTTCCAATTTTGAAAGTTATCACGTACAGAATTATTCAAATATACATTGCACATAAATTACAGAATATACAATTTGATCCAAAAATAAGAAAACAAATGCAGACGCGAACTGATCTCGATTTCTATCTCTTACTTGAATATAGTGGCTGTACTCCTGTTAGCCTAACGGGATAACTCTTAGGAGCGTAAAAATTATTGCAAATTTTGGGTGAATTTTTGCAAACTCAGTGAGTGACCATCCTCGATGGTTCACTCAATCACATAACACATCACATCATATGTTCACATAATTTACATCACTTCATTTAACATATAGTATCACATTTAAAGCAGTCAAATCGATCATTTCAATCATTTAAAATACATATATAACTTATAATGCAATGCACATAAGACTCACTTTCATTTATTACTTTGTTATGACCGACTGTCTATTTACTAGCTCATATCCCTTAGTAGATACTGAGCTGTATCAGATAATGTCCCATATCCCTTAGTGGATATCGGGTAAATTCACAACTAAGCTCGAAGCATTTTTTCACTTTCTGAGCTTTAAGCTCTTTTTTGATGGCTACTATAGTCACAACTGTCTTTATCTTTTATGCATTCATGAAAATGGAATGCATTACATTCTCATATTTTCAATCAATCAAATGATTTCAGATTCACAATCACTTTTATATTCATCATCGGACCTTAGTCTGGCATTCAACAATTAAGTTGAGAAAACACTTATTTCTTTCATATTCACATACAAGAAGCACTTCGATGTTCTCACATTTAAAAAGCTCCTCGGACATTCAATGTCCAAAATCAGCACATTCACATCAATCATATTTACATTGCATAATAATCATATTTGTAGTCATTCAATGCAGAAATTGAAATCAGAATAAACAAAGAAATGAGAACATCTAGGTCGACTCATAGTTCGCTCCAGATTAGCATTAGCTTCTATAATCTGGAAACGTCTGAATGTGAGCGTTTAACCTACACATCACAATTATGCAATACGCATTTTGTACACACATTATTAATTGCACAATTATAAGCATTCCTTTATGCATGAATTTGTATATGAAATATGTACAATGCATGCTCAATGACAATTTCGAGTATATTTATAAATTTCACAACTTAAGCACATTCTCATTTTTAGCATTATTTGCTTTCATAATATCCAATTCTCATTCACTTTTAGTTAATGCCCATTAATCATTTCCTTTGAATCACAACTATAATCATATGAATCTCTTCATTTACATTATACACATGTTTTTGATGCTTTAACAATAATAATTCATTCACTAATGTTATTCTAACATTAAATAACCATACAACATCCAAACTCTTAGTCTTTCTTATAAATTCTCCAAATTTCCAAACTAAACATTCTGATAAGGGAAAAGCAGTAATTTGAAAAAACTTCCTTATAGAAAAATGTTCCCCATTGTATTAAGTTTTTAATGACACTAAGATCATTCAATTTGGTTAAGTACTCCAAAAGTTATACTCTAAATAATTTGGACTATTCTTAAACTGAAATAGTATTTTGTGCTCAACTTCCATCCAGAAATTGAAATTTTTAGAGACTGAATTAAAACTCTATTTCTTTAGAATATTTGTAGCCATATGTCTCTAGTTTATCCAAAATAAAAAATCATTCTATTTGGATGGTTAGAGAAGAAGTTATAGGCAAAAGAAGGAAGGATGTTCAGTGAGCAAAAAGCTCTCAAGTGCACGATCAAGCAGATTGTGCACTTTTGAGTTGTTTAACCCAACTAAAATTAAGTCATGTCTATACAACATCAGTGAATGGAAATGCACGCCCATGCACACCAACAAACAAGTCATGACTGTGCAACCTTAACGCACGGCCGTGCACACCCAATCTCTAGAACCAATTTTCGTCTAAATTTTATCATTCAATCTCTCCGAAATGATTTTATATGGCTATAATTTTGGGTGGAGATATAAAACAACGTGTTTCAAATCTGTTGGTTCAAATCCTATGTCATTTGGAGGTCGGGAGAAGAAGTTATATCAAAAATACTAAAGGATGTTTGAAAATAGCCTCCCTTTGATAGCCATAGAAGTCACAATCGTGCAGAAGCAAGATCGTGAGTTTCTAACACATTTCAAATGTCACGATTATGACTCTCAAACTCTTTAGAAAAGTCACGACTGTGCTTCTACACGATCATGCTTTTTCTCAGTTCTTTACAAATGCTTTTCTTCCTTCTTCCTTCTTCCAAAACCTCAATTTTCTTCTTCTTCTTTCATTCTTTTTCTTAATCCAATCTTTCTAATCTATATTTCCCTTAATTTCACTTCATTTTTGACTCCCATTTCAGCTCCAAACATTCAAAAATAAAGAAAAACCATGAATCAACACAAACAACAAAAACTTAATCTCATTCATGCAGGTTCTGTGTTTCTTTTCATTTTTATGCATGCTTTCATCTTCTTCCAACACTTTCTTTTCGTCTTAACTTTTCATTTTTAATCCTCCTCAACGCACGACACTACCTTTTCTTAACTCTAACTCATTTTCAGTCCATTTAAAAAACACTCAAAATGGTCATTTATGCACAGTGAAGGAAACATAGCACACACGTGTATATATATATATCAACTCTTCTCCAAAAATTTCTGCACTCATCTCATGCACGTTTTCATTAATCTTTCAACTCCAAAAATCATTTTAATACTATCTTTTAACATATTAATCATCAAATACATAAAAACCATAAATCCATATTTTCATCTTAAACCTACAGTATTCATGAAAAATAACCATTTTCTCATGATCATGAAATGACAAATATTTCACCAAATTTGATTCATATTTTTACCACTTATAAAGATTTACATAATACTTACTTGATAAAACTTCAAATTCTTCAAAAACTAAAGAAGCCCTAACTCTCATGTACCCACGTACATCATCTTAAAGGTGGTTTGGATTAGGTTTTTCTTGAGGCAAAAGAAATGGATAACAAAGTTGGAAGTAGCAAAAAGGATAGATGAAAACCAAAGTTTAACTTTGGTGAAGGTTCGGCGAAACAAAATCTGAAGAAGAAGAAGAAGCTTCATAAAGATATTTTTAAGACAAGACAAAACAATGTCTTTGTCTTTCAAAGTTAAAGGAAACGTGGGCTTAAGATTTGGACACTTGTCCAATTTTTAAGACTTTAACTAGTTTCTCATTTAACAAGTTCAAACATCTCTAAATTTTACTCCAAATGTCTCCTAAATTCCAATATCATTTTCTCCCAAATTCTAAAGTCATTAATAAAATTTTTTCAATATCATTCGACTCTTATTTCTATCTCTATTTATCAATTTACTTGCCTCTTGACATTTTTCCTAGTCTAATACTACTCAATATTTTCATAAATGTTTCCCAAATTCACCAAAATTTTTTAATCAATACATATATTCTCCACATTGATTTTCAATACAATTAATTCACAATTCTCACATAATCATATTTATAATCAATTATACCTGACAATTGTTAATGAATGCATGTACAATCATTTTAATGTGTGTGAAAATTCAAATTCACGTGCATGTATGCTAACAATATGTATGAGTATGAAATGCATTTTTCTTAAATCTCTTTTTGATCTCACATGTACCAGAGTTTAGGGTTCTAACCCTTAGTATGGGAAATGGATGATACATTTCTCCCCTCCTTAAATAAATTTCATCCTCGAAATTCTTATCTAATTGATTAGAAAGGTAGGGGTATTATTTCCTCATATACTCCTCCATTTCCCATTAAAATTCATCAGTCAAATAATTTCTTCCAATTGACTATTGTCAATGTAATCAATCAATCCTACAATTATTTCTTCAAGTATCACACTATCTTAACTATTTCCTTAATATAGTTTAGGTTACTCAAGATTTTCACTTTACAAGCTGACTATACAACTTTGTCAGATCATATCATTATTTCTTAGCCTACTCACATATCACACATTATAATTCTAAGACATCTTTATTGATAATACAACTCGTAAGTTATTGGTCCTATACTCTCAATGACTTCATATGGACCAATACAATTCGAGCTCAGTTTATCCTTTTTCCTAATCTGAGCAAATCTTGCCAAGGTGATATGCTCAGAAGCATTTCATTTTTCACTTTTCTTCAGTGTTAATACACTAAACTCTTAGGTTTGTCTCACTATAATCCATAATTTTGATGTTGATACACCAAAATTCATTCTTCTTTCATAAGCCACTTTATTTTTATTATAGATTCATTTCACTCATTAATAGTATCTCAAATTTATTATGTCCTTTAACCATTTTTAAGCTCTCTTCATTTCAATGTAAGAGCAAAAGACTCTCTTTGTCATATAATACCTCATACAGTAGTATAATGATATCACTATGATAACGATTGTTATGCCTATAGTCAATTAGAACTATACATTGATCTCATGTTCTTATAAACTCCAAACATATAAGCTTTAAGCACATCTCCAACAGTTAGGAGTGTTGGTAATTCAAACATTCAATCACTTGTTTCTACATCCTTAGTAGTTAAGTACTATTTCAGAAAATTCCTACTAGGATGTCTAGCTTAGGTTGTTACTTGTGCTTTCTCTAGTAATCTCTTTGCTTAATCATCTTTATTAAGTACACATCCTTCTTATTTCAATCACAAAGTAACATTTTTCCTATTTTGACGCAAAAATTCATATCCATTTTCAATCCCTCACTAAGGTTCACAATTCTAGACCCTCAATTTGGGCTTTGCTAATCTTTTCATACAAACTCATTTCTTTTTTTTTATATATCCAATGTAGCTAATAATACTTCATTTTGTCCCAAATTTGACCCGACATTCTATGCCTTTTATTACACTAGGTTTGGCAACCTTACTATCTAAATTCTAATACACTTCTATTGGATTTCCTGTTCAATGCATCCGATTACAACGTTGGCTTTATTGGGAAATACTCATTTGTACAATCAAAATATTCAAGTAACTTTATTCATTGTCTTAGCCTTATATTCAGTTCTTTCAAATTTCATAATTACCTCAGAATTTATTGAATTGAATATTTATATATATCTAAAATGTTTTTGTACATATAATATCTCCAAAATTTCAAAACAATCACTATTGCAGCAAGTTCCAAATCATATATCAAATAATCAACTCGTGAGGTTTAATTGTCTCTATGTATACAAAATCACTTTATGATGTTACAACAAATTGCATCTTAATCTCTAATGGGAAACTTTATTATATATTGCGAAATCTCCAAATCCAAATGACATAATTGACATTGGGGTTATAGTTCCTCAAAATTCATTTTATATTCATCACTCATACTGTTTACACTTTTTTCCTTAAACACATTTTTCAAGGGATAAGATCAGTAAAAACTCTTTAACAGCTTCTAGTAGTGTCCAATTTCTAGTAAATTTTAGAAAACTTCAGCTCTCATATATATTCCTTGTAGTTTCTCTCTTCATCATTACCTCTACTTTCCTTGGGTCTCCTAATATGCCATGTTTCGATATTATACGACCTAACATTTTATTTGATCAAGCTAAGATTCACACTCATTAAAATTGGCATATAATTATTTCTACTTCTATGATATGTAAGATTAATCTCAAATGTTCAAAAAATATTCTCTTCACTTTTCGAATACACTCCAAATATCCTCTGTGATCACAGTCACTAATTGATCCAATTTTGCTTGGATCACTTTAATCTTCAAAACCATAATACTATCGGGGCATTGTTAACTCCAACAAATATAACCCAAAACTCCTTATGCCCAAGATTTGTTCTCGTAATTCTTTAAGTATCTAATTCCTCGATGAGGTAGTATTCTCTTATATTATTTTTAGTTTCCTAATTGACTTCTTCTCTCGAATGATTTTCTCAATTCATTTGATTTTCTATGATTTTCACATTGACTTATTCTAATGTCTATTCATTCATACTAGTTTCTCCACACATTTCGATTTATTTGCAATCTTAACTTCCTATATTGGTAACACATTCATCAAATCAAATTTGTATCCTCTAAACATATTTGCATAGAATATAAAGTGGACCTAAGTTCTCCTCACATTAGCAATAGTGTCTCCTCAAATTCAAGAATTCAATCACATAGTTGGATGCTTTACATCAAACAAAATGCATACATTCTGAGTAACATATTCTAAATCTTATGCTTGAGTCTCCGTTAGGAATAGGAATCTAATATTCACTTTTGACTTATTAAAGATTCATTTATGATTTGTTTCTTTATTTATCATTCTTAAAAATTAAACCATCTGGTCTGATTAACTTAATTCGGTGAAATTCTTCTTTGAAAGAAGATTTCTTGCTACTATCATCTATACTATTCATGTAATCTTTATCAATCAATTGTTTTCATCATTACTTATTAGCTATTTTTAGTACTTCAAGAAGATTAACATATTAATCACCAAATATATAAAAACCACAAATCCATATTTTCATCTTAAACCCACGGTATTCATGAAAAATAACCATTTTCTCATGATCATGTAATGACAAATATTTCGCCAAATTTGATTCATATTTCTACCACTCATAAGGATTTACATAATACTTACTTCATAAAACTTCAAATTCTTTAAAAACTCAAGAAGCCCTAACTCTCATGTACCCACGTACATCATCTTAAAAGTGGTTTGGATTAGGTTTTTCTTGAGGCAAAAGAAATGCATAAAAAATTTGGAAGTAGCAAAAAGGATAGATGAAAGCCAAAGTTTAACTTTGGTGAAGGTTCGGTGAAAAAAGATCCAAAGAAGAAGAAGAAGTTTCAAGAAGCAAGCCACGAAGAAGATATTTTTAAGACAAGACAAAACAGTGTCTTTGTCTTTCAAAGTTAAAGGAAACATGGGCTTAAGATTTGGACATTTGTCCAATTTCTAAGACTTTAACTAGTTTCTCATTTAAAAAGTTCAATCATCTCTAAATTTTACTCCAAATGCCTCCCAAATTCTAATATCATTTTCTCACAAATTCTAAAATCATCAATAGAAATTCTTCAATATCATTTTACTCTTATTTCTATCTCTATTTATTAATTTACTTGCCTCTTGGCATTTTCCCTAGTCCAATAATACTCAATATTTTCGAAAATTTTCCCTAAAATTCACCAAAAATTCTAAATCAATACATATATTCTCCACGTCGATTTCCAATACAATTAATTCACAATTCTCACATAATCACATTTATAATCAATCATACTCGACAATTGTCAATAAATGCATGTATAGTCATTTTAATGTGTGCAAAATTTTAAATTCACGTGCGTGTATGCTAACAATATGCATGAGCACGAAACACATTTTTCTTAAATCTCTTTTTGATCTCATATGTACCATATTTTAGGGTTCTAATCCTTAAAATAGGAATAGGATGTTACATGTGCTATAGAACCTTTGGATATGGAATGTTTGTGCAGGATGGGAATCGTTGACGTGAGTCATGGGAGGATATCCTTTACTAATCTTGGTTTAGGTATCCCTTCCAACCCACGTCTAACTATAAAGAGTTAGGTTGTCCCAGATACACCAAGTAGTAGCCAACCTCCCTAAGCTAACTTGGATACTCGTTTGGCTCGACTTGAACGCCAGATGGATCGAATGGAGCAAAATTTGATAGCATATTGAGCGCATTAAGGATTCCAACCTCTTTACCTATCAACCCCATGATTTAGGCGATTAGCTTACAGAGAAGCTTTCTTTCATCTCCTCTTTTCTATTTTATCTTCTTTTACTTTATGTCATTTCATTGGGGACAATGGATGGATTAGATATAAGGGTGACATATGTTCCATATAACTGATATTTAGGAATCTTTGTGAAACATTTATGAATGCTTTTTGACTTGTTTGCAATTGATTAGCCAACTTTGACACTTTTTATACTTCTATTTTTAATGACTTAAGTAGTGTGCATAACTTGAGTTAATTTTATTTTTAGGACAATAGATGCCACTTAGTTAAGAAATACAAGTGTATACACTTTGTCAAGGTTTGGCAATCATATCATTAAAAATGATGTATAATTGTGGTGAATTGCATTAACCTATGAATTTTTGGCCTAAAAGATTGAAACATCTATATCAATTTGTATTTCTTTGATGTGTGATTATCTTTTAAGGTGAATTTTTCTCTAAAACTTGCTTGGAACTGACTTGAGATCACATGTATACATTCGTGCATAAAAATGATAAAGGCCCTCTTGGTTTTAAACCTTTAGCTTAAAAAGCCAACCTAATTCATTATCCCTTGTTAAACCTTTTAAACTGAACCCTTGCCTTGATAAACCCATAATGAACAACTAAAACCTCTCATATCTTCACCCATCATAAATGGAAGTAGGCATTCGAACCACAATTTATGTCAAACTTTTTTGGAGAAATATGGAAGGCAAGGAAAAGAAAAAGATAATACTGTTGTCTCCTGATCTTAAATATCAGTATATTTAAAAAAAAGAAAAGAAAAGAAATAATACAATAGTGAAAAAAAATTATAGAGTATAATCTGTCTCTGCAGAATGACTTTGTTGACTCGTTGGTGATTGAAATTGTGTCTCCATAAGTGGTTAGATGCTTTGCTAATGTTTATGATTTTCCCCCTCTCTGTTTATCAACCCTCACCTTTACCTATAGCCCAATACAACCTCAAATAAAGCCCTTTTGATTTGTGCATGTTTGTATTTCAAGTGATGAAAGGTTGGTGAAAAAGCAAGCATATGGTAGAATATTTTGCCTTAAAATAATTTGAGTTAAATGCTGAACTAATAAACACTTGAGTCTTTTAAGCGAAATCCGATCTGTGAGAGTTTGCTATAATTAAATGTTAGTTTTTGAAATATGATTGCCTTAAATTAACTTTGTTTATATTTACTTGAATGATTAACTCTGGGGTATTCATTGATTACAAAATTGTTTAACTCTTGAAGTGTGCACTATTTATTGTTGCGAGACTTGGGATAAAGAAAGTTGATTAGTTGGTCAGCCAATTGATTGTAAATGTAGTTTGTCGAGGACGAGCAAAAGATTGGTGTGGGGGAATTTGATAAGTTATTATTTTTATGCTAACTTTGGATGTAAATCTCTTTAATATGTTGAGATTTTTATTTAAATTAATGGAATTGTTTCTTAATTGTTCTCAAACTATTTTCAATATATGGGAGATGAATTTGGATCAAAAAGCTGCAGGAAAGCAAAGGTAATTCGAATTTCCAGCTGGCAAAAAAGTTTTTGACTAACTGTGGGCACGTGTAAAGGAAAAGTTTATTTGCAGAGTTTGATTTGAAAACATATTTGATAGACTTAGGAATCTAATTATTTTGGGAATCAAGTTTTTTCTTTATATAGCGATCTGCTACCTAATTTTGTAGGAGAATTGTATTTGATAAAATAACGATAAGAGGTATAACAAAAACCCTTCTAGACATCTTATCTTTCACATTTGTTTTGGCTTTTTAGAGAGTTTGTCGAATTTTCTGGAAAAAGTGCAGAGATGGAGACCAGATGTTCTGCTATTTTTCTATTGAGTTTTACCTATGTTATGAGTAGCTAAATCCTTCTTCTTAGTTGAAGGAAACCAATGTTATCATCTAGTATGTGTGAGATTTTCTGAATAATGTTTATTTCATTAATCAATATTAAGTGTTTTCGTATTACTTTTCATGATTGAATGGATTGATCTTTAGGGTGCGCAACTAGGAATTGATTGATTTAATTTATAGCTAGATTAGTAGGATTTGATGTTCATTTTTGCTAATCCAAGTGGCAATTAGTGTGAACATCTTTACATTAGGGCTTGGAAATTCTAAGAAAGATACTTATCTGGAATAAATACATATCGTATGTGTATTGTCTTACTCATTGGTTCTCTTAGTCCTTAAAGCTATTAATTAGTCAAACTTAAGATCATATCTAAGTTGTTGGTTAATAAGAGTGTTTAGAAAACATATTTATATTTACCTAATCTTAAGAGAGAACATCACTTAATGAATATTTATTAACGGACTCAATTTTATATTAATGATCCGTACTAGTTTGATAATGTAAGTGACTCGAAACCAAGGTTTATTCATTAATTTTCTAGATCTGATTATTTTCATTTATTTCTAATTTTTTCAATTTTAATTTCTTAAATTCATGTTAACTCAACTCCCTAATTTGTTTTAGTTGTAACTCGTGAAATGCTTACTAATAGATAACTCGTCGAAACGATCTCAACTCTTCACTAACAACATATTTCATTATTAGTGTTGGTATTAATTTAGTTACAGGTGACAACATTACCATGAGCTAAGTAATTGTTAAATTTAAACTTTAAGATCTCATAAATTTTAATTATTGTATGATCTAAAAATTAGGGATCCATAAAGTTAGCTTTACTTTCAGGGAATTCATTTAATGATTCCTGATTAACTAGTGCCCTATCAAACTTTTTCCTTAAGAACTAGGAAGCCTTATGTTTATTACTCTAAATAAACTTATGTCCTTCACTCTTCAAGTTGACCACAATTAAAACTTCTGCCTACTTTTTGAGATCTTTAGAGAAGGTTCTTAAACTTTAGTCTATATAAGATATAATTGAAATATTCACATGTTATCTAATGCCCTATGCACTCCTTTACATTCTCATCAAACTCTC
>JANSVA010000217.1:42276967-42293518 GCA_025504915.1 Erythroxylum reticulatum | reverse complement strand
TGGAAATTATGATGTGATGAAGGAATAAAGGTATTCTTATAAATGTAAACATTATCATAAGGATTTGAGTAATGTGTATTAAGTATGAATGAATGTGAATTGGGAAAAATTGTATGAAAATATATTGCTAGAAAAGTTTTATGAATGTATGATTGATGAATTTAGAGAAAATCAAGGTATAATGTTTAAATGGTCAAGATATTTGTATAAAAATACATACCTAGAAAATTAATTGAGGATGCATTGAATCATGACATATATACATGTGCATGATTGTATATTCATATGATCAAACAAAGTAGTGATTTATGGACTATGTGTGTATTGCATGACGATAGACGCACAAGGTGATCGTCAACATCCAAACATTGCCGGAACATCAAAACAATAACTTTTCTGGAGCATATTGTGAGTTAACTTAGATGTGTAAACTCAATTATATATGCTTATGTATTAGTTGAATGTTTAATCTGAAATGCGTGTACAATTGATTGATAAATGTTGGATTGAGATCCGAGGAGTTTGATATAAGGCATGGGTATACTGAAATGAAAGCATGACATATGAAAAGATGTATCTCATCACATTGAAATGCATGATCAGATAAATGAGTTGTGACTAGAGTGACCGAAGTAGGAAAAGAGCTTTGAGCTCAGGATTTTGAAAAAGAGCCTCAAGCTCAGATGACACATTCTCGATATCCCCAATAGATACGGGCTAGAAATGATTTTAATGTCCATAATGGGTACGGGACAGTAAATTGGGTTGATAGGCACTTGGTTACAACAAAGCAAAAATGAAAATAAAGACACATGTGCATTTGCATATACATCCCTACACGAATCAAATGATTTAAATGAAATGTATTATTGAATTGTTTTGAAATAGTGAATTACAATTGAAATAAATGAAGGATGTGTTGTGATATGCAATGCTAGCTTACATGATGTATTTATTGAAGTATGATGAAACGTGATGTTGTAGTCAATATTGGATGGTTTGATATACTGTTATATTGGGTTGTGACTTGTTTTTGTGATCTAACTTAAGTGAATACATCGATGATGGTTTACTCACTGAGTTTGCAAACTCATCAAAATTGCAATGTTGTTTTCAGGATCAAGGGAGTTTTAACTACTAAGGTGTTACATTAAAAGTCTAGTACTAGCGTTTGGGGACGAGAATGACTCAAAGATCTGATCAGCTGAATCTGAGGAGTCTAGATAGATGTCTAGCGTATTATCATACTATGTCATGTTATATTTTTGGTACTGATTTTTAACTCAAACAAATGTTATGTAATGTATATGTGGATTGTGAACTGTAAAGATACATGTGACTTTCATGTTTGTGAATGAAATGGGGAGATTTGAACACTTAGAATGCTTATGATAGGTTTGATGCCTTTAATGAGTTAGTTTGATTATCTTAATATACCATTGTCATAGAGTATGTTCTCAAATATCCTCTAGAATGTTCGAGTTTATGCTCTATAGGAGTGGTACGTTACACTAATGTATCACTTATAAGTGTTTTTTTTTAACTAAGATTGACATTATATTTAGTTGAGTTTGGTTTTCCTATGACTCAAACCCAATTCAAGATTTGTTTAAATTTAAATCATTCATCTTAAATTTAAATATAAGCATGATGAAATTTTATTCGATTCAAAACCCGATTGAATAGGGCTATATTTAAAAATAACTTGAATAAATTATAATTTTTTTAATTCTCTGCATGATTTCAATTCTCTACATATTTTCAAATCCAACAATTGTGAAAATATTAAATTCTAAATGTAAATTTTCATTTTAACTACAATATTTTAGTAGAAATAAACATGAGAAAAATGATTATTTCATGAGAAAAGGACTCCAATAGGCCCAGAAGATGAACTTGAATTTCTCTCCCTAGTAATGGTCCTGTATAAAAAAATAAGTTTATGTTTTATGGGCTTATAGCATATTCAGACATATCCATTTAAGAAAACAATTTTTTTAATACCTGAGAACACAAAATCAGGTAACAAATAAACAAATTCTAAAGTGATATATGGTATGCTATTTAGTTCCAGAAATATCCTTATATCTTTCAAATTTTTAACAGAATTAATAATTGAGAGATGTTTGAAGATGTTTAATTTTGAACAGTTGTTTTTATGGATAGTGAGACTATATATTACTAAAGCACATATTAGTCCACTTAGAAGGAGCCTAACAAAAATTGTTAAAAATCAATAATAAATTCTCCTTCCTAATTTTCATTCTCTTAGAACATGAAACTTCTCTATTTCAATCTTTCCACCAACTCTAGAAACTTCAAAATCAACAACTAAAAGGAAAACACAAGTGGATTGTTTTAATGCCAAAAGTTGTTTGCAATAACATTTACATTTATAACCATTATTTTTAAATTTGTATTATTGAAAATTTAGTCAACACACACACACACACACACACACACACAAATTAATAATTATATTTTATGAGCTATTATACAGGTTTCCCTTTCTTTAACAATTATAGGAAAGTTGTTACCTTGACATATATAAAGAGGGTAAAGAAAATAAGGTGTTAACATGTAAACACAGGGTTTTGTTGCTTTTTCCTGTGTTCAAAATCTTATGTAATGTCATTTTGAAGTTACCAAAGTTCCATTGAGTGCCATTCTCTATCTTCATTCTTATACACACCATATCACCCACTCTTTTTCCTACATATAAACGTTAGAAGCTATTAGTGTATTAATGACATCTTTTTATGTCTCCCATAAATTATTTTAAGAGAAATTGAAGTCTTGGTGTATGTGGGCATATTAAGAAAGAGAAAAGGTTCAATACCCTAAACTCCTCTTTTTTTGTTGATTTATCATATTGCAAAGATTTATAATTTTTATGATTTTTTGATTTTGACTGGGATTAATAACCTTTATGGTTTTAATTCATTGGATGAAATAATATGGAATTATAATATTATTTTTCAATAATTTATTAATTAAATTCATATTTTAAGTTTTTAGTGATTGATATTTTAAATTAATTAATTAATAGAATATGTTACTAAAATAATCTAGTTTGTGAAGATTAATTAGTTCAAATCCTACCAGGGGAGATTTGATTCATTCATTCTAAATTATCAAGATGGTCGTGTGTGGATAAATTTTATGTGAACAATAATATATCCAAAAGAAGATTATTATTTGGGTAAAATTTTAAAAAAATAAGTAATGATAAACATAAATTATATGTTAGTCTAAAGAAAGGTTTATAATTTGACAAGAGTTTATTGTCAATATTTGATCACTAAAACAAGAATACCATTTGCACATTGATATTTCTATCCAAAAACTAAATTTCAATATAATGATAGGTATCTTATGATATGGTTACCATTATTTAAATTTGTTAATTATGTTGCATTTAGATTTTAATTATGAGCTTGTTGCTTTTTTAATTATCTATTAAATACTTATATTACCATATTATCTACCAACATCAACTCTATACCAGTGCTAAATGACATAAACTCTAAGATTTAAAAGAGAACATTATGATCATTCTTAGCTGTATACATTTAAACTTTGCTCTTTAAATTAGGCGACCTTATACTTTTATGGATACGCATTCCTTTGATGGCAATAAGGGCAAGGAGAAGTGGGAACACTTAAATTATATGAATCTTATGAACATGAAATGTGCAATTTTGGAAACATTCAAGGGCACAATGTCCAAAGAGAAGGAAGACAAATTGTTCCTTAAAGACTTGAGCAATGTTTTTTTTAATTAAGGGAATAATAATATAGAAAAATAAAAAGGATTACAAATAATCCAAAGGAAAGATCCAAAACCTTATCAATAATATTTGATATCTTCCTACTAGAATTACACAAAATACAAATCACAAGAAGCTAGCAACTAAACTACCTCAGAATTGATTGACTAGATCTTATATAGAGGTTCTCCTTGATACTTTGTAGGCTGAAAGTTGTAATCTCCTTCTTTGTTGCAAACTTGTTTTTAAATCTCTTATTGTTCCTTTCCTTCCATATCCCTTATATAAAGGACCCCCAAGTAATGAACAAGATCTTCAAGGAATCATAATTGTTCTTCAGCTTATCCATTAACCACTGAATGTCATTAGATAAAGAATTACCTTTGAGTTCCCATTGGCAGCATCTTTTTATCTCTTTCCAAACACAGGTAACATAGGAACATTAAAAGAACAAGTTGTGACTAGATTCAACACCATCATTGCATAATATACAAGTCCTATCCACATCTAAGAAATGCAACCTATCTATTGTACTAAGTATATTTTTCATCATTAGCCACAAAAATTGAGTTTCTGGCAATTAAAAACTTATTCTAAACAATTTTGTTCCAATAGACCTTAGCACCTGGATGTTACAAAAGGTTCCTGATTTACTTACTAGAAATGTTGGTAATAGGTTTCCCTTTCTAAAGGAACTAGTTAGAGTTGTGTATATTTCTCAAGGAACCAGTTAGAGTTATGTATATTTGGTAAATAATCAGGTTTACACCTTAATAAAACTTGAGGAAAAACCCAATTATTGTTGTGAACTAGTTTAGAGACTCTATCATCTAAGAAACCAAGAGAACTAACTATTAAGAGAGTAATTCTTTTATTAACTGACCAAAACCAGTCCAATTATTAAAAATTGAAGTTTTCTCACCATTTCCTACTTTATAAAAGATATCAGTTTTAATATGATCTCTAACCTGTATTAGTTATGCCAAAAACCACAAGAGTGAGTGGCTATTTTGCAATTTCCATATGCTCCTACCTTTTAAGAAGTAATTATATGACCATCCTATCCAAAATGAGGTTTTATCCTCAATGATTTGCTATTGCTCTTTTAAAATCAATGTTGTGTTGGTAGCATTGACGTCATTGATTCCTAGCCCACCTTGTTCCGTAGGAGAACAAATGTTTGACCACTTTGTTACGGTCTAAACAAAAAATATAAATTGAATTCTATTTAGACCAATTAGAGGCAAGTGCACCCCGTCGACAAATAATATAAAACGGTAAGAACTGGATATCGTAACCAAAGGAATTCCAACACACAAGACAATTAAATTAAATGATGAAAAATTACTCGAACGATCAAGAATTGATTGATTTAAAAATAAAATAAAGTAAGCAAATGAAGGAAATATGAAAAGTGAAAGGTATGAATTAAAAACATCTAGATTTAATCAAATGATAGAAATCGGTTAAGGTATCAGATTTCACTTGGACTGGACACTAAAAATTATAATGATGGATTGATCTAGGAGTTACTTCACTTAAGCAAGTCAAACCTAATGTTCATAGGAATTCCATTCTCTTCATAATCTGAGTTACCTAATTGGTTCATAGATAATTTGAAATAAAAAGCATTCAAGACAAGAAACCTAAAATTAAGTTCGTTAATCCTAGGTATCCTCACACAAGAACTTAAGGTTGGTCTACACTTTAGTCTCAAGTATATCGCTTGATTAGTTTTCCAACAAATTAAATCCCATTGGTTATGGCATTCAATTATCTAAGGTCTTAATCTAGGTGATCAAGTTAAATTAGGACTAAATATGCATTTAATCAAGCAAAAATCAATACCACAAAAATTATACTAATCCAATATCAATCTTAATCTTAACCTTAACCGTAAAAAAAACTTACTCATATGTATTCATCAACCCAACACAAATCATGGTCATAATATATAATTACATTAATTAAATCCACAAAAATAAAAACAAGCAAGGAATAAAAATAAAATTAAAAAACCCAATATTTAGTTTCTCCTACTGCTGTATTTTCTCTCACACAGCTAACACTTCATTTCTCTCCTTTTTTATGAGCCGCCAGCTGCCTCAAGGATGTTATGCCACCAGCTTATGTTATTTTTATGCTACTAGCTCAACATGTTTTACATTTTTTAGCCACCAGCATGCAACGTTGTGTAGAGAGTGTTGAGTGAGGGCTGTGCGTGTGTCCCCTCTTCCTTACCACCAGCTACAATGTTTTTCTATTTGGCCAGCAGCTGCAACATTCTCTTTTCTAGCCACTAGCTCACATTGTTGTCCACCAGTGGAGGGTTGGTCACACTATCAGCTGCTGCTTTATTCACGCCATCGACTGCTTCGTTGAGTGGAGAGTGTATGTTTGATGGATGGTCTCTAACATGAGTGATGAAGGAGCTCATCAGTGGTGTAACATTATTCTCCTAGCCTAGCTGCTTCAACGTAGAGGCTTCCATTAGGTGTCTCCCCCACTAGCCGCTGCTTGTTTCATTGCCACCTGCTGCTTCCTCTAGGTTATCCCACCAGCTGCTTCAACATTGGTTCACGCACTCCACCAGCTACTTGCTTTTCCTATTGCCACAGCTGCTTCAATTCTCAAGCCACTTGCTCAAGTTTCTTTTCTTCCACCTCAACGTAGCTACTTTATTTTTTAATGTACACCATGTTGCAACATTGTAAGTGGAGAGTATGTTTAATTGTGGTGTAATGTGAATGCTATGAATCAATGGAGTCTCTCCTTCCTTACCGCCTTCACTTTACGCATAGTTGTTGGCTTCGTTATTCTTATTTTCACCTCAACTGGGTCATTATCTCTTACCACCACTTCTGTTTCGTATCTTTGTATCCAGTCTTTCAGCTACCTCATTTTATGCCTATAATCATGTTTTTCTCTTCACTTTCTATTCCACCGTTAGTTATATTACTTTGTTTTCTCTCCATTCAATGTCCATGCCCTTCACGCCTAACCCTCTTTTTAGCTCTCTTACTGCAGCCATCTTCTTTTGTCTCCATTTAGATGCTGTACAATTCTTTTTAATTAAGCCTCACATGTTTTCAACTCACATTTTTCTCCTTTCAATCGCACATCACACACCACTCACTCACGTGTAGCTATCACACACCTTTTTATTTTTTCAACCCCTCTTCATGTCACACAATACACTCACATTGCTTAAGCCCACCTTTTACGATAGCCGACATTTAAATGAATGTCCATATCTTTCACGGGCATGAGAGTGTACATGAAAGGTTCCAAATCTAGTGTGTACCTAAAATTAAAACAAATAACTCTTAATTAATGCAATTTAAACATTAAATGGACAAGAGTTTAGCAAATTATGTATCTAAAATCAATATAAAATACCCATTAACAGCACCCCCACACTTGAATTGTTGCTTATCCTCAAGTAACTTACTTGGATCACAACCAACATATTTTGTCATTTCATTTTCAATAAAAATCAAGTGCTTGTAATCCCCTAAATTTTAGCAAACTCAATTATCAAGCTACTACATATATTATAATCTTTTCATCAATGCACATAAACAAAATCAAAGGTAGGTATCTTTGATCAAAAGCAAGCATAAAATTAAAATGGACTTTCCTCATGATATTCACTCATGTCACTCAAGTGTATAAGGGTTATGTTTCACTTAAAACTTTCTCTAAGAGATTACACTACCATAAGCTTGCAAATTCACCTATTTTCCACTATATAGAGTACATGCCATCATGGATCAAAACGACTTTTCCTAAGGGTTATAATGGGGGTTAGGTTAAAGTGAGGT
Organism: Erythroxylum reticulatum; assembly: GCA_025504915.1. NCBI lineage: Eukaryota > Viridiplantae > Streptophyta > Magnoliopsida > Malpighiales > Erythroxylaceae > Erythroxylum > Erythroxylum reticulatum. The sequence goes on along the minus strand of JANSVA010000217.1, from coordinate 42,285,924 downwards.
AAAAAGGACAAAGGCTAGTCACAAACATTCACAAAGTACTAAGTAACGTAGGACAATCAAAATAAATTATGAGATGTGCAAATAGAAACACGGGACTACAACTACTAATCACTATCCAATGCTCCTATTTGATCTTTTTCTTTTTCTTTGTTTTGTTATTTTATAACAATAAATATAAAAGAACATAGTAGTAGCACAAATCAACAACAACTAAGTAGATGTATCTCTAAAACATCTCAAAATAGCATGCAAAACAAAAGTTCCTAAGTCAAGGACATCAAATACTTAGTACTTCATTCAACTTGTGAAAGGGTCAGGCTGAAAGATTTCAGGTTTCAATGTAATGTTATTAATACGATAACAAACAAGGTCAAAGGCTCAAAGGGGATAACAAGGGAAAAATGACTTGGTGGGTCATTTAAGCTAAAGGTTAAAAAACAAAGAAGGCGTTTATCATGTCCATAACGCATGTAACTAGCAGTATCAAACCGGTTCAGAGCAAGTTCTAAAAGTAATCCACATAGGGAAGCATCACATACAACAAAGAAAACAAATGAATATGAGATATAGTCATATAGCTCAAGGCCTCACATATGTTTAAATGAAAATCCATCAAAACTCTATACATTGCTTCATCACTCAGCAACAATTATTGACTGAGTTTATGCAATCAACTACTTCAATCAATCCACATAGCTCACTATCCTCTCAAGCTGCTTAATCCAAGTTCACACATACAACTCAATTCTCCTTCCAACTCCTTTGAGAAAATTGTATGGTCAAATTCATCAAAAATGGGACCCAAGTTAGCTACCAAAAGAGTCACAACTATTCAAGTGTGTAAAAGAGTCACAACCATTCAAGTGTGTATCTCTCAACATCAACATCAATATTATAAACATCAGCATGCACATAATCTCAATTCCCCCCCACACTTAATATGAACATTGTCCTTAATGTTCAAATAGCTAACAATCAAACACAAAGAGGGGAAAAAGGAAGAAGAAACTTCCCTGAAAAAGAATCAGCCAAGAACTCTTTGTCACCAACCACGCAAACCATAAAGAAAACTTAAAACAACTTAAAGAAATGCATTAAACTAAAAAGAAAAGCAAAGGAAACAACTAGATAAGAAAAGAAAGAAAACTACAGTCATACTGGAAGGCATGCACTGTGATCAAGGAGGTGAAGTGTCATGAAGAGACAATCGCTCCTCAAAATTATCCATAGACTTGGGCATATATAATTTAAATCGTTGTCTATTTACCTTAAAAGGGTTTTCATTTTCTTGTTTTACCTCAAGGACCCCAAAAGCAAGGGATTGGATCACTTTGAATAGTCCATACCACCTTGACTTAAGTTTCCTTGGAAAAAGATGAAGACGAGAGTTGTAGATCAATACCTGGTCACCTACCTTAAAGTCTTGGTGGAGGATCTTCTTATCATGCCACTTATTCACATGCTCCTCATATAACTTCAAATTGTTATAAGCATCCAAATGGAACTCTTCAAGCTTGTGAAGCTGCATAAGTCTCTAAGCACCTGAAGAAGACAGATCCAAGTAAAGAAATTTGGTAGCTCAGTATGCACGATATTCTAACTCAACTGGAAGATGACAAGACTTTCCATATACTATCTTGAATGGTAACATGCCTATAGGTGTCTTAAATGCAGTCCTATATGCCCAAAGTGCATCATCTAGCTTTAAAGACCAGTCCCAACTAGAAGCATTAACATTTTTCTCTAGTATTTTCTTTAATTCCCTGTTTGAGACTTTAACTTGCCCACTAGTTTGGGGGTGGTATAGAGTAGCAACCTATTGGGTAACGCCATACTTAGCTAATAATGAATCATAAATTTTATTGTAAAAATATGACCCCACATCACTAATGATAGCCCTAGGTGTGCCAAAACGTGTAAAAATATTCTTCTTCAAAAACTTAAAAACACGTCTAAACTCATTTGTGAGCAATGCCTCTGCTTCCACCCATTCGCTAACATAATCAACAGCAACCAATATATATTGATTGAAGAAAGACTTAGGGAATGGTCCCATGAAATCTGTGTCGCAAACATCAAAAACCTCACAAACAAGAATGTTAGTCAATGGTATGTCATGTCTCCTACTAATGTTCCCGAACCTTTGACACCTATAATAAGATTTGACAAATGCAAATGCATCCATAAATAAAGTGGGCCAATCGAAACAACACTCTAAAACTTTATTAGCTATCCTAAATGCACCATAATATCCCACAGCCTCTTTAGAATGACAATGATGTAATACTGAGGACATTTCCTCTTTAGGAATGCAACGCCTAACAATACCATCTACACAAATCTTGTAAAGCAAAGGATCATCCCAAAGATAGTATTTTACCTCAGACAAATTTTTTTTCTTTTGAGCATAAGAAAGATCAGGGGGATAGATATTACCAGTAAGGTAGTTTACATAGCCTGCAAACCAAGGAGTGACTGTCATAACCATCAGATGCTCATCAGGAAAAGTCTCCTGAATGTCCTTCTTTGTTGAACTCTCCATGGCAGCTTCGTCTAACCTTGACAAGTGATCAGCTATAAAATTCTTGGCTTCCTTCTTATCTCTCAGGTCAATGTCAAATTCCTGCAAAAGTAACACCCAACGAATTAGTCTTGGTTTAGTGTTGGGTTTTGTCATCAAGAATTTCAAGGTTGTGTGGTCAGTATATACAATCACTTTAGATAAAGCCAAATATCAGCAAAACTTGTGAAAAGTGAACACAACCGCTAGCATCACTTTTTCCGTGGTGGTGTAATGGCGTTATGTGCTGTTTAGTGTCCTACTTGCATAAAAAATGGGATGAAAGATCTTACCTCATCTTTAGCCTAAAACAACACCCATTGTATAATCACTTACATCACACATTAATTCAAAAGAAAGAGACTAGTCAGGAGATATAAGAATAGGTGCAGTCACAAACATTTCCTTTAATAATTGAAAAGATGTTAAATATTTATCATCAAAATTAAACACAGCATCTTTTTCAAGCAATTCAGTCAAAGGTCTAGCAATCTTAGAAAAATCCTTAATGAATCTATGGTAAAAACCAGTATGGCCTAAGAAACTTCTAATGGATTTAACATTTTTTGGCAGTGGAAGTTTCTTAATGACATCAATTTTTGCTAGGTCTACCTCTATACCCTTGCTAGAAATTTTGTAACCTAAAACAACGAACTTCTGTACCATGAAATGACATTTTTCCCAATTTAGCACTAAATGGGTCTCTTCACACCTAATCAGAACTTTCTCTAAGTTATCCAAGCATGTGTCAAATGAAGTACCAAACACAAAAAAGTCATCCATGAAAATTTTAATGAAAGATTCAAGCATATCAGAAAAAATAGTCATCATACATCTTTGAAATGTAGCCGGAGCATTGCATAACCTAAAGGGCATGCGTCTATATACAAATGTACCATAAGGACATATAAAAGTTATTTTCTCCTAATCTTCTGGGGCTACCGGAATTTGCAAATATCCACTATATCTGTCTAAGGCACAATAAAAGTCATGTCCAGTTAATTTCTCAATCATCTGATCAATGAAAGGTAAAGGAAAATGATCTTTTTTGGTGGCATCATTCAACTTCCTATAATCTATGCACATTCTCCACCCAGTTACCTTCCTAGTGGCTATTAAATTCATTTTTTTCATTTTCAACCACAGTGGTGCCTCCTTTATTTGGCACCATTTGCGCAAGACTAACCTAACTAGAATCAGAAATGGGAAAGATAATACCTACATCTAGAAGCTTTACTACCTCATCTTTCACTACCTCCTTTATGTGTGGATTAAGTCTACTTAGGGGCTTTATTATCGCCTTGCTTCCATCCTCCATAAAAATGTGGTGTGTGCAAAAGGAAGGGTTTATACCCTTGATATCTGTAATGGACCACCCAATGGCCTTCTTTTGGTCCCACAATACCCTCAATAGCTGCTCCTCTATAGCACCTGACAAACAAGAAGAAATGATAATTGGTAAGTGCTAAAGTGGGTTAAGATAAACGTACTTCAAATGAATTTGAAGAGGTTTAAGGTCAAGAGAAGGGGGCTCTTTAATTGAAGGCTTCGAAAATAGCTTGGCTAGACGTTGGAGAGGCTCGTATGCTCTATAATGTGTCCAATATGCCTACTTCAACTCAAATCCAATATCCTCCAACTCTTTTTGCAATTCTTCCCCTAACTCTTTGATCATTCCTTGCGCTTCCCCTTCCAACAAATCTGCACAAACAATAGAAGAATCATCAGTATCAGAAGAATAAATATCAATAAAATGGCAAGAGTTAAGAGTAGAAGGATGCTTCATAACATTGAACACATCAAACACTAGTTCTTCATGTTCAAGTCTTAAGATGAGCTTTCCATGTTGCACATCGATGATGGTCCATGCACTAACCATGATGGGGATGTTTATATTTTCCTCTATATCAAGGACTAAGAAATCCACCAAGAAGATGAACTTCTCGATCATAACCAATACATCCTCAATGATTCCCCTTGGATAAGTGATTGAACTATCTGCCAACTGAAGCAAAATAGTAGTGGGTTTGGGCTCTGCCAATCCTATCTTCCTAAAAACAGAAAGAGGCATTAAATTAATGCTCGTACCCAAACCCATTAAAGCCCTATCTATATGTAAATTACCAACAACACAAGGAATAGTAAAACTCTCTAGATCCTTAAGCTTTGGTGATAGCTTTCTCGACAAAATGGCCGAACACTCCTCATTCAGCTTCACTGTGGCATACTCCTCAAATCTCCTCTTATTAGACAAAATTTCTTTAAAAAATTTAGCATAAGAAGGCATCTGTGTTATGACCTCAACAAAAGGAATGTTTATAAACAACTTTTTAAATATCTCAAGAAAACAACAAATTGCTTATCTAGTTACGTACCTTTTAACCTTTGAGGATAAGGAATCTGAGGTTTTACTGGATGTGTGATGGGGTCAACAAATAACTTTGGATGATACTCCTTTTTAGCTAGTGCTTCCTTGGCCTTATTGCCACTTTCCTAACTCTCTTCTTCTTCACTCATTTCCACTTCTTTATCCTTTTGCTTCTCCTTAACTTCTTCAAGTTGTCTGCCACTTATCAATAAGATTGCCTTTGTATGTTCTCTTAGGTTGGCCCCAGTAGTGTTAGGCAATTAACCCGAAGGTCTTTCCTTCATCAAACTTTTAATCTGGCACATCTGATTCTCTAAATGTCTGATAGAAGATTCTTGGTTCTGCATCCTAACCTCAGTAATAGAGATGTACTTCAATAGTAGCTCTTCGAGATTAGATTACTTTGGTGGCATAGGATTAGGAGCCTTGAAACCTGGAGGTGGCTATCTCTGAACAATGGATGACTGTGGTTATGCCATCTAATCATTCTGCCAAGAGAAATTTGGATGATTCCTCCGCCCTGGGTTGTAGGTGTTAAAATATAGATCCCTTCTTTGTCTGTTATAATTGCTCACATAATGAGCCTTTTCTATCTTTTGAGCAAAAGGATTCCCAACTTGACACTCAAAAGATGTATGGGAATCTCCACCACAATGCTTGCATATATCACAACTCCTCAATGAAGAACTAGCTCCTCTTCTCACACTGTGCATCAGACTATCCAACTTCTTCGTCAAAACATCCATCTGAGCAGATAAAGCCACTGTATTGTCTACTACATGAGCTCCTATAGGTTGTCTGGGATGCCTTTCTGTATGATACTAAAAATTACTAGTGGCCATCTCGTCAATCAACTTGTAGGCCTGATCTGACATCTTCCTCATTAAACTACCTCCTACTGCAGCATCTATGGTACTCCTGGTCGATGGGTTCATTCCTGTATAAAAAATATTTGCTACCATGTATAGAAACCATAACTAGGACAATGTGTCAACATATCCTGAAATCGCTCCCATACTTCATATAAACTTTCATTTTCATATTGAGTGAAGGAAGTGATCTCATTCTTCATCTTTGTAACCTTGGTAGGAAGGAAAATTTAGCCAAAAATAATCTCACCATCTCATCCCATATAGTAATCGATCTTGACTGCAAACTAGCCAACCATGCTTTGGCCTTATCCCTTAAAGAAAATGGGAATAACCTTAATCTCACCGCATCTTCCGACACTCCATTCTGCTTAAACAAATCACAAATATCCAAAAATGTCTCCAAATGGGCGTTTGGATCCTCCAAAGGCAATCCTCCAAATTGAGATGCTCTCATCATGGATGTAATGCTGTAAGGAATCTCAAAACTCGCAACTGTGATTGTCAGCCTTATAATGGGAGGCATAGGCCTATTGTTGTGCCCCATAGTCAAATCCATCATAGTTAACTCCTTTCTCTCTTCAATATATGGCATCAACCTCTCCACGTACTGTTCCATCTCTACAAACTGTTCTCTAATCCTTTCTTTTGTGTTACTATTTCGAGCCAATTTGGTTTCCTTGCGCAACCTACGAGTAGTTTTTTCAATCTCAGTATCTAGTAACAAATTCTTGAGCTTTTGACCACTAGTGGACATAAACAAAATGGAATAAATAAAAATAAAATAATAATAGAACTAAGAATGGAAAATAAAACACACCAAAGTAAGGCAATCAAGCAAACAATGAAAATACTCTAATAAACAATAAAGCAAGAATTAAATCTGAGATAATTAATACAGTCTAACCTAGTGACTCATAATAAGGAATTATCCCCAGCAACGATGCCAAAAACTTATTACGGTCTAATTAAAAAATATAAATTGAATTCTATTTAGACCAATTAGAGGAAAGCACACCCCGTCGACAAGTAATATAAAATAGTAAGAACCGGATATCATATCTAAGGGAATTCCAACACGCAAGACAATTAAATTAAACGATGAAAAATTACTCAGACGATCAAGAATTGATTGATTTAAAAATAAAATAAAGTAAGCAAATCAAGGAAATATGAAAAATGGAAGGTATGAATTAAAAACGACTAGATTTAATCAAATGACAGAAATCAGTTAACGTATCGAATTTCAATTGGACTGGACACTCAAAATTGTAACGGTGGATTAATCTAAGAATTACTTCACTTAAGAAAGTCAAACCTAATGTTCATAGGAATTCTCTTCTCTTCTTAATCCGAGTTACCTACTTGGTTCATACATAATTTGAAATAAAAAGCATTCATGACAAGAAGCCTAAAATTAAGTTCGTTAATCCTAGGTATCCTCACACAAGATCCTAAGGTTAGTCTACACCTTAGTCTCAAGTATGTCACTTGATTAATTTTCTGACAAATTAAATCACGTTGGTTATGGCATTTAATCATCTAAAGTCTTAATCTAGGTGATCAAGCTAAATTAGGACTAAATATGCATTTAATCAAGCAAAAATCAATACCACAAAAATTATCCTTATCTAATATCAATCTTCACCTTAACCTTAACCATAAAAAAAACTTCCTCATACGTATTCATCAACCCAACACAAATCTTGGTCATAATATATAATTGCATTGATTAAATCCATAAAAATTAAAACAAGCAATGAATAAAAATAAATTAAAAACCAAATATTTAGTTTCTCCAACTGCTGTATTTTCTCTCACGCAGGTCACGCTTCATTTCTCTCCTTCTTTATGTGCCGCCAGCTGCCTCAAGGATGTTATGCCAGCCGCTTATGTTATTTTTATGCAACTAGTTCAACGTTTTTTTGTTTTTTAGCCACCTGCATGCAACGTTGTGTAAAGAGTGTTGAGTAAGGGCTGTGTGTGAGTCCCCTCTTCCTTGCCATTAGCTACAACATTCTTTTATCTAGCTAGCAGCTGCAACATTCTCTTTTCTAGCCACCAGCTCACATTGTTGTCCACCAGTGGAGGGTTGTTCACGCCATCAGCTACTGCTTTATTCATGCCACCGGCTGCTTCGTTGAGTGGAGAGTGTATGTTTGATGGATGGTCTCTAGCGTGAGTGATAGAGGAGGTCCTCAGTGGTGTAACATTATTCTCCTAGCCCAGCTGCTTCAACATAGAGGGTTCCATTAGGTGTCTCCCCCACTAGTTGCTGCTTGTTTCATTGCCACCTGCTGTTTCCTCTAGGTTGTGCCACCAGCTGCTTCAACATGGTTCACGCACTCCATCAGCTGCTTGCTTTTCCTTTTGCCACAGCTGCTTCAATTCTCAAGCCACTCGCTCATGTTTCTTTTCTTTCACCTTAACGTAGTTGCTTTATTTTTTAATGTACACTATGTTAAAATGTTATAAGTGGAGAGTATGTTTAATTGTGGTGTAATGTAAATGCTATGAATCAATGGAGTCTCTCTTTTCTTGCCACCTCTACTTCACGCACAGTAGCTGGCTTCATTATTTTTATTTTCACCTCCAATGTCTTCATTGTCTCTTACCACCACTTCTGTTTCGTTTCTTTGTATCTAGTCTTTCAGCCCCCTCATTTTATGCTTATAATCATGTTTTTCTCTTCACTTTCCACGCCACCGCTAGTTATATTATTTTGTTTTCTCTATTCAATGTCTATGCCCCCCATTCACACCTAACCCTCTTTTTAGCTCTCTTGCCACATCCATCTTCTTTTGTCTCCATTTAGCTGCTGTACAATTCTTTTTAATTAAGCCTCATATATTTTCAGCTCACATTTTTCTCTTCTTTCAACTACACATCACACACCACCCACTCACGTGTAGCTACCACACACCTCTTTATTTTTCCAGCCCCTCTTCATGTCACACACTACACTCACATTACTTCAGCCCACCTTTTACTACAGCCCACATTTAAATGAATGTCCATATCTTGCATGGGCGTGAAAGTGTACATGAAAGGTTCCAAATCTATTGTGTATCAAAAATTAAAACAAATAACTCTTAATTAGTGCAATTTAAACATTAAATGGACAAGAGTTTAGCAAATTATGTATCTAAAATCAATATAA
>JANSVA010000217.1:42254870-42269121 GCA_025504915.1 Erythroxylum reticulatum | reverse complement strand
TAGGTTCTTTTAACCTTAAGTGTCTTCCTAAAAACACCCTTGAACATTCTTATAACCTTAACACTTTAATTCAATCATCCCATATCGTATAATCTTTCTAACATCAATATAATAATTAACTCCACAAACTTTCATAAAGATCTTACAATTGATGTAAGTAGTACGTATTCATCAAGCAAAAAAAATTTAGGAGCCAATAGAAAGTCTTTTCTAAACCTTGTCAAGCAAAGGAATACATTCAAAAAATCTTAATATTTTGGTGGAGATTGGTTGACTAAGATACATCAACAGTGGAAACTTCCTGCTCATACCTGTAATTATGGAAGTATAAGATTCCATACCTGAGGAAACTTTGGAAATCAAGAAATGACTCTTATTAAGATTCATTTCCGACACTAAGAGACTTTAGAAAAGCTAAAGAGAATCCATTAGAATATGAATAAAGGCTAGATGAGCTTTGCAAAATAAGAATAGATCATCAATAAAACATAAATTAGTCAAAGGGATTTTTTTTACATTTGGAATGGAATATGAAATTAGGATTTATAATGGTATTATGCTTGATCATTAGTGATAATGCTTCCATGCATAATATAAAAAGATATGGAGACAAGGGATAAACAAGGGATCTCCTTGTGTTATCCATCTAGCTCCTTTAAAAACCTTGGAGATGATGCCATTCACCAAAACATCATAAGAACTAGTACTTAAACATATTCCATTATCTAGTTAATTAATTAATCAGAGAATCCAAATACTTCCAACAAGTGAAACAAGAAATCCCAATTGATATAATCAAAGGCTTTATTAAAATCCCCTTGATAGAGCAATTAGCAGGTATGGAACTTCTTGAATGTCCTTTTAAAAGCTCCTATACAAGCAAAATATTATCACCAATTTGTCAATCTTCAATGAAAACTCTTTGGTTATCACTTATAAGAGTGTTAACTACCTTCTTCAATATTGTAGTAATAAGTTTTAAGATGATCTCATTAAGAAAATTTGTGTAGGATATTCATCTATAATAACTGAATGAAACATGATTAGACAACTTAGGAATTAAAGATATGAATGTTTTGTTGATCTCATTCAAAAGCTTACTAGTTCTGAAGAATTCATGAGTTGCTTCAAAAACCATTTCACTACCACATCCTATGATTTTTGCAAGAGGAAATTATTTAATCCATCAAGCCTAAGGGCTTTCAACCATCCAATAAAAAGATGGTGGCAACAATTTCATTGTCTTCAATACGAGAGATTAAGTAAGATGCAATATGTTTAGTGATTTTCTTGGTAATGATCTGTTTAGTAGAAAAATGGATGAGATTGAAGATATAACAGTTCCTAACAGCTTGCAGAAAAATTTAGAAGCTTCAATCAATATAGAATTATGATATTTTAAGACAGTACCATCATTCGAGACAATAGAGCATATTTTATTTTTATTCTTTCTTTCCAACACTGCATTAAAGAAGAATTTTATGCGCTGGTCACTATCTTTAAGCCAAGCTATCCTTGATCTCTATTTTAGGAGAGAATAATGGATGTTAATAGTTTGTAGGTAATTCTCTAGCAACCTCTTTTCTTTTCTTAAAAGATCTGCATCATTTAGATTATCATCCTGTAATTTTTAAACTTCAATCAATTAAGTTCAAGTAACTTCCACTACATATTGTGTATTAGATCCCATGGATTTACTAAGCTGCTTAAGTTCCTCCTTAATAGTTTTAAGTTTCTGCACACAACAAAATTGTTTAGAACCATAAACTGGGATAAGAACTCCTTTCTCACAAGCCTCCAAGAAACCAGTCTGTTAAGCCAAAATTTGTTACATATTAAAGGAAAATGCCTCAAAGTACATAAGAGGAAACCTGACATCCTTATGGGAGTATAGTCAAAGAATAAAGGATTCGAGAATTCAGTTGAACTGTTTGGAAACTGAGATAACCAACAGGGATTTAAAAGGGCCCTATCAAGTTTTTTCTTAATAAACCAGTCAGCACCTTGTTTTTTGTTTCATATAAATAAATGCCCCTCTGATTTAGGATTTTTAACTCTAAAATGCTTAACACAATTAGAAAATTCTTCTACAAAGTTCTTAAGATAACATTTACATTGTGCTTCACTTCTGTATAATGTAGAATTAAAATCACCATAAATAACCAAAGGTAGATTAACATTGGATCCCAAACCGCTGACATTGTTCCATAAATCACTCCTTTGGAATGCAAAGTTGCTAGCATAGACTATAGTGAGCAAGAAGATCACATTCTCCATTTTAAATGAGACCTTTAGGTGTATCATTTGGTCTAACATGCGTAACGCCTCTACTTCCAATTTATCAAAATTAAAGTAGACAAAAGAGGAAAGCAAAGGGAATTTGTTTCTTTTTTTAAATTCTTCCTACAATAGGTTAGGAGTGATTAGAGACAAAAACTCAAATGCTTCCCCTAAAAATTCGAGCTTACTAAAATTTTCCAACGTTATTTTAGTTTCTGAAACAACAACCAATAAAGGTTTCTTTAAAGATAAATTCTTTAAAAGCTTATTTAGGAGGCTTGTTAATGCCTCTAACATTCCAAGCTATAATAAAAAAATTGTTGAATTTTACCTTTAGAGCTAGAACCCTTGCTTTTTTAGGATTTTCTTCTACTAGAAACAACCTCGAAAGGCTCCTTGTCAATTTGAGTTTAAGTAACCTTGTGTACAACTTGATTTCCTATACCAGTTACAATCTTTGTAGGCTCTAATATGTCAATTGGGCATGTCTTATCTTCTACAAAGTTATCAAACTTGATAGGATTAATTGCTATTTCATCAATCTTCACATTGTTCTCTCCATTACCAGGTTTCAGAGAAATATCATCAGCTTCAATAGCTCTTCCTAAATTATTCTAGTGTCTCTTTAAAATTTCGAGTTCTTGAAATATTTCTGTCAATCTTTGAATAATTCGCTCCATTACCAATGTTTAGAGAGATATCCTCAGCTTCAATAACAATACCAGGTGTGGTCATTTGTTGAATTAAATAAGATTCCTCTTCAAAAATCCTAATTTTTATAGCATTCCTAACAAAATTGATTGCATCTTTTTTACTCAATGATTTAAGTTGTTGAAAAGAATGTTGATCATATTGATTTAATTCTTTATAGCTTCCAGTCAATAAGGTTTTCCTAGTTGTCTTCCAAACCTATCTAGGTTTCAAATTTGGAGGTTTCAAAGTGAATGAAATTTTAGCTTTACCCTCCACAAGTTCCAAACAATCATTGAAACTCATTATAACAATCTCTTTAGGAAATTTTGCACTGTTCTCTACTGGAATACAAATTCTTACAAAGTTAAGTCTTTTGGTTTCAACTATAGCTTGGTCTAAACACAAGGGTCTTCCAATAGAACTAGCTAAACAGTGGAGACCCTTTGTGGTACAGTATTCTAATGGTGTATTGTGTATATATGTCAAAAGTGTAATCTTTGTATCCTTGAGCTCTTCAAAATTGATCCCTGGCCTCTGAGAAATGACCATAAATGGTTTGTGATTTAAATTTCTTAGTCCTACCTTTATAACCTTATTAACATAATCATTAAAACTAAATCTAAAAAAGAAAATATCTTCATTGTTTAGTATGGTATGTTGAAGTCCAAACTTCTTCTAGTTGGCAACAACCCAACTTTTCATAACTGGAAATGGGATTCTTCTATCCAAGAAAAATTCAACAAGTATGGCTTTCCATTTGTCAACTCCTGCTTGAAGAATGGATAGTGGTGAGGATACTACCTAGTGGTCCAAGGCTGGATTGGGAGGATAATAAGACAATTTTACATTCACTTTATGGTTATTAGAAGCTTGAACTTAAGTGTGAGTTGTTGTAGGATGTGAAAAGTGATCAGGAGCTTTCTGGGAAGGTGTAGAAGGGTGAGAAGTTAGTAAAGCATTTGCAGAGCTAAAGGATGAGGATTGTAGTTTCAGAGAAGAGGAGAAGAGGGGAATCAAAGGTAGAAATGATTCAGAATTAGAAAGCATTATAGGGACTGATGGTTAAAATCTAAAGGATAAAACTAGGTCAAAGATGGAGGTCTAAAGGTGAACATAATGTGCATGGAAGATTAGGAGGGAAAGGAAAGAAAAATAAGTGGATAAGAGGAGATTACGGGTGCAAACAAGACGCAAGCAGCTATAAAGAGCGGAGTAGGATAGTACTAGAAGAAAGGTTCTTAGAGAAGTAAGGTCGAGGGGCTAAGGAATACCCAAAAAACCATAAAGCAAATGCAAGAAGGGCAGGAGCTTTATGGTAAGAGTAGATGCTTCATGGAGGCGCTTCATGGCACAAACCCTTCGATGACTTATCGACTACCTTGCTTTAGGAATAGTTTCACAAAACTAGAGACGAGCTAGAATAACATCAATATTGTTTCTGAATTAAGTAGAAAAGGGATATATGAAGTTCGTGCTCTTCCTCTACGCACCTCTATGATGGGTAAATCCCTATAAAAGGGACAACTTTTTTGTAGTTTTTGAAATGATGTAACTATTATTATTTTCTCTCGAATAAATTTTTCAAAGGAGGAACTTTTGAGAGTTACTGTTCACATCACTGTAGATTAATTATAATTAATCTAAAATATAACATAGAGGTCTCTCAATGCAACTTACTCTTGCTATAATTAATCTACAATATAATATGGAGGTCTCTCAATGCAATTTACTCTTGCCTCACTCGCTTAAACTCAGTGTTTCATTCACAGAGTCCCTTGCTCGCTCACAATCTTGCTCACTCACAATATGGAGTCACTCATGGTGTTTGGTGGTGTCTCTCTCTCACGATGTGGAGTGGCTTAAACTGACTAAACTTGAAAGCATAACATGATGAGTAAATGCCACTTGAGTAATGTATTCCTAAAACCAAAAAGGTGAAAAACAAGTACTCTTCTAGCAACTCTTGTTTCTATAAGGTACAAAGGTAATGGGAACATTAGAAAATGTCTAATCTTGCTTCAAAACTAAAGGTACTAAAGTTAGAGCTCTCTAAAGACTTTCTTGTACATTTGACTTTGATCTCTCTTCCTACACAATTAACTAATTCAAAGTTGATTACACTTTTAAAAAGGAGAAATGGACTTCTAATGAGCTTATTTCACATTATATGTAAGAAAAAGAGAGATTAAAGTTTAAAAAAAAGGTTTAAAGTGCCTATTTAGCATTTATCTCTAAGGAAAATAATAAAAAAGATACAGAAAGATAAGGAAATTATGGTTACTACATAAAATAGGAAGTATAAGGAATAAAAATTACAAATTGATGAAATTGCTTGCTATTTATGTGTAAAGACTTCTTACAAGAAAAAGGAGTGCACCAAATGCTTGACATGCTAAGAAAGGTACACTTTTTTTTTTTTGGTTTGATCTGCCAAAAACCCAATGATTATGAAAGATACATCTATGTAGGTGATAGAATGACTTTTAAAATTAAGGAAGTAGGGACTTTTAGTTTACCATTTAGGACTAGATTTAGATTTGAAAAATATTGATGTTATACGGTCTTTCAAGTGAAATTTGGTTTCTATTTCAATATTGGACAATGCTAGTTATTACTGTTCTTCTAAAAATGGATAATTTAGGTGTTTTTATGATTCAAAACTTATTTATTCTGATTCTTTATCAAAATATGATAACGTATACTTATTTCATATAGTTGCTTCATCTAATGAATCATTGCGTCTTAATTTATAGGATACTAAAAGAAAATTAACAAAAATTCTACTTAATTATAACATAAGCCTTTAAGACATATCTCTAAATAAAAAATTGAAAGGCTTATGTCAAATTGAATTCTTGATCCACTTGGTCTATTAAACTTTGAAATTTGTATCAAGTGTATTAAGGGGAAGTAGACAAATATAAAGAGATTAGCTACCAAAAGTTCTTCAGAAGTCTCAGAGTTAATATATAAAGATATTTGTAGACAATTTTCTACATTTTTTAAACACTGTCAAAAATATTTTGTTACGTTAATAGACAATTACTCATGTTATGGGCACCTTTATCTCATTTATAAGAAGTCACAAGTACTAGGCATGTTTGAATTTTTCAAAGCTAAGGTTGAAAATCAACTTTAAAAAAGGATTAAAAGTATTTAATCTGACAATGTAGTGAATTTTATAGTAGATATCATTTGCCAAATTCTTAGAACAATATGGTATCACCCTACATTATACCATGCTAGGGTAACATGAATGGTATTACTAAGAGATGAAAAACAATAAAGGATATTGTAAGGAGTATAAATATTAACACTATCTTACTATATTTGCTTCGGAGAGAGGCACAAAACATCACAACTTACATTGTCAAAAAAGTTCTAACTAAGGCAATAACTAAGGCTCTTATGAATTGTGGACAGATAGAAAGCCTAATATAAATCATTTTCATATTTGGGGTTATCCAGCTAAGGCAAGGCCTTATGGGCCAAATGAAGGAAACTAGACTCAAGAACAATTCGTAGTTATTTTCTTAAATAGTTTAAACAATCATATAGGTACAAAAATCATAATCCTATGACTTTATCTATTTTTAAGATGGGAAATGCCAAATTCTTGAGGATATTGAGTTTGAAGGGGGAGATAAGGTTAGACACTTTGTCTTTGAAGAGGAATTCATTTCTCCTCCTACAATTATTATTAGCCATAATTAAGTTATCATTCCTTACATTGTTTAAAAAGCAAATCCAAAACAATAAGACAATATTGAAAATCTCCCTGATCAATGATCAATTGAATATTCTTGAAGGCCAAACTTAACAACCTTAAGAACAAATTCCATCAGAAAGTTTTGCTAGAGATAGGAGAAGTGATATTCTGGATGACTATATTGTCTTTCTCTTAGATCATGAAATAAACATTGACATAATGAAAGATGAACCACTCAACTTCTATAAAGTCATTGAAAGTTCTAATTATCAAAAGCAGATTCATGCCATGAATGATAAAATTAAGTCTATAGGAGACAATGATATTTTGAGATCTTGTCTCATTGCTTAAAGGTGTAAAACCCCTTAGTTGCAAATGGATATTTAAGACAAAAAAGGATTCAAAAGTTAATGTGAAAAAGTATAAGAATAGTCTTGTCATAAAGAGGTTTACTCAAAAGGAAGACATTAATTATAAAAAAAAATTTCTCACTGATTTATTTGAAAGATTCTTTCACGATTATAAGGAACTTGTATCTTGAATATGAATTTTTAGTTTCCATAATACCATGATCTTTCTAATTCCAATGTGAATGCATTTTATCGAAATAGATAACTTATACACCTTTTAGATTTTTAGTGCCTTAGCCAATTTTTCGAACAACTTTTTAGCATTAAATCTTTGTCAAAACATGCCACCATCATATTGTCAAATTTGTGTAACATAGTGACAAACAATTAATAGACTATGTTTTTTATGCCTATATTTAGTATATTTTGCTTGTTATTTGAGAATTTTACATTATTTTTTGTAACATCTTGTTCCCATACTAAAGGTTAGAGCCCTAGATTGCAGTAATTGAGAAAATGACAATGAGAGATTAGTAATACAATTTTCATGCTCATGCATAAAATGTCATATACATACAAATGAATAGTAAAATTTTGCACATGAAAATAATGGTAAATGCATTCATGGATAATTCCGGGTATAACTGGATTGGGTTGTGTTATTTTTGAGATTTTTGAAATTTGGTAAATTTAGGAATAATTTTGGAAATTACGAATTTTATAGAAAATAGGAAAAAGGAATCAAAAGAATATTAGAGATAATTGTAATGTAAAGATGAGAGTTAAAGAAGTTAGTTCAAAAGGAACTTAGTTAGAGCTTAGAAATTAGAAAAGTGACAAGTGTCACTGACTTAGTTAAGATGTTTTTATAAATTGTTAGAGAGTAAGTTATTGTTCTCTAAGAGTTAAAAAGGCTAAGTTATATGTCTAAGTTACTTTCTTCATAGCCACCTTCTTCAAGTTTCCTTCCAATACACAAAGTTTTTCATCAAACACCTTCCGAGAGATTTCTTTGCTCTTCCTTATCCCACACCACTCCCACCTTGCTACTTGTTTCTTCTGCCCTAAGAAAAACCCGAAGCTGGTCAATTTATACAGTGGTGTACGTGAATTGCGTGGAGTTTAGGGCTTTGGGATAGTTGAAGATCTTGGATTTTTTAACAAGTAAGTACTGAGTAAATCCTTTAGAGTTGTGGATTTGTGAAATAAATTTGATGAAATTATTGTTATTTGCATGATCATGGAATTTACGTACATCTTTATGAACATTGTGTAAATAGGATGGGAAAATATGGATGTAGTGTTATTTAGTATTTGATGGATTATTAGTGATCAGGTGAGGTAGAAATGATTTTTGGAGTTAGATAGAATAATAAAATGGTGTATGAGGTTAGTGTAGAAGATTATATATGAAAAGGTAATATGCTCTGTTTCTTACTTAGCATTTATATATATGTGTGTGTGTGTGTGTGTGTGTGTGTTTAAATGAGTAGATGAAAGCTTTAAAGGTGATCAAGAAAATGATTTTTGAGTCGAAGAGTAATTGTAAAATGATGGTTTGAGATGGGAATGAATGTATAAATAAAAGTTGGAAAGAAAATAGAGAATATGGACAATAGTTGAAAATGTAGAGAATGGTGGCAGTACATGAATAGGATAAACTATCGACTTTTGGCTTTCGATGATTTTTTACTAAATTTGTATATTTAAGGGTAGTGTGAAATTTTGGAAAATGAGTTGAATGAAATGGAGTAAAAGAGACTAGAAATAATAATTGAAGTATTGGATTTTTGTAATAAAAGTCATCTGGAAAGTTACTGAAAATGAAGAGTAGAAAGTTAAATTTTTGATCTGAAATTCCACGAATTTATTGTATTGATTTAGGAATATTTTGACAAAATTTTCTTCTTGAAATTTTAGATCTTTATTTTATCTTTCCATTGATATAAAGTTTGAAAATTTTGGAGTTCTGGATCAAAAATTATGAAGTTTAGAAGTTGAGATTTCGGTGGAGAAGAAGAGGTGGAATTGCACCGTCGTGCTTGAGAATTTAGGCGAAATATACTACTGTGTATAAGCATGAAGGTGACCTTGAGGTATAGTGAAAATGCGGCTTTTTGAGGATATTGGATTTGCACCGTCGTGCATAAGCACGATGGACTTTGGTAATTCCTAGGAGAAGGTCGCTATCGTGCAAATGCACGATAGTGACTTTGAAGTTTTCAGGGATAATGAACATCCAATGATTTTTTAGCAATATCTTCTTTGTCCGACCTCCAAATGAGATGAAACTTAAACCATTGGACTCATAAGACATTGATCTACCTCTACACCAAAAATCATATCCATCTAAATGTAATTGAGAGAGATTGAGTGATAAATGTGGACGGGTCTGACTAGTATGCTTTCACCCAATTTTGTCTTTATCTGTCACACCTATGACTCTTGCACACTCATGCTCCTCTCATGCCTGTGAATCCTGCACCCCTGTGAATTTCCTCTCTCATGCCCATGAGTTTAATAGCAATGACTGATGTTTAACTATCCCATCAAGTTACTGTTCTCCTTAACAGTAGTCATGACTTGCAATTGATCTAAACACCCGAGAGAAGTTTGCAAACTAGATAGTCTTACTTCCTTTGACTATAACTTCTTCTCTAGACATAAAAACGACATTACTATTGAACCAATAGATTCCTAACACATTATTCTATCTCTCCACAAAAATTTGTAGCATTATGAATTGATTTGAAAAGATTTGATCAAATGAAAGTGTGGGAATTTGTTGGAACAGTGTGAATAGGAATATCTTACTGAACACACTTCAGTATTTTGATTCTATTTGGATTTGTAAGATTCCAAATGAGATGATTTTTGATTTAGAGTAAAAAAGAGAAATAGGTCTACAAATCATATGAAAATTAGAATTGTGATTCTATCTCTAAGATGTTCAATTTGTGGCTGGAAGTTGTATATAGTCTACTGTTTTGGATAAGAGCAGTCCGAAAATGTTTGAGGCATATCTTCCAAATTACCTAACCAAATTGAGTGATTTTTGTGTCAATAGAAACATAAGACATAGAGGACCACTTTTATAGAAGAGATTATGACCAAATTAAATCAATTTCACCTTCTGATTGAATGTGAACAGTAGACCTGAAAGTGCGTCTAAGAAAAATCTGAAAGTAAGTCAATAAGAAATGAATTGTGATTTTAATGGTTTTAGTGAGGCATAAACCTAAATACAAATTATACTTAGATGGGTTTTGATATGATAATGATTTTATGATGAAATTGATAGAAAGATACCTGGGGTTTTCATAAACATGCATTGTACATATTTCATTTGATACATGTGCATTATTAAACACTTATAATTGTGCAAATTGTGATATATGTGTATGTTATTTGATATAAAGGAGTAACTGGAACGTCAACCTCCAAATGTTGCCAAGACTTCCTAGCATTAGCTTTAGGAGTGTACTGTGAGTAACCTAGACGGTCTCACTTAATTACTTGTTTGCTTAAATTCTGTTAGAAATGATTGAATGAATATGTTTTAATGGTTGATTCCGGACAATGAAGGTCTGATGACTGTGATATTTGAATCGGATCTTGAAGTGCTGCTTGAATGTGAATGTGACAAACTATGTACTTCATAATATGGTTGATTGTGATAGATGCATTCTACATATGAATGCACAATTAGATAATGGCAGTTGTAGCCAAAGTAGCCACCAAAAAAGAGCTTAAACCTCAAAGTGTGAAAAGAGCCTCGAGCTCAGAAAGTGATTAAGAGCCTAAGACTCACTATGTAAAATGAGCCCGATATCCAAAATAGATACGAGATAGTTTAGGCACTCAATCACAACAACATAACAATTGGAAAAGAGTCTCATGAGAATTCCATATGCATTTGTTTAAGTATGTTTGATTGATTGAAATACATAATTGCTTATGCTTAAGTGAAAATGTGATACGAAATCAATTATGCGAAAATGTGAATATTATTATGTGAAATGATGTGTTGCATGAATTGAGTGAACCATCGACGATGGTTACCTCATTGAGTTCGCAAAACTCACCCAAAATTTGCAAAAAAATTTCAGAGCTCAGAAGAATACCTCATTAGGCAAACGGGAGTATACCTACTGCATGCAAGTAAGAGATAAAGGTCGAGATCAGTTTGCGTCTGCATTAGTATTTCCTTTTCTTGTATCAAATTAAGTCTTCCGTAATTATTGTAACTTGTGTATTCAAATATTTCTATATGAAATAAACTTTCCAATTTGGAAATGTTTGTAAATGATTTTTCAATGTAATGAGATTATGACAAGTACTTTATATTTGTAAAGGGCCCGATTCGCTATTGAAATTTTTGATGATTGTATTGCTGCGATTAAAAAAAAATTTGTACTTAGTTTCGAATGTCCGATCAATTGACTGTTTTAGCATGCCACCCTTGCAGGACTTGCACTCAGACATCACTCAAGATGTCGGGTATGTGTCTCGAGAGGGTGAGGTGCTTCATTTTTAGTACTTATTTTGTTTTAAGTGAGTTTTTAGGTCTCAATTACAATTAAAGCAAAAAATAGAATGATTAAAGCTATTTTAGAGATACACATGCATATGAAGATGTACACATCTGTGAGAGTACCATACACGGTTGTATAAGGGACCGTATAAGAGATTGTGAACATGTAAAACTTTAAACACATTATTTTTTTCTCATCTTACACGGTTGTGTCCCATGCCTGTGTAAGTTCTTCTAAACATGTAAAGTTGTAATTTTAAGGTATTTTGAGATACACGGTGATATACGACTTTACATATAATTTTAAGGTATTTTGAGATACACGGTGATATACGACTTTACATATAATTTTAAGGTATTTTAAGATACACGGTGATATACGACTTTACATATGATTGACCATGTATTCAAAAACTCTAATTTCGTAATATAAAAGGAAATTATGAAGAGGAGATGAGAGGAGGCAATTAGAGTTAGAGTTAGAGACCAGATTTAGAGCAAGAAACGCAATTATAAACTTAGGAGGAAACATTTTATTAAAGTTTCAATGGGATTTCATTAGAGAAAAGGGGATATATATCATGGATTCTTTTCTTTTTAATGATTCTTTTGAATGTTTGATGTTTGTTTCTTTTTTTACATTTACGAACTAAGTTTATTTAGCACTTACGTATGATGAACACTAAATTAGGATGAATAGTGTTATTTGAACTTTTATTTAATGCAATTTCATTGATTGATTTATTAAGATTTGATTATGTATTTCTATTCTTGAATTAATATTTCTGAGATATTAGTTCGATGTTTTATTTCATATGATTGAGATAAATCCTTTTATATCAATAGATCTACTATAATTGGAAGGAGTTGCACGCAAACCTAGAAATAGGTCGATATAAATCCTCTAAATTAGGGTCAGATATAATAGAAAATTTTCATCTAGTAATGTGATCTTAGGGTTTTTAACTAGAAAGAGGTTTTAGTTAATCAATCAAGGATTAGTTATTAATAGTCTAGAAAAAGATATCAACATAAGATAGGAATTTTTTCATTTCAATGATAAATAATTAAATTGCATGATAGAGGATTAATGTTTAAGAGATCTTAAGGTGTAGCACCCTACTCTCTCAAGACGCGTACCCGACATCATGAGTGATGCTCGAGTACATAACCCGCAAGGGTGGCATGCTAGAACGATCAAACTCTCGAAAACTCAGTACAAATTTTTTTCATAAACAATTTCCATACACATATGTGGAAATTAATAATCAATTTCAGGCCTATTATTTTCTTTCATAACATCAAAGTCAAATTTATTATTATTACACTCAAGATCATCCTCATTTACAAACCTTTCCACTTTAGAAAGTTATTACAAATAGAAATATTTGAATATATAAGTTACAACAATTGCGGAAGACTCAATTCGATACAAAAATAAGAAAACACAAATGCAGACATGAACTGATCCTGACCTCTACCTCTTACTTGAATGCAATGGCTATATTCCTGTTTGCCTAACGGGATAATTCTTCTGAGCCTGAAAAATATTGCAAATTTTGGGTGAGTTTTGCGAACTCAGTGAGTGACCATCCTCGATGGCTCACTCAATCACAAGACACATATAGATCATGCAATCACTTAATTCACATCATTTCAATCATAATCAAATAGCATCACATATCATTTTGATCACTTATTTCACAATTCACATTCAGAGCAGTCACACAGTTCATTTTGTTCATTTGAAACATAAATATCAATTTTATATGCAATGCACGTGAGGCTCACTTTTATTTATTATTTTGTTGTGACCGAGTGCCTATAACTATCCCATACCGAGCTCATTGATAACTGTCCCATACCAGGCTCATTGATACTGGGCTCATTTTAAATAATGAGCCTTCGGTTCTTATACACTTTCTAAGCTTGAAGCTCTTTTTCACAATCTAAGTTTTAAGCTCTTTTTTGGTGGCTACTCCAGTCATAACTACCTTTATGTTTCGTGCATTTATGTAATGGAGTGCATCACATTCATATATTTTCAATTAGTCACTTTCACATTCATCATTAGAGCTTGGTCTAACATTTAACAATTAAGTTGAGAATCACTTTTCTTATTCATATACACTTTCACATTCAGAATACATTTATCATCGGATCGTAGTCCGTCATTTAACGTAAATGTTAAGAAACACTTATTTCTTCTCATTCACACATAAGTAGCACTTCAATATCACATTTATGCATCAAGTATTAGACCTTCATTGTCCGACATCAACATAAGCAAATCACATTCATATCAATTATATTCACATTGCATAATAATCATAACCGTAGTCATTCGATGCAAAAATGGAAATTCAGAAAAAAAAATGAAATGAGACCATCTAGGTCGATTTACAGTACGCTTCATATTAGCATTTGCTTCCAAATTCTGGAAACGTCTGAATGTGGATGATTATCTTGCACATCCAATTTACACACATTGCACACATATTAATAATCGCACAATTATAAGCATTCATTTATGCATACGTGTGTATATGGACTATGTACAATGCATGCTCAATGACAATCCCAGGTACTTTATCAACTTTATATCTTATGCTCATTTTCATTTCATAAATCAATCACTCATCATTTCTTTTCTAGCATTACTTGCTCTTATTATCAAATTCTCAT
>JANSVA010000217.1:42194371-42223172 GCA_025504915.1 Erythroxylum reticulatum | reverse complement strand
TATATAGACACACACACATGCATATGAATGTAGTTATGCATTGCTACATGTTGTCATCTATGCCATAATTAAATAATATTCATTTGCTAGTACAATTATGGTAATAGTAAGTTAGTATGAACTTATTTGTAATCAAACTCGTCCATCTGAACCTTCCAATGGGGTCCCTCTCCTGTTATACCTAGTAAATCAAAAGAAAAATGTCTCAATCAGTGCTATTAGGAGTTATTGGACTCGAATAACAATTTAGGTATCATCCGAATTACCTAAGCAGTCCATTTATGAAATTCAAAATTTTCTCATTTTCTCACCTAAATGTTTCGTGATTTTTAATTCGCAAATCGTTGAAAATCCCACTACGGTTATTTAGAGAAAAATGATCAGTATAGTTTTTAAAATTTTTTAAGTGACCAAGATGGTACCTCCGACAACTAGAACATTCTTCTGATCATCGAAATATTCCCTTCAATCATTAAAAATATTCAGTCTCAGAATTCAACAATTTTTATACCAAATGAAAGCTCTTGATGAATAGAACAACTTTCTCCAAAGCAACACACTTAGATTCTCAACAGATTTAAACGAATTGAAGAAAAACGAACCAAAACCCTAACCTCTTTTTCGTCAATCGGCGGTGATCCAGTTGGTAGCTGGCAACGAGATCATGGAGCTTTTGTTCTTGACATTGAGATGAGTTGAATGATGGTGGTGGGGACTGACAAAAACCACTGAAAGTGATGGATCGACAATTGGTGTTTTTTGTCGATTTTTCTCCTCGATTTTTACAACGATTCTGACAACAATGGTAGGTAAAATAGGTATGGTTGCGACGGGCTCATCAAGAGGAAGATATTGGTATATAACATTAATCGGTTTGAGTCATCGGCAGTAAAGAATGGTTAGAGAGAGGGAATCACGAATAGTACTTTTGGGAGGGGTTAAAATGAAATTATGAGAAAATAGGGAAAAGAAGAAGTCTCTTATATATATATAACACAAGGGATGTTACATTCTCTCCCCCTTACAAAAAAGTTTGTCCTCGAATTTTGTACTAAGGTTTATTAAGGAAATAAGTATGAATACAATTCTCTCATCTCTCGCTCTGTCTCTCAAGTAGCTTCTTCAATGCGACCATTCCTCCACATCACCTTAACCATAGGAATTGGTTTGATCACAGTTGTCGCACTTGTGGATCCACGATACTCAGTGGCTCCTCTTTGTAGCTTAAATTCTCGTTCACTTCCACGCTCTACAGTTGGAGTACACGGGTAGGGTCGGGAATGTACTTGTGAAGCATAGAAATATGGAATACTAGAAATATGGGTAGAAAATGTGCTGATTTCGTCATTTTGTCTACAATCACCCAAATTGAATCACATCGAGTTCTTGTATAACGTAGGCCAACCACAAAAGCCATCGTGATCCTCTCTCATTTCCATTCAGGAATTAGCAATGGTTGTAGTTTACTTGAGAGCTTATGATGCTCAGCTTTTACTTGTTGACATGTCATGCATTTAGAAACATATTTAGCCACATCTTTCTTCATACTGTCCCACCAATACATATCTCTAATATTATAATACATTTTGGTGAAACCTGGATGCACATTGTATGCAGCATAGTGTGTTTCCTCTAGAATCTCCTTTTTCAAGTTTTCTTTACCTGGGGCGCACAGTCTATCATTCATTCTAAGGTTGCCTTATTTATCGATTTCAAAATCTATACATTGTCCTTCCTAAACGTTATAAATAAGTTATTGAAATTTAAGATCTTGACCTTAGGCGATCCTAATCCTATCCAATAATATTGACTACCCTTATGCTGGCCAGTAATATTCCTACATTTGAAATCTGAAACTGAGTACCTTGATCCATCAAATCATGCAACTCCTTAGTCAAAGCTCTCCTCTCTATTACGATATGCGCCAAATTACCTGAGGATTTTCTACTTAAAGCATCTGTCACGGCATTTGCCTTCCCTGGATGATACTGGACCGTACAGTCATAATCTTTTAGTAATTACATCCACCTTCTTTCTCTCAGATTTAAATCTTTTTGCTTAATTATATACTTTAGACTCTTGTGATCTGTAAAAATCTCACATGTCTCACCATACAGATAATGTCATCAAATCTTTAAAGCAAACATTATTGTTGCCCATCTTTAAATCATGCGTAGAATAATTTTGTTCGTTTTTTTTAGTTGCTTGGAACCATAAGCAATCACCTTACCATTTTACATCAATATACATCCAAGGCTAACTCTTAAAGCATCACATTATAATTGAAATCCTCCACCTTCTGTTGGTAAAGCTAATATTGGAGCTGAAGATAAACACTCTTTCAGTTTTTGAAAACTCTCCTCGTAAGCATCAGACTAAATAAATTGGACATTCTTTTGCATCAATCGGGTCAACAAGACTGCTATCTTAGAAAAATTTTGAACAAATCTTCGATAGTAACCTGCTAACCTAAGAAAACTTCGTACCTCTATCACTGTCCTGGGTTGTTCTTAATTCATCACAACTTCTACCTTCTTCGGGTCCACTTGTATTCCGTCATGATATATCACATGACCTAAGAATGCAACACTCTCAAGCCATAATTCACATTTTGGGAACTTAGCATATAATTGATGTTCTTGTAGTGTCTGCAATACCAATCTTAAGTGTTTGGTATGCTCCTTATTTGTCTGTGAATGCACCAAAATGTCATCAATAAAAACAATCACAAGTCTATCCAAGAACGGTTTGAATACTCTATTCATCAAATCTATGAAAGCTGCTAGAGCATTTATAAGGCCCAAATACATTACTAAAAACTTATAACGGTCACACTGAGTCCTAAAGGTGGTCTTAGACACATCATCCCCTTTGATCCTTAGCTGATGGTATCCTGATCTTAGATCAATTTTAGAAAAGTACTTAGCACCTTGAAGTTAGTCAAACAAATTGTCAATTCAAGGTAGTGGATACTTGTTGCGGATAATTACCTTATTTGACTATTGATAATCAATACACAATTGGAGAGAACCATCCTTTTTATTCACAAATAGTACCGGTGCACCCCATGGCGAAGCGCTAGATCTGATGAAACCATTAACTAACATATCTTGTAACTTCTTTAATTCCTTTAATTCTGCATATGCCATTTCATATGGTGGTATAGAAATCAGAACCGTACCAGGTATTACCTCAATACAAAATTCAATTTCTCACTCTAGGGGTAACCCTGGTAACTCCTCAGGAAACACATCTGGAAACTTTCGAACTATCGGAATGCTTTGGAGACTGATGCCCTCTACAGCTAAATCCCTGAATAAGGTCAAAAATCCTTGACACCCTTATATGAGCATCTTATTAGCCACTACTGCTAAAACCAAGTTGGAAGGGGTAGTTTTTCTATCCCCCTTAAAGATAAACTATATGTCCCCTGGAATCTTAAACATCACTTCCTTGTTTCTACAATCCAAGGTAGCATAAAGATGGGATAACCAATCCATTCCCAATATTACATCAAAATCTATAACTGCCAATACCATAAGATTCACTATCAATCTCCTACGATTAATCTCCACGAAATATAAGTAGCAGATTAAATTTAACTCTATGACATCAATCAGAGGTGTAGATATTGATAGAGATTTATCCATCCTATCTGGTGTTATTTATAACCTCATAGCAAAGTTGGGTGACATGAAAGAATGAGTCGCTCCTGAATCTATAAAAAATATAGCTTCTATTCCACATACGAGAATGATACCTGATACCACTGCATTGGAAGCCTATGCATCTTGAGAGGTGAGAGTGAATGCCCTAGCCTAACCGCAGCCTACCTGTTGAGAGCTAGAGGATTGTCCCAGACTGCAGCCTCCAAATCTACCTCCCATCTGTCTCCCTTCAAATCCTCGCCCCTGCTAGCCACCAAACTATGATACCCCTTATGGTTGTTAAAATGGAGGTTGCGCCATACAAGAAGAGGACTGTTGATATCTCATTATAGGGCAATCTCTAATCAAATGCCCATGCTAGCCACATCTATAGCAAGCTCTTGGTGATATGTGACATGGACTCGAATGTACTCTACCACACTCCTGACAAATTGAAAAAGCTGAGCCCAAATTACTGCATCCTGAGCTCTGCCCACTACTGCTACTACCTACACCAGGCGTGAATCTGAATCCTCCCAAATGTCTACAGCTAGATCTCGCCTTGCCATGAGCTTGGACAGCCCTCTACTGAGAACTGCCACTCTAGTTGAACCCTGGAAAAAAGTTTGATTACTACTGTTGTCATTGCTAAAAACTAGAGGATCTTGTAGAGTGCCTCTTACTTTGCTCTCCCGTAAATAAGGTACCCTGCTCCAATAGAATCCTCTCTAATTGCTTGGCCACATCCACTAAGGTAAAGAACTTCTCTCCACAGCTCATAGTCATACTGACGAAAAAAGGTCCTAGACCTAACACATACTGGTTGTTCTTCCTCTGTTCATGTGAACCAATCTCTGGAGCATAACGACTTAAGCGAATAAAGTCCATGGTGTACTCGTCCATTGTCCTATCTCAACGACATAGGTTCAAAAACTCTGATCTGAGTGTCTCAGGAGTTGTAAAGGAGAGGAAGTAGTCCATAAATCTCTCTCTAAACTACGAACAAGTCACTGTACCCAAGTGTGGGAGGATATGATCTCGGTATCAATCCTTAACCATCCCTTGCGGAGACATCTCTACTGGACCCACCAGCTGTGTATCAAAACAATGCAGTCTCCTGCCTCGCATCTCCACCTTATTGAGAAAATCAATAGCCTCCCGAGGTTTAGTTCCATCGAACTCTATCGGATGAAACCTTGCATATGTCATAGATAATTGCATATTTGACCTCTCTTGTTCTGAGACTACCACTGGGAGAGCTAGCTACTGCTGCTGCTGCAACATCATCATCGAGTCTCGAAACATAACATTATTAGCCTCTATCCCTACTAGGAATGCCCTGCATATCAAACGTAGATGCCCTAGGAACTCCTTGTGACACCTTTAACTCCTCGACAAGGATCTCTTGTGTCCGGGTTGTTTGATGCCTACCAAGCCTTCTAGTTGAAGCGGTAGGGGCAAATGTCTCATCCTGAGCTGAGGCTTCATTATGACCCTCTTATTTAAGTTAAGCAAGAAATCGAGCACATCTATTCATGCTGAAATTGAAAGCAAGAGAATGATCAGTACCACCAGTGAAAATATGAATGTACTCTATAACAGGTGACTTTAAAAAGGAGTGGATTCCTATGTGTTCACAGTGACAAACCAAAGAACATCCTAGGCCGTAATCTGTAACCTAAGCTCTAATACCAACTTTGTCAAGACCCGAAATGGACTCGTGACTACCACGTGGGACCGAGGTTCAAAACCCCAAATCACACATAAGCTTACCATTAGCGACAAAATAAATTCAAAACCGAAGAACGCAGCAAGTTCATACAATACAATAACAATAGTGCGCATTAGAAAGAAATTTTACAACTCATGAAATCTTGTCACTACGAATGCTACAATACAAGATAACGAAAATAAAGAAAGAAGATACACAAACGTAGGTAAGCCACAGGGGACACATCACGAGTCATTGCTACGAAGCTAATGGTAGCTAACCTGAACAATAAAGTTGAGTGGAGTCAGACCTCTCTGAGTAAGCTCACACTGTCCTCCGATACCCAATGTTATGTGCACAGTCAGGCATGAATATCAAAATACATCCAATCACATCAACAACACAAATAAATTATGGTAGAGGATAACCGTAGGACCTTAATCTCTATGGGTAAGCCCTTACAACTCTAAACCTTGAATGGTTGTGGGGAGTTATGCATCACCAACGGCCCAGCCATGCTCCTATACTTGTGTAGCCATAAGGCTCTCTTAATCCAAAGGGGTTACGGGGAGCCAAGCATCACCAACAGACCAGCCCTCGCTCAAAGAATCCAAAGTCATAAACACCATAAATAAGGGTCCGATGGGAGTCAAACAAAAACTAGGATCGACCCATAACATATGTCAATATCATAACAAACAACTCTCATAATCATAACCAGTGTGCATCTGGTCTTGATGCATACCCATCAGGTGACACATTTTATAGATCTTTTCTTCCTCATAATCGAACATAGAAATACATATCAAATTATTAAGCATATCAAGTAAACATTCAGTTATGTAATGATCAATGCATATATGCAATACCCAACCCAATGTATCCACTTAGTTAATTCGATATAACGGATTATACTAAAGCAGGTACACATTACTGTATATATGCATTCGCTATATAAATATATAAGTATCGATCGATATATATATATAAAAATGCATATGAATGTAGTTATGAATTGCTACATGTTGTCATCTATAACATCATTGAACATTATTCATTTGCTAGTACAACTACGGTAATAGTAAGTTAGTATGAACTTACTTGGTAATCAAACTTGTTTGTCTGAACCTTCTAATAGGGTCCCGCTCCTACTATACCTAGTAAATCAAAAGAAAATATCTCAATCAATGTTAATTAAGAGCTATTGGACTCGAATAACAATTTAGGTATCACCCGAATTACCTAAGCCGTCCATTTATGAAATTCGGAAATTTCTCATATTTTCTCCCAAACATTTCGTGATTTTTAATTCGCAAACCGTTAAAAATCTTGCTATGGTTATTTAGAGAAAAATGACCAAAATAATTTTTAGAAAATTTAGAAAATTTTCACAAAAGTGACCAAAATGGTCACCAGAACAGTACCTCCAGCAATCGGAATATTCCTATGGTCATCGGAATTTTTCCTCCGATCACCGAAATATTTTAGTCTTAGAATTCAAAAATTTTTATACCAAATAAAAGCTCTTGATGAATAGAACAACTTTCTCCAAAGCAAGATACTCATATTATCAACATATTTAAACAAATTGAAGAAAAACAAATCGAAACCCTAACCTCTTCTTCCGTCAGTAGGCAACGATCCAAGCGGTGGATGACGATGAGACCATGAGGTTTTTGTTCCTGATATCGAGATAAGTCGAAGGGTGGTGGTGGTGATTGGTAACAACCATCAGAAGTGATGGATCAACAATTGGCTTTTTTTTTTAGTTTTTCTCCTCAGTTTGTGCAACGATTTTGGTAACAATGGTAGCTGAAATTGGTATAGTTGTGACGGGCTCGTTGACAAAAAGAGATTGGTATATAAAACTAACTGATTTAAGTCACCAACGGCGAAGAATGGTCAGAAAAAGGGAATCGTGAATAGTAACTTTTTGGAGGGGTTAAAATGAAATTATGAGAAAATGGGGAAAAGAAGAAGAAGTCTCTTATATATATAGCACACAGGATGTTACATTAACTAAGTCCAACTGATGATTGAATTTCTACTTAATAACCAACTTTGCCAACATGTTTTCTTCATTCTCTGAAGTGTAAAATTTTCCAACAAGAATTTTCATATCCAATCAATTCCTTGACCTTGCGAAACTTCAAATCCTTCACCATAGCAGCTATCTAACTGCCTTTCTCCTAATTTTTCTTAATTCTCTAAAAGGTAGTTGGATCCCTATTACTGATGGTAAGAGCATATACGACCAAGTCTTCCCATGTCTATTGAACTTTTCTGTTAAGATATGTAATATATCTTATTATTTGAATTTGGCATTTTTGGATAATTGGATCTATAAAATGTCAATGACGGCTGGACCATGGCTTGTGGTGTGACTAAATAATAATTCTTGTTTGAATTGGATTTTCAAATAATGGTTTAAAGGTGATAGAACTCTATCTTGAGTGGGTGTATGTGAAGATCATGTCTGAATATGGTGCAGAAGTGTATCGTGTGTATGCTAGAGATTGTATGCTTGAAGACTCCTTTGTGAGGTGGAGAAAAAATGTTGGATGGATCCTTAGTGAATAATGAAATACACATTGATTGGTGTACAGGTGTAACTGTGAATTTCCCTGTGATGACATTCACGTGACTTCAGCTAGGTTAATGGTGAATTGATTTTGAGTGTGTGAAGATTACGCGAGTTAGTGAGCTGAATGGTAGTATGTGAAATCTGCAGTTTGGTGTGTGCGTGACTCTATGTTTCTTTGTATTTCGTTGGCTGCATGATTTCTGGAATTTTGAGTTGTGTTTGTTTAATTTTCTAGACTGATTTCATGGCGATTGAATCCTGATTTGGTGCTGCAATTTTTTGTCAAGATTTTCATGACTTTGTTGGAAGGTTTATCGTTGACAGTGTGTGTGATTTGGCAACTGTGTTTTCTTCTGTTTTGAGCAACCACTGAGAACTTCTTTGGTGTCTATTGTGAGGATTTTAGTAGCTAATTTTTCTATGATGTTTGCATGATTTTATTGGGTTGTTCATCATCGATGGAGAGTTAATTTTATGGTTGTCGTTTTTGGTGTTGGTGTGCGAAAATTCCAAAAGTTCTCATTCCTTTTTGCTAATGTCTTTGTTGTTAGTTTTGTACAAAAAACTTTAACATTTATCGTTATTGTTGCAATTCTATTGGATTAACGTTTCAGTGAAGAAACGTTGTTAATTTGAGAATTTTCTGTGGCTATTGTACATAGAATTTTTAGTGAAGATATTGAAGCCTCACAGCAGATCTTTCGATGGACAACTTCCCATTCTTTCGTTCATGAAGCGGCATATTTAGGGGAGTTGCTTTTTATCTCAAATATTATGTTTGTTTATGTTAGTTATTGTTTAATCACTTAAGTTGTTTATTTTGTATCTTTATTGTCAAATATTGTTGAGAAAATCTTCTGATAAGGTTGACATGAGTCGGTCGTGTTATTGGGTGTGAAAATTTTTCAAGGGAAGTGAGGTTGAGAGATAGTGTCAAGGGTTGAGTAGTGTCGGCTCAGTAAAACCTTGGGTAAATCTATTGTACTTCATTGAAAGTGATTAAGCTAGGTGAGAGTTCCGGAGAACTAGGCAAGGAGTGTCGAACTGCGTTGACAAATCTCGATGTTGATCTGTTTAATTTCGTGTTTATTTTTTGTTTTCGTTTGGTACAAAAAAATTAATAATTGCTGATACAGTTATTTTATATCTAGTAACCGACAAATTGGATCAGGGATGTTTTAACCCCGACGAAAAGATAGAAAATGATGTAGTTTTGTCAAATTAAAAAGAAACTATGAGAATGGGCCCGCACATGGCCTTGGTCATGGTGGCCCATTGCCATTATGAAGTTCAATTTGTAATGACTACACATGTTAGTAAACCAAGTTTTTGAATCAAATAAAAATGAATTTTTCATATCAAAATAAGAGTTAACGGTAAATCATGTTTTACAACAATATTGTAAATTTGTTTTCGCAGTAATTACGAAAAGTTCATAAGTTGATATTGATCATGGTAGAGCACAACTTGATGGCATATTTGTCGAAGATAAAATTACTCAGGTAAAGATGTGTAAAATATACCTCAAATTGTAGTTGGTGGTTTCCAAATGTAGCTTTATCATGGTTTGGTTTTGAACTTTTCCAAATTCACTTTATCAAAGTCATGTTAATTTGGAATTGATTCCTTGCCACTCAAAATATGGAGAAATAAGACATATGAGAAACAGCAGAACAGTTAGATGAAGAACACACCCTATCTGGCTGTTTCTGGGTAGTCCCAACAACATTACCTCATTGGTTTGTAGACATATGACGCAAGAGTACGCTTGACCAACCAACTCAGTTTTCCATTCATCACTAGAAGAGATTTAAAATATTAATAATAAAGCAGGCAGCTGGTTCAACATTTCCCCTTCTTCTATTTTTCATCTACCTTTCAGAAGCTTACAAGCAAATTCAGTATGGAAGGCAGAACAAATTATTCAGTGTTCCATTTTTGGGATTGATTCTAAATCTCACAGCTAGATGCCTCTTATCCTTTCAGGATATGTTTTTGATAATGCTTTTCAGCTTTTCATTTGCAACCACAAGTTCTGCAGCTATTCCTGGTTCATTAGCAGAATGTCCTGCATCTGGCACAACCTGCCCAAAGATCACTCTTTTTGGTAAATTGTGCAACTAAGATTTTTAAAAAAAAAAGTAAGGAAAATGCACAATGTATACTCCTGTAGTCAATAATTGCAAACCACGAAACTCACATAAACAAATACAAATCAGACACATCCATAGAATATAACAATTTATGCTGGTGTCTTCTTCCAAAATTTCAAGTTTTCAATGACTTCATTATATTTCACTTCAGTGTCCATATATTATGGTGACTGCTTATCAATTTTACCATATAAACAGAATAACCGAGAGAAACAACGTAACAGAAATATGCGTACACAGGCAAATAATATCTCATAAAATAAAATTTGACATCCGCACATGGCGACAAGCTTGTGAGTTTAAACTCATCTCCAAACTCTTTTTGATAAATTCTCATATTAGGGGATTGCCCTTACCACCGAAGCAGTAGTTTCTCCTGTGATGGCTTAAATAAGCTACTCTTACCTTTAATTCGGCCTCTGGCCATAATTTATGGAGATCCCAAGCAGACATCATTGGACAGCAAATATCATATCTTCCCTGAAATACCATTCAGATGTCAGGAAAAATTAAGTACCAATGAATCTTCAACCAGAACCTCTTGCCATAGAAAATACTGGTTAATCGAATGCCAATATTCATAGCGGTACATACTACATGTCAAAAGATTTAGCTACTATTTAAACAATGTGGTGAAATTGCAAAATTTGATGAAAAAAGAATGTGAATGGATGAATATTTGTAAGCAATGCATGAAACTGGAAAATAGTGATTACATGCATTATACACCACAACCAGGAGCAAAATAAAGACGGGCTAGTAAAAGGGCAACCATTCAGCACATGAAATGAACAACATTTTGATAAAAGTAGACGCCTTCACTGTCCATTGACTATTTTTTAGCTCAGGAAAACAACTAATGCATGTGTCTTACAATGTCACTTGAATAGGAGCTAAACGAGCAGAATGCCAACATGTTGATAAACAACATATACCTGTACAATTGTGGTGTTGATATGCCTTATCTTATCAACATTATCTAAAAGGAATGAATCTGAAGGGAAAAATCCCTTGTTCACGAAGTAATGATTTTCAATCCTCGCAAAAGCCTGAATGGGAGAAAAGCAACATGCTCATAATTGGAGTTTAAATCATTAATATCCACAACGAAGCAGTGAGAAAATGATTTATGATATCCTATTATCATTAAACTGTCATAGGGGCTGACAATGAGCATAATTCAGGTAAAAGTATTTGCCAAATATAAGCACAACAAGAACGGAAAATGGTACATAGATTGTAACTTAGGAATTATATTGTCCACATTTAAGCAACAATTTTCTATTACCACTCTCTTCATTGTTCTTTTCAGTTCGTTCTAATGGTAAAAATGCAAGCTACAGGAAATAGTAGGCAAGACTGATCCATTTCTATTTGCACCCTTGCATTCAGAAGGTTAGCATGGTACCCAACCCTCTAAAATTATAAAGGCACAGATGCTTCTCTTCTTTTCATAAGGTTATTCAAAGAGAAATACATCAAGGTTCTCTTTCAATGTGAACAATCTAAAGCCCATAACAGTAGGCACTGAATTGCCTTACCAGTGAGAAATTATCATCATCCCCTCTTTTGATGTTCTCTTCATTTGGAAGAAGATGAGCAGTCATCATTTCCCATTTGGTCCATGCTCTTGCTGCTTCATACTAAGAAAATATAATGCACTCTGTGAGGGCTCACTTTAATTACAACTTGAAGCAACATGAATGTGGCTCAGCAAGTTTGGAAATATTTAAGATCCAAGTCAGAGACAAAGTACAAAATGCTGCAACCAACACAACTTAAAAAGAAGCATCTAATCCTTACTTGTGTTTTCATATTGTCAGAGTTCAGTCTCTTCCTGTAAGCTTCAATGAAACAATCTCTTTCAGCCTCAGGGATGAGATCCCTAAATGGTTCCCAAGCTGTCATACAAAAAAATGAATCAAGAAATGAAATAGTTTGATAGGGTATTTGCAATATGAAGCTATCAAGTCGAATGAGTAAAGAAGAAAAAATTTCTACCTCAAAGTGCTTATAACTGACTGTTAAAATAAACTAAATTAAAATACATTCCATTCCACATACAAACCAGTACACCTTAGGTGGTAATATGCAAAATCTTCTAACTGAAAAAATGACAAGAAGTTGGAATACTGCATGAACTCATGAGTATTGTGCCGAAGTTTTTTTTTAACGTACAGAAAGGATTTACTTAAACATTTTTGCTAAATGAAATATCCAAAACTTGACATCTACCTGCCACTAGTGATTCGTATTAATTGCAACACATAGTCAACAGTGCAATAGCTAGGTATTAACATATGTTTTTCATTATCCACTAGATCATCTAAGCAACAGTATCCAGCATACCATCGGGGAATATAGCAGCAGCACCACCCTCATAAAACCAATCAATCTCTTTCTTCCGCAATAAAAAGATCCCTCTGAGGACCAAACCAGTGACCTTACAGGAGATCAAATGAATAGCACCCATATATGATATTATTAACAAATCAATTGAACTTCAAACAAAGAAATAACAACTGAAGAACTGGATACCTTTTCAGGATGAGATTGGCTGTATACAAGTGCCAATGTACTTCCCCATGACCCACCAAATACCTGCAAAATGTAGAAACAAAAACATTAAATAAGATTAACATTCCAAATGCATCCAAGCTGAATGCCTGTAAAGACTTCCAGCATTGCAGAAGTTATCATCTTTTATTTACAGTTCAAGAATCATAGAGAAATTTGACCTGCCATTCTGGAATTCCCAAGTGTTCTCTTAGTTTTTCAATGTCTTTGATAAGGTCCCATGTGGTGTTTTCCTCCAAGCAAGCATGAGGTGTACTCTTTCCTGCACCTCGCTAGGAAAGCCCACAAAACAGCAAGGTTAAGTAGGATCAATAAAAATGATGATGACATCCTCATAAGGAGTAGCTGGATGGCCATAGTAACCTGATCAAATAGAATGATTCTGTAAAAGTCAGGATCAAAAAACCTTCGATTACTAGGCGTTGTTCCTCCACCTGGGCCTCCATGGAGAAAGACTACTGGCTGCAGAGGATCATATTCATTACAACGCACAGAAAAGATGCCACTTATTAATTTGACATTCAGCTATTACTATTGTACAGGACACAACAATTGAATAGATACAAGAACGTAGAGTCTATGACTGAAAGATGCATCATCAGAAAGAAGGATCCACGGACAGAAGTAGAGATATTAAGCACAATCAAACCATTGCCGGAAATTCATCAATCCCAAATCACCTTCTACAAGTACCAGGACATCAATCTCATCAGAAATTATCTTATGAAAATGCAGATTCAGCCATTCCAAGACACTTCTTCATGTGCGGACACCATATGCCATGGTTTTTAATCTAACAAGGTAACTTCTAGTGAAGTCTCCAACAACGTCACAGACAGCAAAGAATATGAACAAGGTCCAGGAACTACATGTTTTTCAAGAGAAGATATGTAAAAGAATTGAGTCAAACTCATTTCATCAGCATCAGAAGTGATGGCAGATTCAGGGGGCATGCGTTAAAAATAAAAGTGGAAATGCCTTCAATCTACAACTCTAAACAGATTTTACCACTTGCAAGTAGCTCTAGAATCGATATAACACTTGAAGGAAACTACGAAGGATATCATCAGGAATCTAAATAGTACGCATATTTTGTTTGGTGGTCAAAGCTTAAAGCTCCTCCACTTAATTCTTGCATCAAGACTACAGTCAAGTGGTACAAATAAGATTATCAAATTAGCAATTCAAGGTTCAAGGATATCATCAGGAATCTAATTAGTACACAAATTCTGTTTGGTGGTCAAAGTTTAAAGGTCCTCCACTTAATTCTTGCATCAAGACGACAGTCATGTGGTACAAATAAGAGTATCAAAGTAGCAATTCAAGGTTCACATGGTAACAACCCCACCACCCCAACAGCCCCACCACTGGCATCCTAACTTTACAGGTTTACGGTATCAAGTGAAATCATTTCAATTCAAAATAAAAACTTCAACCATTGCAACTCACATGCCCACTGGGATTTCCAGACTGCTCGTAGTATATGGCATGAATATCCGAAACCCTCAAAAAACCAGTATCATACGGTTCAATCAGAGGATAAAGGTTCCGATTTGATTCGGGCAACTCTTTGCTTGGTTCCATCAACTCGTTCTCGTACTTATAATCTAGATTTCCGACTCGCAGCACTAAGTTCCTTCTCCCTGCAACAAGCAAACAGTGAATAGACAATCTAGTTACAAACCATGTATATAAGCATCATAAAGTTGTAAATTTTCATATAAAGCTCTAATATTTTAGAATTCACAACATGAATTGCTTCAACATAGAGTGTATCTATGAATAACTAGAGAGCGAGAGAGAATTAACTGGTGTAGGGAGGAGGCGAGAGAAAGCAAGAGGAGAGATGTAAAGGCAAAATAGGTTTGACGTTTGAAGAGTACACAAGGGAGAGAGAGGGACGATTGACACTGAAAACTGAACGTGAAATGTTAAGGCCTATTAAACCCATTTCCTACTGGTCGCTGCTCATGCTTTGATTGAAAGCTGATCTATTTTATCAGAATCCAAATTCTAAGTCCGTTCAATTTGCGTTTACTACGTCCTTACATACCTTGTATCTTTCTACAAGTCCTTGCATACCTTGTATCTTTCTGATGCTTGTTCTTGATTGTACATATTAATTCATCTTATAAAATTCTAACTGGGGACAAGGAAGCACGTAAAAAGTTCTAATCTTTACTTGCTTTGCATTAGATTAGAAAGAATTTAACAATTTTGAATGTTAGCTGGCTATCGGCAGTCATTTTCAGGTGTACAGGGTTAAGATTCAAGCTGAGAACGTGTGTATGCCTGTTCATTCTATGAAGAAAATCAGAGTCTGAACCAACAAGTGGCTTTTCCTATTCAAGATATTGCTTGACTAAGTATGATTTGTTGGGTTAAAAATGCATTATCAGGGCATACTTAAATCACATATAGTGACATTAAACATTCTCATTACATTTAATAGCATTCTATTTTCACTTTTATTTTTATTTTTATCCAAAAAATTACAAAACTTACAATTTTATTATTAATACTTCTATTCTGGAAGACATAATTTATGATATGAAATTTAAATTCAAGATAAGGAATAATCTAAAATGTATAAAATTAATTACAACTGTTATTTATAAATTCATCCAAACGTTTATATGGTAGCTTAAATTGACAAGCATTGTGCATTTTGTCTATTACATTCTGAATTCCGAGCATCTATAATCTACAGAGAGGCTAGGCCTTCAAAACCAGTCTCTATAAAATGCTACAACCAAAAGCAAGACTTAATGTTACAGCTCCTGAACTTAAGTCTAATGCATCAACACCTCTTCCACTTTTTCATGTTTGTGAGGAGATACGATCCCTCAAAACTACTAGTTCTCTATTTCTCTAACCACAGGTGAATTAGCTGCTATTCTTGGATTTCTGGTTTACAGTGCTTTCATCGATAATTATGTCGGTAAGTTGACTTGGACCAGCTTCCTCTAGCATTTGGACTACCATTCTCATGGAGGGCCTTACTGATGGGATCTCTGCTGTGCAGTGGATGGCTATTTTTAAAATCTTAATGGCGTCCTCCTTTTGGGCCTTTGAGATGTTTGAATCCACTACATCAAGCAAACTTTCTTTGCTCTTCATCTTGCAGCGAAGCCAATTAACTATGTCCTTCGCTTCTCCAAAAACAGGTTCAATCGGTCTCTTACCTGAGACCAATTCCATCAAGACTACACCGAAGCTATACACA
Source organism: Erythroxylum reticulatum (assembly GCA_025504915.1). NCBI lineage: Eukaryota > Viridiplantae > Streptophyta > Magnoliopsida > Malpighiales > Erythroxylaceae > Erythroxylum > Erythroxylum reticulatum. The sequence continues at coordinate 42,207,274 of JANSVA010000217.1, read as the reverse complement.
TCACTTTTCTCGTTTACCTTGTAAGTGTACGCATATTCTGAAAACAAAAGCACAAAGACAGCCATTGATCAATAAACTGCAACATCAGGAACGGCACATGAAACTACATTACAGAAACTTATAAATACGCAGATATGAAGAATCTTAATATGAGATGAATGATAATACTTAAAATTTATCTGTAGATTCAAAAATTTAGATTAGCTGCTCAAATCCTGAAAGAATGGGAATATAGAGGGAAACAAACTTTAAAGGATCAGAACGTTGGACTTTACCAGGAGCAATGTATCCGTAAGTGCCAGCAATTTGACGAGTCCAGTCCCCTCCACCACCAGCCCGCAAAATCTTTGCAAGTCCAAAGTCAGCTATTCGAGGCTTCCATTCCTCATCCAACAAAATGTTGCTGGACTTCACATCACGATGGATCACTGCTCTATCACAACCATGATGCAAGTATTCCAACCCCTTTGCTGCTCCTACTGCAATTGAATACCTCAAATCCCATCCCATCGGGATCTTGTGACATGAGTGCAGCTGATCCCACAAGCTCCCATTAGGCAGGTACTCGTAGACCAGCAGATTGCTGTCATCACTGGTGATGCTACAATATAGTTTCACAACGTTCACATGTCTGACAGCACTTAAGGTGGCTACCTCTGCTTCGTACTCTGATGACCGCGAATTTCTTTTTGCAAGCATGGCTGAGCTGCTTCGGTTGCTTTTCTGATCACCAGAATTTGTTGCCCAAATATGTTTCACTGCTAGCTCATTTCCATTACCAAGCACAACCTTGTACACATTCCCTGACCCTCCCTTGCCAATCAAATTCTCAGACTTGACGGAATCTACGATATCCTTTTCATCAAAACTTAGAATTCTGAATGATTTCATGTCCCAGCTGGAACTCTGCCTCAAAGGGTGATCAAGACTGTTGTGTCTTGATTTTGTGAGCAAGAGGTAACATGATGAGAAGACTAAAACTAACATTCCAGCTGCTAAACAAGCTAAAATGACTCTAAGATGAGTGGAACTTCTAGCATGATATGAACATGCTCGAATATCCTTTAGATCTTGGCTACATAAGCCAGGATTTCCTTTGAGGCCATCACGAAAAGCATCAATGGATAAGGATTCAGGTATCATACCAACTAACTGGTTATTTGAAAGGTCAAGATTGCTTAGTTTCAGGGATGAAAAAGTAGCTGGAATTTCACCTGAAAACTTGTTGTTGGACAAATTCAAGGAGTTCAAATTAGGCAAAGAACCAAGACTCGCTGGGAGATTCCCGGAAAAGGAATTGCCAGAAAGGTTTATGTCAGTGAGAGAGATACAAGAACTGAATGAGTCCGGTAAGATACCTGAAAAAAGGTTTCCATTCAGATAAAGACTTGATAGTTTCTTAAGGTCTCCAATTCTTGCTGGTATCTGACCAGAAAATTGATTCTGGCTCAACTGAACTGACACTAATGAAGAAGCTTTTGATATTTCCACAGGCAGTTCACCAGAAAATCGATTGTTAGATAAAAGCAATAACCCGAGAGACTTTGCATTGCCAATATCAGGTGTCATATTACCTTCAAATTGGTTCATGCTGAGATCAAGGACCGAAAGGTTTGGCAAACCCCATATTCCAGCGGGAATTGTACCAGAAAGTGAATTGTTGTTTACACGTAGTCGAACCAGAGACTTACAGTTCACATAGCCTGCAGGAACCTGGCCAGTGAACTTGTTCTGCAGGATTAGAAAATCAGTCATTTTACCATTTTTGCACATATGAGATGGGATAGGACCGGTCAAGAAATTCTCTGAAACATCGATGTAATTGAAGTCTGCCAACGAGCCTAGTTCTCGAGGAAGTGAACCTGTGAGCTGGTTCCTATAAAGGGACAACTCCACGAGGTTCTTGAGTTGACCAAACTCAACAGGCAATTCACCAGAAAATCGGTTTTCAAAGAGCTGCAGAGAAGCAAGTTGGGTCAATGATTTCAACTCCACAATGTCACCCTCCAACGTATTTTGGGAAGCGTCAAAGTTTACCAGGCTTGTGAGGTTTCCAATTCCCACCGGAAGTTTTCCTGTTAATGAGTTATTGTAAAGCTCAAGCTGCCGAAGCTTGGTCAACTTTCCAATTCCTGATGGGATTTCTCCAAATAACAAATTGTCTGAGAGTTCGAGATTTTCAAGCAGCGTAAGATTTGATATAGTGTCCGGAATCTGTCCTTTGATGGTGCAGTTGGTAAGATACAGCCAATTCAACTTGTTAAGCTTCACTACCTCAACGGGAAATGAGCTTGTTGCATCAAATGGATTGTCACCGAGGCTTAAAAAAGTAAGACCTGTAAGATTTTCCAATGAATGCCACGGGAAAGACCCAGAAAAACCACTGCCGTTCAGATTCAAGATTGTCAATTCTCGTAAACTCGACAAGTCAGGTACATTCCCACTTAAAAAATTGAACCCCAAATCCAAAACCTTTAAGTTTGAACAATTTCTCACGTATTCGCTGATGTCACCACGCAAAAAATTTGACCCCAAAGAGATTTTCTCTAATGAGCCTAATCCGCATATTGAATCAAACGGTAAAACACCCTCAAGTTGCTGTTGGGGAAGATTGATTTCAGTGACATGCCCATCGACATTGCAAACGATCCCTGTGAAGTTGCAAGCAGGATTCTCCGGTGTCCATGTACTGAACACATTTGTTCTTGAATTCTGGAGAGCAGACTTGAAGTTCAGAAGCAGTTGAAGCTCATCTGATTGGGACAAACAAAACAGATTCGGCAAAACAAGAAAGAAAACCAGCAAACAAGGCCGCTGCCGGAAAACTTTTTCCATTGCCGGTCGGTGTACGTATGTACGTTTGTTATTGTCCAACAACAATGAAGGTGTTTTAAGTAAGAGAGAGAGAGGGAGAGTAGTAAAAAGTTGACGAACATGGAAGGTGGTAGTATTATCTATCAACATAATTGAAGCACGAGGTTGGCTTTGAAAATCTTTGAGGTCAGTTCACATGACTAGGTGAGAAGTGAACGTGAGAAGGAAAAAGTATGTACGCAATCAAGGAACTAGAAGCAATGGATTGCCACAAAACTAGAAGCTGGTGTGGTGTCGAGAGTCAAAAATTCAGGTGCGAAATGTCAGCAATTTGAGAATAAACCGAATTAAAAGCTCCTGCTCGTAGGGCTAATGGCCGCCCACCAGGGTTGACGGATGACTCCCTAGCTGCCACTTGGAGCAGATAGATGCATTTAGTTGCTGAGACTGACACCTGAGACCTGCTTCTTTATTTCTTTTTCCATAATTTGCTTCTTTCCTGAAACAAAAAAAGAGAAAACACTTCATAACTTTTTTAAAATAACAAATTTTAAATTTCTTTAATATTCAAATTAGCGATTCAATATTTTTTTTTGTTTATATGCGTGATGTTATTCAAATTTTCAGAATATCTTGAGATCCTCATGTTAAACTTCATTCTACCACATACTGTAGGCTAAACACTTTCTATGTGCTTTGCAGGCTTAACTGGATTTCCTGTGATACGAATTTACTCTTTGTTTCCAAAGTGTACCGTTAATAGTAAATCAATGTTAGTTTGGAGTTTCCAAATGACTTTTTCCATATGTCTCTTCAAGTCATATGGAGGCTTTTTTTCTTGACATCCAAACAAGATTCATAAGGAAAAAAGGAAAGTCAGTTTGAGGAAAGCAAGGCAACTACATGCACAATTTGTTCCTTTGAACTGATGTCTGCCCAACTTTCATAGAAAAAGAGAAATCGACTGTAGTAGATAATGGGATGGTTTTGTCTCTTTGTGTAGTTACATTTTGACAATTGCTCGTCCCATCTGAAAATTTTTGGAATAAGATGCATTGCACCAATTGAATGACAACTATTTAATAGAAAATTATGGATTGTCAATTGGTTTCTCGTTTGTAATCTTACATATTTGAATTACGGAAAGAAAAGACTGCATACACTAATGACAACCTTTTCTATTTTATGAACTAGAAAGTATCAAATAGGCACTAAGTTCAATGATTTGGAGTCAAAGGTAAAGAGATTAGTATGCAGTAGAGAAGAGAATATAATTGTATTAAATCGTTGCAAGATCAAAAGGAAGAAGAATAATACTTTCACTATAACACCCATGTTTACGAAACTTTAGCCAATGGCTAGGCTGCAAAAACAAAAGAGTAGCGTAGCGTCGGCTGGAGATTTAGGCAACGAAGTCAAAGTATTTCTGTGATAATCACCAAAGTTGAATCTTATAATTACATTTGATGATAGAAATTCACTCGTTCAATTTAAGAAACTTAGTTTCTTCGTTGATATTTATAAGATAAGATATCAACCTCTAACCAACATTCTTCTTATATGTCAAGACAAGAACAAGATTGCAATGAGAATCAAAAGCCAGCTAATGGGAAAATATTATAAAGAAGGATCAATAGCACAGACTATAACAAATGGGACAAAATCTCTTACCTAATCATAGAATAGAAAACACAATCTTATCAAATTAAAAAAGAAAGCGGTGTTCCTTTGTTGAATGCCATGGCAGTGCGTTTTGTTTATGTTAGTCAAATGAAGTAAAGTTCCTTTTTCCTTCATTTCCAGGAAAAAGCGTTCTGATGACAAATTCAGCCTCCATACGTTTGTTAACCCAAACTCAATTAACCATAAGCTAAACTCGACTACCCATGATCCACCACCCAAATTTACTTTATGAAACAAGAAAATCCCTACTTGTCTTCGTTGTCTCTGCTTCCTCGCTCGTCTGGATATTCAAGTTTGAACTTTCTTTACGTGATTAGCTACTTTTTGAATTGAGTTTTAAACTGAAGATGATGTGTTTCATTGGCTACAAATGCACATGATGAATACACCCATTTATATTTTATTGTCTTTGGTATAAAGTCGATTTTCTGCTGTGTTCTAGCTGCCTACCATGCCCACTTGTCTTCTATACTTTGTTTAGTTTTATTTATCTCTCGCGCGCGCGCTCTCACCCAACCAAGATCCATCAATCCATTTCATTTCAACCCTGTACAAAGCTTATGCGACATTAAATTGAGCCTTCCCCTGTATCATATTCTTTGTCATTCCACGTAGATTCTTGACTCAAAGCAATAAATTTTATGTCTATAAAAGGAACTCCGAGGATTACAGACTACAGTTATGCAATAAATTTTCAACCAAATTTCTGAAACAATTGATTTTTTTTGTACATTATTTCGGGTCATTGCAGGTAGAAATGACTCAAGTTGCATAATAATTCCCATATTCACATATCAGTAAAGATTCAGAGTTTGTTCACCTTTGAGGACATTCAAAACCAGTTGTTTGAGAGTCTTCTATGCATCATTAACATCCTTGGATTTGGGTTTACATTTCCTTAATCTGCACAAGTCCGGATGATAGCCAACTTTAGTGGTTGATTGATTTAGTAAGTATGATCATTTTATTATACTTTTTTATTAGATATTTTTCTACAATGGTGGAAAACAATTAATTACATTTTATCATTTTTCATTAACTTATCGATTAAGTTATGTAATTTAATCCGGATAAAGATAATAAAATGACCAAAAAAAATCTAGATTAATAAGCCGAAATCTAAGAGAAAAATGGACCTCAATTAGTGCGAACCGAACTCATATCAAGCTTGTAATGAGGAAGTACGATATGAAAATTATATATAGAAGTTAAAGTCTCATATAATTACTTAAGTAATTCGTGAACGTAAGGTTACTCTGACTCATTCAAAGGTTTATGTTTTAAGAAAACTATAAAAAGATGTTGACCATGTCTCGGTGAGTAAATTCTATGAAGGTATCAGGGGATTCGTGCTCGTTACGACTTCTGAAAGCTTATTGGAGCATTATGAGACCGAAATCAAGTAATTCCACATTTTTTGTTATTTTCCTTTCACGTTCTATCCGAGATACGTAACTAAGGTTCCTATTACGTGCTACATTTTTATCCTTATTCCTCAGGTAAGGTAGCTCAAGCTTTTAATGATAGCATCTACAAGTTAAATATGATTCTTTTGTGAATAATGAGTGATCAGAAACTTATTTTCACTGGTGCAATTTAGATGGAATTTTTCGGACTTCAGAGAGTGTCTTTGCATTAGTTTATAAGTTATCACTCTTAATCTAATGCCTGAAAATAAGTACTAAACAAGATATTAAAACCTCATTATAGTGTATGACTAATGATTATCCTCATCTACCACCCTTCACTCAACAATTCAATACACTCTATTTAAAGTCATTTATGGATATAATCGTCTAATAAATATCCCACATGTCGTAGGAGATTCAGAGTTACCTATGATAGATCAAGTATTAATCCGATATCATATTGGCAAAACACAAAATATGATAGAACCATTGAGTGAAAAAGAAAGAAAAAATAGTGTACGTGAAGCTTATATAGATAGGTAACACAGTCTTGTCATGTAAAGATAACAAAAAATTGTCATCACTATTCTTAGATCATTTTCAAATAATTCAAAAATGGAAATTTTAATTTATAATTTGCAAATATTAGAGAACTATCGAATTCATCCCACTTTTTTTGTTTCTCAAATCAAGAAAAATGTGTTAGACCCTAATAAAATTATTTCAAAATTGCTTGAAAACATTAACAACTGCATTGAAGATGCCTATTGCAATTATAGATAAAAGGTTGGTAAAGTGAAAAAATTGATCGGTTGTTCAAGTATTAGTTTAGTGGTCTATTGATGATGATAAGGATGCAACATAAGAATATTTGTAGGAATTGCAATAATAATATGTAAAGCTTAGACCATAGATAAAATTGCTAAAAGGAATAAATAATATTATGGACAATTAAGCGACACATGTAATAACTCCACTTATCATATATAGTGGTTATTATAGTCATTATTGAAATGTTGCAGTAAACAGAAGGAGAATTATTAATAAGTAATAATTGGATTTCTTTTTTTGCTTTCTAAATATTTGTTCCCAAATTCTTTTCCAAATCAATAATTAGGGTTTTGTTAACACAAAACTCTAGAGAATGTACCTTTTTGTGAACGATTAGCAAAAAAGATTTCTACATATTCCAAATAGACTATAATGGTTGCTTTTGAACACTAATGGACTTAATCCACTCGAACTACCTATGTCTTGTTTGCCAATACTTAGGTTTATAAATTATATTGTCTCTCAAAGCAGAAATTTTAAGAATTAACCCTAAAGAAGGTGGTGTTCCTATGGTTGGGGGTCATAATGGGGTTATAATTTTGCCACTTTTATCACAGATCTTGCAAATTATTTATGTTTATCTACTACCATCCTTGTGAAACTAAGTAAGCAAAAGAAAGAGATATATATATTACATATCTCTATTATAAACAAGAAAGGATCTATATATAGAGTTATGAGTTTACTCAAGAAAGGAAAGAACGATTTTTAATTAATTACAAAATATTACATGATATTCTACATGATATTATGTGGATATCATGCAATCTATAATGGTTAGGTAATAAATATTGTAGTTAGCCAACACCCCTTTAAAACTCAAGATGGTGAAAGTAAAGTCAACTTGATTTTGTTAACTAGTTCATTGAATCAAGTTGGCAATTGAGCTCTGGGGAAGAAATTAGTTATTTGATAGCAGGAGGTTACAAAAGACAAGAGAAAAAGTCCCTTACTAAATATGATGACTAATAAAGCGACAATTTTTCACAATATATCTTGTACGCTCATGAAATATGTCATTATAAACAATTTATATAGTGCTACAGCTATCAAAATAAATAGTAGTGGCTGACAAATGTACAATTTCCATATCTTATAATAGCTAATGTAACCATAAGAGTTTAGAAATAGTGTTAACAAAGGCTTAATATCTAACTTCAATTATGGAATAAGCTACAATTATTTGTTTCTTATTTCTTCCTAAGATAAGAGAATCATTAAAAAAGAAACAAAACCTAGTTGTTGAATATTATTCAATAGAATTTCCAGGTCAATCAATATTAAAGTATAAAGGGAGTTTTCAAGAAGAGGATGATAAGAGTTAGATTATATGAAACAATGTAGCTCTAATAGAGCACAAAATGTGAATTGCCTAGGCTATATCAGGATGACTAATTGTAAGATATAACAAACTCTCCACCAGTTACTGATAAAAGGCAGTGTCATCCTGAGTTTAGCCATCTGTTGGTGTGAGAAAAATATCACACTCAATTCGTATACCAACGGGAGATAACAGTTCAGTAGTATACTTCATTTGAGAGAGATAGTAGCTTGAATCATTATAAAAGGCTTTTAGTCTAAGAAAATAGGCCAAATGTTATAGACCCTTCATTTTGAATTATTAGTTAAGGTAGTATTTAATTCTACAACACTATTAAGGTCATCGTTCGTAATGATCATATTATCTACATAAAGTAATAAGAGCAAATAACCACTATATGTATGCCAAACAAATGAGGCATTATCATGTGAATTAGAAATAAAACCAAGTTCTTGAATAGTAATGCTAAATTTGGCAAACTAATCTTAAAAGACTTGTTTAATATTGCATATAGTCTTTTTAAGTGACAAATAGTATTTGGAGGATGATCATAAATAGGGGGTGGCTGTATATACATTTCTTTAGAAAGTTTAAAATTTGAAAAAGATATTTTTGACGCCCATTTGAATTAGTTGTCATTTCTTAATAACTATGAAGGCAAATGTCTCCTCACAATCAATACCATATTTTTAGTGAACCTTTTAACTTTAAGTCGAGCTTTATAATGTTTTAAAGTTCCATATGCCTTTGGCTTAATTATATAAACCAATTCATAGTCCACTAAAGTTTTGCTTGGGAGAAGTGGGACTAAATCCCAAGTCTGGTTTTTATAAAGCTTGCAATTCTTCTTTCATAGTTTGTTGTCATAATGGATTAGCACTAGCTTTTTTTATAGATATTAAACTTATAAAGGGACGTGATGGTTAGACTAATAGAGTGATGTTTAAGGTGAGGGAAACTTATGACATAAGGTTCCAAATGACACTAAAGTTTCATGACTCTAACAGTTTATAATGATTAAAGGGTTCACTTTAATCTTCTGATGGATTTGGATCATTGTGCAAGATAGGTGGTCATTTTTCTTTAAGACCTACAACTAGAAGACACTTAGATAAAATTGATGAATCAACATAATTAGGGAACAAATTTAATAGAGGGATTAATGAAGAACAAAGTGGACGAAAAGGCTTAAAAGGAAGACAAGGTTGGGAACATTCGATGTTCCTAGAAGGTGATGTGATTAGACATTCAAAAATATGCAGAGCGGGGGTTCCAGCATCTATATCCCTTATGTTCAATGTCATACCTTGGAAAATAAAATAAACAAGCTCAAGGTTCTAATTTAGAATGTTCATATGGTTAAAGAGATACAAAACAAGCATAACTAAAAAAATGAAGGAGACTACAGCTAGTAGTATAATTAAAAGTTGCTCATAAGGAGATTGATTACCTATGATAGCAAAGAGAACATGATTAATGATATAAACAACAACGAGAGTTGCTTCTCTTTAAAAACACTTAAGGTAGGGGAAGAAATTAGTAATGTTTTTTTATTACATCAAGAATGTGTTTGTATGTTCTCTTAAATCTCTAATTTTGTTGGGATGTGCCTAGACAAGAGTGATAAAGTATTGTACCATATTGTGACAAAAGAGTAAGACATGAATTATTCTTACATTCGATGACCTTGTCAATAACTGATTGTTTTTAAAAGTTGAATTTTGACCATTTTGACAAACTAAACGTATAAGTCATGCAAATCAAATTTTCTTTTTGTACAAAGGAAATCTAGGTTTACTAAGAAAACTCATTTATAAATATCACAAAAATATTTTGAGCTTCTTATAATAGGAGTAGGATAAGGGCTCGAATAGTTGAGTGGGTTAAATCAAGAGGAGTAGATGATATAAAATTGCTATCATTAAAAGGTAAAACATGGTGTTGATAAGGTAAACAAGCACTATCTTCTTGTTTGACAAATCCTAGTAGCCCACTTAAATTAAAGGATTTAAATGCTAAAGAGAAATATGACCAAGACGGGAGTATCATGTTCAGAAGTAACAATAACAACATATTTGCACTAATTAAAGGGTAAATGAAGTAATGTAAATTTAAATAATCATCTCTCTTTATACAATGTCTGTAGCACCCCACTCCCGCAAGACACGTGCCTGACATCCTGAGTGATATCCGAGACCATGCCTAGTGAGGGTAGTATGCTAGAGCATTTAATCAATCAAAACTCAGTATAATTTTTTGTTAAACCACAAACATAGTACGCAGAAATCAATTATTAAATAGGGCCCACTTTATTCCATAAACATTTTTCCAATCATCAAAATTTTGTTAATCATTAGGGCCCATTCCAGAAACAAAATACTCATAATCATAATGTCAATACAACATGATTACATTCTCATACACATTGTATAATAATTTCATAATACATTCCTTAATACAAATTTTGCAGAAAATACAATTCAGTACGAAAATAAAGGAATATAATGCAGACGTGAACTGATCCCAACATCTATCTCTCACTTGCATACAGTAGGTATATTCTCATTACCTAACGGGGTATTCTTCTGATCCTAAAAAATATTTGAAAATTTTGGGTGAGTTTTGCAAACTCAGTGAGGTAACCATCATCGATAGTTCACTTAATTCATGCAACACATCATTTCATATAACAAATATTTCACAAAAACTGCACTTTACACCAGTACCACGTTTTCACTTAAGCATAGGCAAATTTGGTGTTTCAATCCAGCAAACATACTTAAGAAAATGCATATGACATGCTCATGAGATACTTTTTCAATTATTACGTTGTTGTGACTGAATGCCTGAACTGTCCCGTATCTATTTTGAATAGCAAGCTCATTACTAACTGTCCCTTATCCGATGAGGATACAAGGCTCATTTTACATAGTGATCCTTAGGTTCTTAATCACTATCTGAGCAAAGCTTTTTTCACACATTGAGCTTTAAGCTCTGATCAGTGACAACTCTAGTCACAACTCCCATCATCTAATCATGTATTCATGTATGAAATGCATCTCACATTTTCAACCAATCATATCATAACACATTTAGTTCTTCACGTTCACATTCAAGCAGCACTTCAACATACATTCCACATTTCACAATCATCGGACCTTCTGTTCGGAATTCAACACAATTCAATTCACATTCATTTATCATTCATAACAGCATTTAAGCAAACAATAATTGAGAGAAATCGTCTAGGTTACTCACAATACGCTCCCGAAGCTAAAGCCTGGAAGTTTCATCAACTTCTAGAGTTTGACGTTCCAATTGCTCCTCTAAATCAAATAACATACACATATACCATAATTTGCACAATTATAAGTTTCTAATAATGCACATGAATGAAATGAAATATGTACAATGCATGTTCATGACAATCCCAGGTATCTTACCATAAATTTCATCACAAAATCATTCTCATATCAAAACTCATCTAGGCATAGTTTATATTTAGGTTTATGCTTCCCTAAAACCATTAAAATCTCAATTCATTTCTCATTGACTTACTTTCAGATTTTCTTAGACGCACTTTCAGTTCTACTGTTCACGTTCAATCAGAAACTGAAACTGACGTAATTTGGTCATACTCTCTTCTATAAAAGTGTTCCTCTATGTCTTATGTTTCTACTGATGGTAAAATCGCTCAATTTGGTTAAGTAATTTGGAAGATATGCCTCAAACATTTTCAGACTGCTCTTATCCAAAATAGCGACATACACACATTGCCACAAAGTAGCGATCATCCAATTGCGTGATTGTGACATCCGCAGAGCAAGTCGCGATCAGGACCTGCCCCTTCTAGCTTTTCTTCTTCCGACCTGTCTTGGTAAAATGAGCATAACTTTCACTAAAAATATCGGATTACAGTTGTTCAAGGACCGTTTCGAAGAAGACTTCTAGACCTACAACTTTTATGAAGACCCTAAAAAGATATTTTACCTCCAAAAGGGTTAAAATTTCAAATCAATGCAGTTGTTCCGAATGTCCATCTCATGCAACATCACAAACTTTTAATTATCATATCTCTCAACCCTAATGTCCAAAATTTTCATACTTTATATCAATGGAAAGCTAAAAGAGAGATCTACAACTTTCATGAAAATAATTTTTGTCTAATTTAGCTTAGATTAGTATAGTAAAATCATAGAAATTCAAATCCAAATTTAACTCTCTAACTATACATTCTCAGTAAACTTCTCCAACGTATTTTCCTTCACTAAATCCAACAATTAAATTTTTATTTCTAGTTTTTATACTATATTACATTCAAATCATTTACCACAAATTCAATCTATCCCTAAATAGCAAGTTTAGTCAAAATCCTTAAAATCATAAAAAAAAAGTCAGATATCAATTATTCAACTCTACATTTCACCATTCTATACATTTTCCTATATTTTCATTCTCTGCATTTTCTTAATTCTCTTCCTCTAACTATCATTTATACACTCATTCCCATCTCAGACCATCACTTTACAACTACTCTTTAACTCAAGAATCATTTTCCTGATCATTTCTAAAGCACTCATATAGCGCCCCCTTACCGCAGGTTATACACCGGCACGCCCGTAGGTCATTCCGATACATATCCCACGATAAGGGTGAGCTACGAAAATCACTACAATACTTCACATGGCATCATAATAATCATACATCAATATAAAAATCACTACCTTTTGAAATCATAAACTTTCCTCATTTCATTTCATCAAAATCCGAAATTTACATATCTGTCATAGTTCACTGTTTATACATCACTCCAAAAGAAATCCAATACAAAAAGGCCTAACTAGG
>JANSVA010000217.1:42148820-42166643 GCA_025504915.1 Erythroxylum reticulatum | reverse complement strand
ATAATTAAAATTTTATAAAATAAATATTAGTTTATAAATAATAATTTTTAAATGATTTATTTTAAAAAAATAAAATATTGATATTAATACTTTATTAATAAATATTATATAAAATATTTAAATAATTTAAATAAAAATAATTTATTTTAAATTTTATTTTATTTATAATAATTTTTAATAATAAAAATATTTATTATTATTCTAAAAACAAAAATTAAAAAATTATAATAATTATAAAAGTTGAATTAAATAAAATAACTAATTAAAAAACTTTGAAAAAAAGGGAATGAGAAATAAGACAGAAAATGAGAGATTATAAAAATTTTTGAAAATTTTGCAAAAAATTTCTTACTTTTTAAAATTTTCGATACTAACCAATATCTAAATTTAATATATTAATTCCTTATTTTATACTAATTTTAATCCGATATGAATCGGTATTTATATCACTGGTAGAGTCTGATTCTAAATTTTGTTTTGAACGCGTTAATAATATCAAGAAAAAAAAAACTTAACTTTTTTGGGACAAACTTTAATACATAAGATTCTCTTGTAGCCATTTTGTTAGTAATAGGGAAAAAGATATATTATATAAAGAGTTGAAGAAAACAGAGTCCCGACTGAATCCTTTAAAAATAGTACACAATATTTAATAAGTGTAGTTTCAAAATAAACAGTACCTAGCTCAAAGTGCTTGGCATAGGATACTAACAAGTTGACACATCGATTATTCTCGCGATAAATAACCACATTCCAATTTCTGATGAACAGTTCATTGATTCTGTGATTATGAAATTGTGACTCTTGGACCGTCAAAGTGACGATGAGAGAAGATTAAGCGCGACTTCCGAGTCCACCTCAATTTTAACTGATCTAATAAAAACCTAATTATGAATATTAAATATTTCTCTAACCAAAATTTTGCAAGTGTCTTGCCTCTCGTGCATTTTGGAAGAGATCGGGGTCAGATTCACGGATGAATGATGCATGAAACTTCAAGTGGTGGGACCCACTGCCAATTAGACGACAAACTTTACGCTATAAACGACTAGAGCGGTCAATCTGGCTTCACCACTTGTTCCTCTGTGTGGCTCAAACTGGAAAGATACTTTTTTCTTGTGTTTTTTTATCACTCTTCTCTCTTACAAGTTCGCCATCTCCGTCATAATGGCCACCGCGAGAGTCATGGCGGCCGCCATCAACGCCACTGCTTCCTGCGTCCTACTTAAACGGCCAACTCGTTTGAGCAGCAAAGCCCACTTCAATAACCTTTTCTTTGATAAAAGACAAGTGCTTTTGTCATCAAGGAGGCCGTTTTCTTGTAAAGCTATTTACAACCCAAGCGATTTCCAGATCAAAGAAGAAGGCCAACCTGAGTCTCTTGACTATCGGGTGTTCTTTCAGGATCATTCTGGCAAAAGGGTTTGTCTCACTTTTATGTTTTGTTGAATTTTTCTTTATGGTGTATATATTGTGGTTAATAGGCGAGAAAATGCAGGAGATTTGTACTTCTGATGCTTCGAGTTCTGGCGATACAGTGACTTCTTATCTGTCTGTTATTACGTAGGGAAAGAAATATGCAACGTGTGACTATCCTCGTGGATTTTGCACTTGACTTGGGTTGTATTGATATAGTTTATCTGTGTCTCCCATTTAAAGTATTTTATTTTCAAGAACCGTTGAGAGAAATGAGTGATTGTGATAAAATTATTGTGCTTTATTGATTTGTGTTTAAAAAGTTGTTTCTGAAATTGCTGAGGGAGTTGAAATAATTGATGTATAGGGAATGATTTTGGTTCTAGTTGTTGTTATTAGAAGGTCAGCGAGGATTTGAATTTCTTCAAACATGTAAAGGATATTCTTAGTGCGTTTAAATGTGAATGGAAGTAAGTTTTGGCTTTGAGTAATGAAACTGAATTTTGTTCTGCGTGCAGGTTTCGCCTTGGCATGACATTCCATTGCATTTGGGCGATGGAGTTTTCAACTTTGTTGTAGAGATTCCCAAAGAATCGAGTGCTAAAATGGAGGTTGCTACTGATGAGCAGTACACTCCCATCAAGCAGGATACGAAAAAGGGCAAACTAAGATATTATCCGTGAGATTCCCTGTTTTTACTTCATTTATTTGTCAGATAGAGTTCTTTAAAGTGATTTCTAGCACTCTGGTTTGAAATGTGTGATTATTAACTGAGAATCCACGCTAAGGCATTCCTCAAGATTTTGTCGAATTTCATTTATAATTATATAGACTTGGATAACTCAAAAAGCTCAGGTCATTTGTACAACTTCCTCGTTTAGGGCTGTTGTTGATAGGATGGCCTCCACCTTTCCGCATATCTTAAGACCTGTGCTTGTAGTTAGGCTTAATTCAGCCTTTTGTAGCTTCCTGTCCTACCGCAACTCACTTTACATCATATCTTAAGCCACTTTCATGCGGAATATCAGTTGTTTGTGTCACAATTGCTTCGTTACATGTGCCCCTTTTCTATAAAGTGCTTGTGGATTATCAATATTTATATTCCTCTTTTTTCTTTTTCTGTTTTCTTGTATTCTTCTCAGCTACAACATAAACTGGAACTATGGATTACTCCCACAAACATGGGAAGACCCATCACTTGCAAATTCTGAAGTTGAAGGGGCACTAGGGGATAATGACCCAGGTACATCGTGAAGATTATCTTTGGAACATCTGAATTTGTTGTGTAGCTTTTGTCTTCGTTGGTTCTGGAAAACTCTGTCCTTTAACAGCCATTTTTCCTCTAATTGTAGTTGATGTTGTTGAAATTGGTGAAAGAAGAGGAAAGATTGGTGAAATTCTCAAAGTCAGGCCCTTGGCTGCTTTGGCAATGATTGATGAGGGGGAACTTGACTGGAAAATTGTTGCAATATCAGTAGATGATCCACGAGCTTCTCTTGTTAATGATGTTGATGACGTGGAAAAACATTTTCCGGTAAGTTGTGTTCTCTTGCTGACCACTCACATGAAAGACCCATCATTTGGAGCCAGTTTGTTGACTATTTTTTAACGAAATTCATTGCCTAAACGCTAGTTTTACCACTAAAGTTTAGATTGAATTTGATGCTCAAACAGTTTGTGCATGAATTCTTTGTCATGATTGGAATGGTCCAGTAACTTGGTGGGTTTGGCAGGAAGTAAAGAGGTGAAGGAATTTAGAATTATAGAATTCTTTGAAGTTAGCATCAAATTTTGTTCCTTTCAATTAGTGATTTAGGTATGTGTTTTGGCGCATATTGTTATGTGTTAGAATCTTCAGCCGGAATAACTTTTAAGTTGATAATATCATTGTGGCTGATTGAGAGTGGGGATAGTAACTTTGAGGTCTTATAGTGAACAAGAAACAAAATAAATTTCTTAATTGAAATATGGTTTTCATATTGAAAGCAGTTCTTTTATTGATAGAATGACAGGGATTAATCTGGCAGTTATTTACAGGGCACTCTGACTGCAATCAGAAACTGGTTCAGAGACTACAAGATCCCTGATGGTAAACCTGCCAACAAATTTGGTCTTGGTAACAAGCCAACAAATAAGGTAAATTTTCTTTTATGGGCATTCTCTGTTGACAATTCATCCGCTTCTCATTACTGCTCTGAATTACAGCCATCTAGGCATGTTGATATAATCTCTTAAATCTCTATTTCTGGACATATTGGATCTATATCAACTAAATTATGAATTTCTTAGTTCAGTGAGGAACATGAATATCTATTTCCCTATACATATATCACCAAGCTTTTAATGTTACAAAATCTCAAGCTAATAACTAATGAGGTATATGATCACTTAGGAAAAACATGAGCTTAGCAACAGTCTTTATCCGCATAGTCCCCTTATTTGCCGTTTCGATCTGCTCATTGGCTTTCATAAAAATCAGGATTATGCGCTTAAAGTTATCACTGAGACTAATGAATCTTGGGCGAAACTTGTGAAGAGGTCGATTCCAGCTGGAGAGCTTTCACTTGTGTAAATGCCATCACTGGAGTTAGTATCGCTCTAAAAGTGACTTGCCAGAGGATTACGTTCTAGCAAGCGAATATCATGGTGATGTGTAGAAACATTTTTCTTACCCCATTGTGGAGTTTGAGTAATCCACTGCTTCTCATGGTTTGTCTATACTACTTCATGCGGTTAAACTTAGTTTAATGAGATATAATTCCACCATTCTTAATTAGCTAAATGTTCATGCCGGTGCAATCAACACGGCTTTGTAATCGTCTAGAGCTTAGCTTCCCATTTATTGTGCCTTTATCTTGAGTTACTTCACAATGCCAAGGCAAGTTAGCAAACTACTACTTTCCTTCAACTTTACTGTTTCTACATGTTCAGTAAAAAAGGATTCTTGCTACTTAAATAAAAAGATCATTGGTCAATTTTAAGCTATTGGATTGTATTTTTGTTCACACAAATAATAATTATTTAAGTAAAAACTTTTCTTATCAATAATTATGATATAATTTTAACATAAGAGATTAAAAAAAATCCATTTAATATATTTGTATTTTATATCGAAAAACAACAAGTTCTAACATAAATCGGAAATGTGTAGTTGAGAGATTAGGTTAATAAAGTCTAAGTATCAATCGGATTACAGTTAATCACAAATTCTAACTAGTCATTTTTTTTTAGGAGCATAATATTTTGAGACTTGACAGATATGAAACCACGCAAATTATGGGAGTAACACAAGGTGAGATTTTTTCGTCGAAGACGAAGAGTTGCCCATCTTAATATGGGAAATTCTGTTGGTGGGTCAGTCAAAACCTGGAACTCTTGTAGACCCTGCTCTTCATTGGCGGGTGGAGTACGTAACTAGGTGTGAGAACTGTGAGCGTGATCGTGTGTTGAAGTTCAAAACCCTCGCAAAAGCCATTCTTCGTTTTCATTTGGTTGAGGAGAAGCCTAGCTTGATTTTAACACCTCCCGAAATAGATTGCAAGCACCCCTTGTATGAGTTTAAGGGGTGGGTTTTGGCGGTTTTCTTTCTCTCATTCATCATAATGAGGAAGGCCACATTGATATGTGGAGAGTGGGGCTGGACAAGTTTAATGAGATGGAGCGATTTTCTGCTAAATTTTTGACAGCAGTGGACTGAGATAATTACCATCCCATGTATGACACCGCTGCCGGTCAATAAAAGATTAGAACCCTTGTGGTTTATGAAAGATGGGAAACTTCTCTTGCGTGTTCAGAAAATCCATGGCTTTATCACGAAGAAGAGAAAGAGAGCTGAGGAGATTTTATTGTAGCAGAAGAAGTTCTATGTGTATGACCCCAAGTCTGAGGAATTCTCAGGATGTGCGATTAAAGGATGCAAGTTTTTCAATATAATCACTGTATATACATTCTCCAATTTTACTGTTACCAAGTACTTGGATTTCTAAGTATGCCTGAGAATTTCGTATTAAAACAGATGGAACTAGTAAAGGGTGTATTAGCGGAAATAAAACTTAATCTCTTATTAAAGTTTTGGGTTAGAGTATAGTGTCAAGGCTCATGAGTATACTTCACTCACTAGGCCTATGATATAAATTTACCATGAAAGTGGATTCCTCATATTCAACAAGTGGTATCAGAATCAATGCTTCGGCAAGAGATGAGTATGAAAACGGTAGTCAAATCTTGTGATTACCTCCTTAAGTAAAAGTAAAGGGACTCTTGATAAGCGCAGGCCAATAGAATATAAAGGCTTTTAGTAACGCCATATACTCAAGCTGCTATGAAAAAGACTTTTGCTCAAAAAAGAGTTCAAGTCAGTATGTAAATTTACACTTGAAGAAAATTGACGGAATTTCTAAGTGTAGGTAAAAATCTTATGTTAGAAAGAGATGGAACTACTGGGAGGTATATAAGTGGAAAGGATCCACAAACTTAGTGCTATGACTTAGATAGATTTTCTATAAAAGTGGGCTCCTTAGGTTGAACACCAAATTCGTTTTAAAGTGCTATAAATGTAGTCGTACTATGAGGTGTTCTTTTGTATTTTGTTTAGTCAGTTTTAAGGTTTAGTAGCAGAAAACTTAGAGCTCTGAATTTGCTGCTGTTATGTCTTCCTGATTTGTAAAAAACAAGTTTCATCACACAAAATCTTCTCTTTACGTAGCTGGTAATATTGCAAAACTCCTAATTCGGGAAAGGGAGAAACAGGGAACTTCTAATATTAAAACTCCTAACTCCTAATCAATTCTACTTGTGTCGGCCATACATATCTTACTTTGCTCACTACTCTTAACTCGCAATGTCAAACTTGGGAACGCTTATATGTTGAATTCCAAAAAAATCCCATAGATACTTTCTGACGCTAGAACCTCAGCCAGATACAAAGTAATGATTTTTATTCTACATGAAGACCTAAGTTGCTTAATTAATTATTTAGAAATTGTGTGTTTGGTGACTACCCTACACACATCCATTGGCCAATGAAGAGATGGTCGCACCTGGGATTTGGATTGAATGTGTTGAACTCGTCCAAGGACAAGTAGGATTTCTGAGCAACATTGATGCAAGTCGGCCCTTTCACTACTCCTTGCACTGACTCACACTGCAGGATTGTTTTCTCCTCCGTACACATATATAGTCCCCAACTTCACATAAATATATACCAAATTTATCATAAGCATAAGATTTTCAAGTAAATGAACCTTTGAGATTGAAACAGAGGATTTTTTGATATGTGTAGACACTTACATGCTTTCGCTTGTTATTTTAGACAAAATAATGTTAAAAATTTTAGTTACTCCTTTATGTTGTTTTAGGATTCTTATAGTAGAAACCTGGTTGTTTTTGTCATGAGTTTTTTTAAGCATTACATTGATTTGTTCATCTTTTTTTTTTTAACTTGTCATTGTCACTTTCCACCATTGATCTGCAACACAATTTTGAAAATACTTTTATCTCGTTTTCTATTGTCATCTTTAATCTGCAATTGTATTTTTATTATCAACTAAACAAGCATATGTCTTATCAACCAATCATTTTTACTTGTCAATGGTAATTGTGTTTTTTACCCTCGAGTTTTGAGGTTTGGCCTATGGTGAACTTTCAAATTTTTATGTCACAATTAACTATTATAGATAATAGTTCAATATTTCGATGTTTGTATTAGTTATAGTTATTTTTCTATTTAAAGTTTTGAAAGCTACTTATACATCTATTCCAGTAATAAGTGGGAATGCTATTGGGAGATATGAGATGCATAATTTTAGAGGCTTTTTTGAAATTTGTAATTCAAAATTTAGTGATTAACATGAGTTATAACTTAGTAATTATTTGATTAAAGTGAAGGTTGTCTTAGTCAAGAGGGAAGAAGAATTTGAAAAGGAGAACAAGGAAAAAGTTCTAATATGTGGGTAGAAGAGTTGATGTAAAGTATCTTTTGATATGTGTATTGATTTTTATTTACAATATAATGAGGTTTGTTATATAATCTAATGTATACTTTGAGTAATGTAGTGGTAGTTCTTTTAATATTATTGTGATACTTTTTTCTATAATGTAATAGTGTCATAAGGATAAGTAATAGAATAGAGAAAGGAAAGAGTTCTTTAGATGTAATGACCTCACATAGTTACGCTAAGGTCGAGATAGATAAGCAAGGTAGTCCTATGGTGAAAACCAAGGCAACAAAAGTAGTATTCAATATCATCGTTGCAAAAATTTTCAGTATATGAAAGCTCATTGTTGGTGCGAGGATAAATAGATGAATTTTACACTAATCGGAAATGTTGAGGCAGGTAAACTTTTTATGGCTTATCGTGATACTGATGATGTTTTAAACAAAATGTCATTCTGTAATAGCTGGTTTTTCCATACTAAGGATTAAAGCCTTAGAATTTTGCATATGAGTCATATCATTGAGAGTTCATGAAATTTATTTCATTCACGTGCATATCATTAGCATACACATGAATTATAAATTAATACACATTCCAAAGATAATATATGCACTTAATTGACATATTCTGGGGTATGAAAGGGTTAAGATGTAAATTGTGTATTGTTATTGTCTTGAATTTGGCTTGATTGGTTATAAGTAGTAAATTTGGAATTAATTGTTACAATTAGAAAATTGATGAATTAAAATGTACATTTAGACTAGGAAAAATGCTAAGTGGCAATACAAGTTGACAAGGAAAATTAGGACGAGTAAGCCTATAATTGAGTGACATTTGGCATAGGTAATTAATTGACAAATGAAAGCGATGAATGAGTGACAAATTGACTAATAACTAGGTGAAATTTGGTGGCTTATGAAGAGGATAAGTGGCTAGCATGCTTAAGGACAAATGTTAATATAAGATAATGACACCTTGCACCTAGTTGAACTAAACACATGCTGGAAAAGTTTATGCTATGTTTCTTCTTCACTCTTCCCCCTCTCCACCAAAACCTGCATTCATCTCATAGCTCTGCATTTTTGGTTTAAGTCTTTCTAAATGGCTACACCAAAATCCATGCTTTTACCCTCACAAAGTTCGGTAAAGAATCAGAACATAGTTGTTCTTGTTATAGTCTTTGATCCTAGCCGAAAACCATCTAATTCCTACCTTGAATTTGTGATGATTTTGTATGTATGGAGAGCTGAATTAGCTTGATTTTTTAGGTGGAAATTTAATCTAGACAAGTAATTAAAAGATTGATCTTTATGGCATTTTATAATATAAGGGTTATGATGATTGAATTGGAATTAATTGTATATGATGTTGATGATGAATTGTCTAGAAATTGATACTTGAACTTGGATACTTTTATTCCTAGTTTTTGATGTATGAAAATGGTAGGCTATAGTTTGTTTCATTGATGAATTGGATTGGGATTTGAGGTATAATAAAGGTGAATTTATTTTAAAGAAAGGTGTTAATATAATGATCTTGAAATAAGAAAGAACTAGGACTACATGTATGATCAAATGAATGATAGTTTTTGTTTTGATTTTGATGCATGAAAGACCATAAATTGTGAGATACCAAATGAATGATTGGAATTGGAATTGGACATGTAATTGAAATATAATTAAGGTATAATTGAGGTATAAGTAATAGACTATGATGAAGATGTGTTGAATTTAGTATGGAGATGTTAAAAGCTAGAAAAAAATTGAAGGAAAAGGATGGTGAACCTTCAGTTCACTCTTCCCACGATTGTGTAAGCTACATTAGCTCCTTCCTACAATCATGATTGGGGCTTGAAATGAACCTAGATAGTTGCTTGATTAATTGATTAAGTGTTTGATAAGTTTAGGTTGTTCATTAATGTTATAATTTAAGGAATGGATTGTTTGGTATCAACGTATATGAACTTGGGAAGTATGAGATGTTAATGATATAAAGATGTTCGTATGAATGCAAATATGATTCAAAGGATATAGGTAATGAATTAGGTATGAATGAATAAGAATTAGGAAATTGTGTGAATATATAATGCTAGGAAAGGATTGATTAATTTAAAGTAATCAAACTTACTTAAGGCATAACCTAATTTCAAACTAGATAAATAAAAGCTATAATGAATAAACGATCAATACTTGTGAATAAGATACTTACTTGGGATAGTCAATTGAGCATGCAATGATAATAACACATATACATGTGTATGATTGAGTACTCATTTGATTAAACAAGTTAGTAGTGTGTAAATATGTGTGTATTGCATGATATAGAAGCACAAATTGAGCGTCCACATCCAAACATTGCTAGATCGTCAAGGCAAAGGCTATCTAGAGCGTACTATGAGTTAACCTAAATATTTTCTCACTATATTTGAATTGTTTTTCGTTAACTTTTACATATTGAACTGTTATTGATATGATTATGATATTCCAGACATTGTTAGTATGAGGAGTTTGATATTTGGGATTGTATTTGAAGTTTTTTCAAATTGAATGTGCAATATGAAATGTGTTCTCAACTGTATGTTGAATGTCAGACTTAGATCCGATGAATATGATAAGTGACTATGCACTTTAAATGAAAGTTATTGATAGCATATTATGTGAAATGATGCATTCCATCAGATGAATATGCATGATTAGATAAAGGAGTTGTGACCGAGGTGACCAGTCTGAAAAGAACTTAAAGCTCACAAATGTGCATAAAAAGCCACAGGCTCAGTTATTAATGAACCCGACATCCACAAAGGGGTACAGGGCAGTATCTGAAATGAGCTCGATTACAAGAGATATGGGACAATAAATAAGCATTCGGTCACAACAAAATAATAATGAAAGTGAAATCTCATGTGCATATATAGATACACACACACACACACACACACATGTATTAGGTGAATGATTGTGAAGAATTTCTGAATTGTATTGATATAGTGATATGCAATGTTTGTGTACACGATGATGATACGAATGATTACATTATTCTGGAATTATTATATAAAATATTTGTATTAATAATTTGTTTGTTGAAATATGATATATATATATATATATATATATTGGTATACAAAACTGAATAATGAGATATATGGGATATGATTCTAAATAATGTGCTATACTTGTGATGCTTATGTTCTGACTTGAGTGAGCACATCGATGATAGTTCACTCACTAAGTTCGTAAAACTCATCAAAATTACAATGTTGATTTTCAGGTATTGAGGAGACCTAGCTTATAAAACAATCTAGTTGAAGTCTAGTATTATTAATTTTGGGAACAAGATATGGCTCAAAGATCTGGTCAACTGATATATAAGGAGTTTAGATAGAATGTGTTTGTTTAGTTTCTCATTTCATATAGAACATTTTGTATAGAACAGTGAACTCACAGATGTTTTTGTAATATAAATATATGGAGTGTGAAATATAATGCTACAATGTAAGTTATGTTTTGTTAATGAAATGAGAAAAGTTGATCCTTAAAATTCTTTTGTTTTTGTGATGCCATAATAAGTGAATATGATTGGTTTAACATGCTATTCTCATAGAGTATGTTCTCAGATATCCTCTAGATGTTCGGGCATATACTCTATGGTAATGGTGTGTTACATGGTCATTGACAGAGATTCCTCTAACCATATAATAGGAACAAAATCCATTTTTAAGGAGCTTGATGAGACTAAAAAGTTGAAGGTCCATCTTTGTGATAACAAAAGTATTGAAGTTAAAGTAAAAGGCACTATGGTCATCATTATTATAGTGGTAAAATTAAGTTTCTTAACAATGTCCATCTTGTTCCTACTTTATAACAAAATTTGTTGAGTATTGGGCAATTAACGGTTAGTGGGTTCATAGTTTCTTTTCTTTTTGTTTTTTTTAATAATGCAGCTTGTGTAATTAGAAATAAGAAAACAAGAAATGTTGTTGATAGAGTTAAAATGACAAAAAATTAAAATTTCCTATTATAAGTGTCTAAGATGAAAAACTTTGATTTAACTGTCAATGTGAACACTGACACGTTGTTATGCCATTTGAGACATGGTATGTCAATATCAAGGGGCTAAAGTTATTAAGTCAAAAAGGTATGGTTTATCACAAAATTGATTCGTTGGCTTTATATGAAGGATGCATATATGAAAAAAAAGGAAGCCATTTCCTATAAAAAAATGCTTAGAGAGCTTCTAAATTCCTTGAATTAATATATGATGAATTATGTGGACTCATGAACATAGATTCATTTAGTGAGAGTCGCTATCTTCTTTTTACTCTTTACAGATGATTTTAGTTGAATGAGTTAGGTTTACTTTTTGGTGAATAAATTTGGAACTTTTTAGCCTTTTAGAAAATTCAAAGCAATGGTTATAATGAATTTCTTTACAATGAATTCACTCTTTTTTATGAAGAAAATGGTATTTGCAAGTAGCTAACTCTACCCTACACTTTAAAGCAAAATAGAGTTATTGAGAGAAAAATCGAACTTTAAAAGAAATGACAAGAAGCTTATTGCAAGTAAAAGAGCTTCTTAATCAATTTTAAGTTAAAGTTATAGGAACTTCGGTATACTTGCTAAATTTATCTATAAGAAAAGTGATCTTGAATTAAACAACATATAAAGCTTGGAAAGGTAGAAAACTTTTGGTAAGCTATTTAGAATTTTTTAGTGTATTACTTACGCTTTGTTGAGTTTTCGAGTTCATCACAAACTTGATTAAAAATCTGAAAATTATATTTTTGTTAGTTATTAAACTCATAAAAAAAAAGCATATCAATTATATAATCCTCTTAGTGGAAAGGTGGTTGTTAGTAGAAATGTAATATTTGATAAGGAAGCAAGCTAGAATTAGAAAAATGACGGCAGAAAGATTGAAATTTAGATTCCATTTGTTGGGAAAATGGTCTAAGTAGTGACACCAATCATTCAAGTTTGTACTCAACTTCACTGAGCTCCTCAACTTCGTAATCTTAAGCCTTATCGCCTAAGAAATTAGCTACTAAAACTCCACAAATAGCTACTGAAATTAATGAAGAAGAAGATTTTTGTCGTGTATGAAAAAGGCTTGCTTCAAAGAAAGATCTTGAAGTGACTGTAGTTGAAATTTTGAGTACTCTTTTTGATTTGTTTTTTGATTATGACTCTATAACTTTGAGAATGTTGTTAAAGAAAAAGTATGGCAAGATGCAATGAAAGAAGAGTTGATGACAATAAATAAAAATTATAATAGGGAGTTAGTGGATCTACTTGAAGGAAAAAATGTTTTGGTTTTAAATGGGTGTTCAAGACAAGGTATAATATGCACGAAAGTTTATAAAAACATAAAACATGATTTATGAAAAAAGCGTATGCATAAAGATACAACATTGATTTAAAAGAAACTTTCTTTCTAGTGACTCATTTTAAAATTATAAAAATTATATTAGCATTGACTGCACGATTTCATTTTACTATTTATCAATGTGATGTTATATCTACTTTCTTAAATAGAGAATTATATAATGAAGTGTATATTGTTAAACCATAAGGTTTTGAAGGAAAAGAGGCCAAATTTTATAAGTTGAAAAAGTCTTTTATAGGTTAAATCAAGCCCTCAATCTTGCTATAGTTAGATTGACTTGCTTCACAAAGGAGTGAGAATGAGCTTACACTTTACATAAAGAAATAAGGTATATATTATTTTATCATTGTTTGATGTGGAAGGTTATTGCAAATAAAGATGATGATGGTAAAGCCCTAATTGAAATTGCTTTTACTTGCTCAGTTTAACTAATATGGCAGGAAAGGAATAAAAGAATACATCGTCAAAAAGCCCAGATTGCTTAAACCCAAACGTGTCTACTTAGAAACACGGTAAAAAATAATGTAGTTTCTAGAGGAAATATATATATAAAGAATAATAACCTAGCGACCTGCTGGTGACTGGACTGACTCAACAGTTGGGAAACAGAAGAAAAAAAGACAAATAAAGCAGAGGAGTAATTAAAGATATTGCACAAACTTGTTGTCTTTTCACTCAAAATAAAACTAATAGTTTAGCTACTTAAATAAACTCAAAGTAAATCAACTAAGGTAAAACTAAGCAACTAACTAAAGTGGGTAAATAGCCCACGTACATCACTGTCACTACTTAATAGAAAATAAACATGCTATTTGACCAAGAAGTTACAAAACCCATTAATAAGTAACGAACAACTTTAAAGCATTTGTGAACACTTCCCTTTGCTTCAAAATTTCATATATCTCTCTATAACGTACTTCTCACCAATAACTATACAAAAAAGTTTCTTCTTGTGCCTTGTTTCTTCTTCATCTTGCTACAGTCTTTTTGTAAATGTCCAAACATCTTATACTTGAAGCACTGCGTTTTTTCCTTTGTGCCAACAATCCTTCTCTTCATGGTCGGGCTTCTTACAATTTACATGTTAGAGAATTTTACTTTTACCCTTTGAAGAGGAACTCTTGACCATGTATGCTCTTTCGACCTTATCACCATTTTCTCTGTCCCTCATCATTCTTCTTTAGTAACTCTTATTAGGTTATATTTGATATATCTTTAGTAACTTCAAGAGATGAAATTTTTGACTCGTAACTTTCGAAAAGCATCATAAGAAGCTTGTCTAGAGCTCTTTAAGTAGGGAATTCTTCACCAAATAACATGATTTAATTGAAAATGGACATAAGTTTGCTCCAAGTGCAAGAGGTTTGGGCATTAACAAAAAGACTACAAATTTCAAAATGAAGAAGAAACAAACATGACACAAGTGGCACAAGAAAAAACTCTTTTTTAAAGTCGTTGGTGAGAAGTGTATCATGAAGAGATGTGCTCCAATATCTATAAGTTGACAATGATGTGCATTAACAAATTTGAAGACGGTGATGAGAAGTGCATTACATTAAGAGAGAAATGCTCCATCTATGAAATTTTGAAGTAAGGGGCACTACAAGAAAATTGAGGTTTAGTGATGGAAATTATCGACAAAAAATGAAGAATTTCTGTCGGAAAGTGAATTTAGTGATAGAAATTACCGACGGACAGAGGCATCGGAGAAATGGTTGTAGGTAATAATTTGCAATGAAATTATAAATTTCGTCATTAATTTTATCGATGGAAGAGTTGTTTTTTTGTTAAATTTAGCGATAGAATATGATACTTCCATCGGTAAAATTACCGACAGAATTCAAAATTTCCATCGCAAAGTTAGAGACAGTAAATATTGGGGAAAACTGTCAAAAACATTAGCGACGACATCTTGTATTCGCGGTAAGTTTACCACTAAATTTACCAACGGATGTTGTTATTCCATTAGTAAATTTAGGGATATTATTTTCTTAATATTTTCCTACATTTAAGTTGTATATTTAATTTTGTTTGATACTCTTGTGATCAATAATTAAGTAATACAATTATCTTTTGATAATATTTTGAATTATTTCTACATTTAATTTATCTAAAGAGTAAATTAATTGAAAATATAAAGTAAAATTCACCTTAATTGATAATTAAAAAAATTATCATCTACAATAATAAGTATCTAATTCATACAAAATGATTAAGCTATGCAGCCGGTGAACATGGATGCTCTGATTGCTACGATGAGATGTTGACCCTCCCCTTTAAATCATTCATCTCATTATGAAGTTGGGTTCTGTACTCCATCGACTATTGCAACTGAGTTGTCAATGCCTGTACTGTGCTCTGAAGCTTAATGACTATCTCATTGGATATGAACAACCTACTAAATGCAGCTGTACTGGATGTGGATTGTGAATAACATGTGTTCATAAATGATCCTGAGTCGAAAATCCTTCCACGACGATCCCTACTACCCACTGCATCAAGATATATCTGACTCTCATCAACAGTTTAAGAATGTTGAGACTGTCGTTCAATGGTTTCTTGTATTTGGTCCTATCAAGAAGCAATGCTTATGTTAATAAGTGATAATTATTAAGAAATAATATTAAAGCATAAATTTGACATACATTAGGTTCTCTTCATTGGGTGTTCACGAAGGTTATACCATTGTGTTTCTTGATATGAGTGTGCAAAAAAAAACTGGCATGGTGTACAAATCAATGGCTACCCCTTTCAAACTCATCCTCATTTACTAACGAGTGTACTTTATTACCCAAGTGATACAAATCAATGGCTCCCCATGCCGTGTCCACTCAAAATAATTCTGAACAAACCTTTTTCTTAACAAATGAACATTCACTTCATTTAAAAAAGTGATTTCTGTAAAACTGTTCATTTAAAAAAGTGATTTCATAGTTAGTATCCTTCATCCTTCATTTCTCCTAAGTTTACGGAACATTTAACCTTTATATAACATCCCCTAAGTTTTAATAGTTCTCTGACCATTTCTCTTCAAACTCTACATCGAGCAATCACATTAAAGTTCAAGTATTAATTAATTGAATTTATGACCTACAATTGATTTTAATAATATGATATATGGCTTTGTTTACACCTGTAAATCAAGAAAACAAGTTCTTACTGTGAATCATAGGCTTGTGACAGTTTTCACCGATAAGCCTCATGAGAGCTGCATCACAGGTTTTCAGCCTATATACTGCCCTAGGAGTTTATTATGTATTGGATCATCATGTCTATTAAATCTATGAATTTCTAATGTTAATACAACATATTCATTAATCACATTGAAGTTCAAGTACTAATTGATTGAGTTTATGAGCTATAATTGATTTTAATACTGTGATACGTGGCATTGTTTACAATTGTGAATCAAGAAAGCAAGTTCTCACTATGACTCCTAGGCTCGTGAAATTTTTCACTGATAAGCCTCATAGGAGCTACATCACGGGTTTCCAACCTATATACTGTCCTAGGGGTTTGTTACGTATTGGATCATCCATAAGATCTCAAACTCATTCCACATACAGTAACTACTTATGTAATTCATACATTTACTCACCATTGATTCAAACAAAACCTAAACATAAATACTTACACTATTAAAGAAAAACATAAAAACTCATCAATGATTATAATAATATTCTAAACAACAACACAAAATCATGACCTCCTTTGCATTCACCAAAAACCCAAACACAAATACTTGTGCTATTAAAGCAAGACATATAGTAGACATTTTTGGACAACTTACTTGGATGGACGGACAACCACAGGCTATAAAGAAGACAGATGCGCCACACTCTTCAACACAAACAATACCACACCTATATATAAAAAGTACCATCATAATAAATAAATAAGTAACACTTTAAGAAGAAAGATCTACTTAAAGCAACTACAATCTTTATAACTAATAGGTGTAACATGATGAAAACTAATACCATGTTACTTATACCATTTTGACCAAAACTAAATCTTTATAATTAATAAACCAAGAGTTTAAAAGTTGGCATATTTAATCTATTCTCTAAGTATCGTAGCCTAAAACACAAAGATCTAAAGGTGAGAATCTTTTAACTTAAAAGCATAGAAAAATAGGCAAGTAAAGTATAAAACTCTCAAGCCTCGTCTTTAGATTAGTTACTTCGTCTTTTGGGATCGAGAGTTTGTTTAAACTGGACTAACTTATTTTAAGTGTCTTAAAGAGTATGGGATTTAAATATTTACTGGGAAGATTTATTGAAGCTAGAATTAGGATTATAATTTTGCATATTGTAAGGTATAATTAAGAACCTATGATATTGCTTACTTAGTAATTAACTCCTTTACATTAGCATAGTCTATTAGTTTTGGGAAAGAGGCCTAGTTTCCTAACTATTCGTGCTTAAAGAGGTTTAGTTTCCTAAACATTAGCACTTAAGTAAAATACCTCATTGGTTGGTTCCTTTTTAGGAAAAGAGGCCTAGTTTCGTAATTATTCGTGCTCAAGCTTAGAATAAGTGGAAACAATTGGGATTGAAAAAGACTATTTTCCAAAAAAGTAACCTATTCTTGTTTAACTTCACATCCAAAGAAGTTACCCATAAGGTCTTATATGAAGGAACTTGGCACCTTTATGGTAATCACATTCATATTCAACTTTACCATCCTAATGTGAAGTTTAAAACTATTAAGAGGAAGCAAGTTTCTATCTAGATCAACATTCACAATAAATAAAATTACTCAAAAGAATCAATTATATTTATCTTTGCAAAGTGGTGGATATTAGTAAGCAACTCCATAATGTGATTCTCCTTCCCAAAATTTGGAGCTAATGATTATGTATATAAAGATTCATTAAGATTGTCCTGTCAACGAAGTGTTAAAGAAGTGCTCTAAAGGCAATCACCTTTAACACTTATTGTACAAATCATTTTATGATTAAAAAAGGAATTTTTAATTATTTAGATGTTCATACATTTATGGATTTAATGTTGATCTTAAATTGATTTAATGAAGTCCTTGATACAAAACATAACATGGAGGAAATCATGATGAGATCATGATA
>JANSVA010000217.1:42134875-42148720 GCA_025504915.1 Erythroxylum reticulatum | reverse complement strand
TAAGTCAAACACCATCTAGCTTTAGGAACCATTGGGATTTCTAAGC
Source organism: Erythroxylum reticulatum (assembly GCA_025504915.1). Classification (NCBI taxonomy): domain Eukaryota; kingdom Viridiplantae; phylum Streptophyta; class Magnoliopsida; order Malpighiales; family Erythroxylaceae; genus Erythroxylum; species Erythroxylum reticulatum. The sequence continues at coordinate 42,148,674 of JANSVA010000217.1, read as the reverse complement.
GATCTTTGGTGGATACCTTATAGTGCATCTCATTTGGTGCAAAGGAGACACAACTGTAAGGAAGGATACATAGCCATGAGGAAGGAGACATAGTCGTGAGACCTTCTATTTGGTTTGGAGACCAACTTCTAGGTATAATGGTTCATATGCTTTAATTATGTGCTATTTTGGTATGTGAAATGGTTACAAGACAAGTTCAAATGGGTTCTTGTTGGTTTTAATTTTTTAACCCACTTCAACCCTCACAAAACCAATAGGAACTTCATCTTTCTTCTCTACTGATTCGTGGTTGTCTACCTCCATTAGTAGGGAAGATCCAGAGGGAATTTCCTTCCCATTTCTTATTATCACCATTTGTGAAGGAAATTTTCATAATATTTGTGCTTCTAATTTACTAACAGAGGTAGGTAACTGAGTGATCTGATTTCTTAAGCTATGAAGGCTTGCTTTTGTTTTTTATTGAAATTATTGAGTATTAGTAGCAAGTGCCTTAATTATTTCATCCAAAGACATCCCTTAATTTGACGATCGAGATTAAGTATCTTTAGGTGCTTGAGATTGTCTATTGAAATTTTCAGGTTGTTATCTTTGTTGCACTTCTTGATTTTCATAGCTACAGTTTGGGTGATCCCTCTATCCTAGATTATAAGGTTTTAAATAATAGTCATATTTTCGTTAAGATTGACCAAGAAATCCCTCTATTGCATTAGCCTCTTGAATAAAGTGTTATTGCGATATAGGATACATATCTATAGGATGCCTAGAGAATGAGCATATTCCACACACTCACGTCGATTGTAATTAACCTACAGTCATTATGAATTAAAACAGTTAAATCTAAAATTTTATTCTCAAGGATAGTAGTATTTACCTTATTCACACATTTAACATCTCTATTCATACTTTTCCCAAATTGTTGATAATTTTTTGCTATGTTTGAAATTAGTTGCTTGGCTACTTCTAAGGTTTTGTTTACTAAAGATCCTCTATTAGTTACATCTACCATACTTTTCTTCATTGTTAGTATTCCTTCATAAAATTATTGAATCAAAAGTTGGTCATGAATTTGATAGTATGGGTAGCTAGCAGATAATTCCTTAAATCTCTCCTAATATTCATACAATGTTTCTCCAATGAATTGTCTTTTCACACAAATCTTCTTTCTAATATTGGTTGCTTATAATGCATGAAATAACTTCTCCAAGGATAAACCTTTCATTTCATTCTATGTTGCATTGAGCCAGAGAGAAGATAATAATACTAATCATTCACCTTATTTTTCAATGAGATTGAAATGGTCCTAAGATTAATTTGCTCTTCTGTCACTCCTTGTGACTTTATTCTAGAGCAAACAACATGGAATTTTTTTAAGCGCTTATGTGGATTCTCACCTGCAAGTTCGCAAAAAATAAGGGTAAAGGAATCAAACCAAAATTCAATTTGGAATTTACCTCAACGTTTACAAATATCATACATAAGGGTTGTTGATTCAAATTTGGTACATCTAACTCCCTCAATGTTCTAGTGTTAGGATTTGCATCTTTTCTCAACTTCTTGGAAATTACAATTTTCACTGATTATTAGACCTATCTCAACTTTCATGTTTGAAAGTGAATGACTTTTTCCTTGTTGGTATTTTCCCTTAAATGACATGTTATCTTCTCAATCTCTAAATTATATTACAATTCACTTATCTGAGAAGAACAATTCATACAAGTCAAGAGATTAGTAGTAAACTGTAAAATAATGCAAAGAAATTAAGAAACTAAAATAGTTCTCTGATAATGGCACTAAAATGTTTAGCGAGTTATCAAAGCCCTCCAAATTAATTTCGATTCACTAAATTCTTGTAGTAATCATGGAACCAAGTCGAATCTAAAGAGAACTAAAAAGTAGTTTACTAATTTCAATCGATAAAAATAATTAGTGTTTATGATTAATTGAATAATAAACTATAATTAACAAGGAATCAAAAAATCAACTAAATATAAAAATGAAATTTTCAATTTTTCTTAAATTTAATTTAGGGAAAGGATCTCATCCAACTGTAACTTTTATCATTAATATAAAAAGAACATTTTTTCTAATTCAAGTAGTCTGTCCGAAACCTATTAGGATAGTCATAACAAGTCCTAATTTTTCTTAAATTAATTGGTTTAAACCTAACATTCAAACTAAAACTTACCATAAATTAATTGGGTATGATAGCAATCTATATCAATTAAATGATAACAATAAACTTAAAGAAAAAGAATAACCCTTAAATTAAATAATTGAGATAGCTACAACTATTTAATTTTGTTTTCTTGTTTCCCATTATGCAAATTCATAAATAACATATTTACTCCTTACACCAATTATTCATGACAATTACGAATCGTTAAATTCATAGATAGCTATAGAATAATCAACATCGAATTAATTTGTCAGATCAATCAATATTGATTACTCATGAAATAAAAGAACACCAAACAATAAATACTTGAATTAGAATAAAAAATCTAGGTTTAAAATAAAACCTCACAAAGTTAAACTACATTTGTAAATCCCCTTGAATCAGAAAATTTAGATTTAGTCACTCATAGCTTTATTTTCACTATAAAAATAGAGTAAAGAAGAAGAGAAAATAAAAGAAAGATAAAAGGGAATTATGGAGAGGGTGTATGTAACATTTTCTTCTTCTTTTCCTACCCAAAAGCTAACTTCTTTCAACATTATAGAGATTATCTTTTAAACAAATCAAAATCTCTATGTAATAGGGTTGAGTATAAGTCTTATAATTAAACTAAAACTATTGGAGTGTATATGGCTTTCAGCATAATCTTGTCTTATCTACTGCAACAATCTATCATCCTGAACTTGTGATGAAGTAGAAGTTGATGGCGGACTAAATATTTCTTCAGTAGTTGATTATTTTTTCCTTCTTCTTTAAATATAGGAAAGAAATCATAGGCTTCATTCTCTTTAATATTCCAATCCCATGATGCTTCCTCATCAATCTCAACATCTATACTCACAATGATCTTTCCATTAACCGAATTATAAGCTTGTAGCGTTTTGACACCTTGTCATAGCTAATGAAGACTAGCTTTTGACTTTTATCATCAATTTTAATTCATACTTCATCTAGAATTTGGGCATAAGTTATGCTTCCAAAGACTCACAGGTGTTTTACACTTAGTTTTCTTCTATTATATGTTTCCATTAGAGTAATTTCAAAAAGAATTTTAGAGATACAACTATTAGATAGTTATAATAAACAGCTCACAACTTCAGCCCGGGACTCCATTGGCATATTCTTAGTTTTTGACATAGCTTCACGCAATTTTAAGAATTGTTTTATTTTTTTGTTCAACTACACCATTTATTATGGAGACCTTACACATTTAAAAGACGAAGTATCCATTTATCTTCATAGTAGTTGTTGAATTCTTTGGATGTGAACTCTCGTCCCCTATCGAATCCCATACCTTTTCTACGTTAGCCTTGAACTTCTTGAACATAGTGAATATCTATGATTTTTCTTTAAGAAAATACACCTAATTTTTATAACTAAAATCATTAATAAAGAGTTAAAACACCTTTTTTTCTATCAAAACTTGGATTTATCTATTTATAAATATCCGAGTAGACAAAATCTAATAGCTTATTTCCTCTTGATGTGGCTTCTTTCGAAAATCTTTTTCTAGTTTATTTATAAGGAGACAACCTTCATATAGTTGATTATGATGATTGATGAAAGGCAAACATTTTGCAATGTCCTTTCTTGGAAGCAAATTTAAGTTATTAAAGTTTATATAATCTAACCCCAAGTGCCAAATCTAGTAATCCTCCTTTACAATTGCTTGTGGACATTTAGCAACATCATTTTGAATATTTAAGGAGAATAATCGATTTCTTTTCATTGCAATGTAGTTATCAATTTTTTTCCTCTCATTCATTATCTTACAATGTCCATCTTTAAATTTAATCTCATAGTTTTTCTCTAAAAGCTATCATAAACTTAAGATATTATTTTTCTCAAACTCGACATCATCCAGACATTGGTCAATGAGAGTGAGGGCTTGTTGATCCCTTATTTGGCCTTATCCATAGCCTCCTTTTGGGTAGGACTTCAAGAAGCATTATTTTAAGGTTCTTCATAACCTTTCTCTACCATCTCCTGTCATAATGATAGCCTAGTAAAGTCTTTACGTGAATTCACCAACTTCCATAGTTGTCTTTAACGAGGCAAGGAAATTAGAAGGGAAACATGTTATTTTCCGTCCTCCTTTTTTTGTGACTAAGACAACCCAAATCTAATACCACTTTGTTAGAACAAGAATATTAGAAAGGAATTTGGGAAAGTGAAGTGGAAGAGGCTTAGAGGAAAGGACGCTTTCTATTATAAGCTCTTCTTATTTTTTGGCTTCACTTACAATGTGAGACCCATCCACTTTTTATATTAGTCATAGAAAAGTTCTAGTCAACCTTCATCATTTAATACAATATTCACCTAAATTCTAACCGTTAGATAATTCTAGCTAGTAGACTTCGGATAATGGGCCAAAATATGGATCATATTTTACACAAATAATGGATTAAAACTTAACACATTTGAAGCTAAAAGTTAAGCTTATTTTTCAAACAATAATTAATGTTTATAAATATCACGATAAGAATAATCATGATAAGTAAAATTATGTCAAATGATGCTATGGCATAAAAATTGACTAAAAAATGTTTGCAGATATAAATAAAAGGTGAAAAGGGTTAATATGAATATTCTCATTAAACTAATATGAATTTGATGTCTACTTTTTTTTAGAATAAGGGTAAAAAATTACACTAGATGTCATCTTATAAATTATAATTGATTTCACCACCTCATTGTCATAACTTTATTACTAAAAGATAATACAAAGGAAGTTGAATTTACTTTTCAGACATATATATTCACAAACAGAAAAAGTTGTCTATAGAACGACATAAGATTTGTTATTACACATGCACATGTAAAATACAGGGCAAGTCTCAGCCTAGCAATCGAGAAGCATACTAAACTAACTATGACCAATTTACAAGGTGAACATGACCCACAAACATGAGAACAATCAGGCAATCTTGAGCTTGCGTCAACTCCCACTACGACACAAAGAGCTTTAAGCAACTACATGTTTACAACAGTTTTTAAATATGGTGCTGAAAATTAATATAACCCAACAATTTTTAAAATATTGCCTTTACTAATATTAAAAGCCAACGGTAATAATAATTTGTTGCTATATATAAAAAAAGGTAACATAATTAAAAAATGTTGCAATAAAATTTTATATATGCAACATTTGGAATTGTTGCTATAATTATAGTCATATATTTGCTAAAAGGAATTTACTAATATTACATATTTATTATATAGTTACATACTAATGTATATCTAAAATATTAAATTTCTCTGTTTACTAATAAGTATTTAGAATATGTTTAAGATTTAAAATACTTGTCAATTTGTTTAATAAAGTTAATACAATTACTCTAAAATACACAAAATTATTATAATATATACATATAATCCTAAATAAGCTATTTATTTTTTTAAAATTAATTTTTTAAAATTAATAAGAGTTGGAGCATAACATTTGGAGAGATAAAGCTCTCCTACCACAAAAATAACAACATAACCTCAAAGATTATTGTAGTTACCATACATAATAAAATGACAATGTTTTTTTAAATTAAAATTTTGATTGATAATAAAAATGAAAAGACCAAAATCAAGAGAGTATAACTCTCCTACATGTAGCACCAAAGTGAAAGGAACGGAGTTCTTGTGGCACTCGGACGTGTAATCTTGTGGCATTTATCATTGACATGGTCTCTTTCAAAAGGTAGCGCTAGATCTAGAGTCCGAACGGTAGAGAATCTCAACTTTCTTTTGGAGTGATGAGTGGCTTGGGCTATGTGGGTTCATCACTCTCAAATCCCCTGATAAACCCAGTGATTTTTGCTTGCATGGGTATGGATTGACACCAAAGCTTCAAACTTTCTTCAAGTATGTCGTTTGTAAGCTCCTTATGCCTTTTTCTTTTCTCTATGTTGATTCTTTGTGATTGTTCCCTCGTATGGATCAACAGATCGCTACTTTGTCTTTGGTCGATGATAAGGAGGATGAGTGGCAGCTTGGTGAGGTTAAGGGTGTGGGGGCGGCAGGCTATGATTTATGCCTGGTAGGACGGTTTCTCATGGCTAGTTAGATTAATTTTCAGGCAATGAGGAATGCTCTGACAGACCTTTGGCATCCCATGGGAGGGGTGAATATCATTGAGGTTAGGGGGAAGCAATTATTTTTCCGCTTTTCTTATATCGAGGATGTTGATCGGGTTATGGATGAAACGCCATAGACCTTTAATAGACATCTGCTTATTCTTCACAGACTTCAGGAAGGGGAAGATCCAGTTAGTGTGCCATTGGAGATGTCAGATTTTTGGGTGCAATTGCATCAGTTACCAGCTAGTTTTGTATCTGAGCAGATTGTGACGCAATTTGGCAACTATATTGGAAGATTTGTGCACTATGATGCCAAGGCTGTCCAGATGGGCAATGCTGATTATATGCGGACTCGAGTGACCATGGATGTTAGGCAGCCGTTGAAAAGAAGAAAGAAAATTATGGATCCAAGGGATAATGTTCTTTATACTACTTTCAAATATGAGAGGATTTCCTTGTTCTGCTTTCTCTGTGATAGGCTAGGCCATAACGATAGTTTTGCATGGTTTAGATTGAGCATTGAGGCTAGGCACTTCAACTAGAATGGGATGCTTCACTAAGGGCGAGGCTTCGCTGGAGAGGGTAGGAGGTGAGTGAATGGTTATGGGAAGAGAATGGCAAAATTTTAGGAGGCACTTCAGCCAGGGAAGGATAGCTCGGGAAGGAAGGAAGTATGGCATGTTTTGCTAGTTTTGGAGGGAATAGGCACTAGGGGAGAGGTGAATTGCACTTAAATGAGGATGTTGGAGAGGGCCAAGAGACTCTGGAACATGAGATGGGCTTACATGAGGAAACAAGCCCAATTCAGCAAGATGAAGGGAAGAAAAGGCCCAGGATGCAAACAACTACCTCATCAGTTTCTTCACAAGCAGATTCTAGTGCAACTTCAATGAGCATAGGATCGGTCGGAGCTGCAGGGCAACCCTACCGAGCACCATGAAAATCCTTAGTTGGAACTGCCAACTGTTTGGCAACCCTCGTGCAGTAGGCATCCTACGGGACTTGTTTCGGGCTTACACTCCTGACATTGTGTTCTTGATGGAGACTTTGATGAATGGGATGCAGCTTGACGAAGTGAAGAGAAGGGTAGATCTTGATGCTTGTTTTTTGGTGGATGTTATTGGGCAGAGTGGTGAGCTTTCTATGATGTGGAGGAATAGTGTTAATTTGGCGGTTCGTGAGTACTCTCAAATTTTCATCGATGCCATTGTCTATGACATTGAAAGGGGGGATTGGCGTTTGAAGGGGTACTATGGCTATCCTGAGAGAGCGCAACGATGGGGGTCATGGAATTTGTTAAACTCGTTATCCCAACGGTGTGACGATCCTTGGATTGTTTTTGGTGACTTTAATGATGTATTGTCAGCGGAGGAGGAAGGTGGAGCTGACCATCCACAATCTTTGTTCAATGGTTTTCGTGGGGCTCTTGAGGATTGCGAGCTGCATGATTTAGGATGCGTTGGGTATATGTTTACATATGAGAGGGGGAGGAATTTGGATGGGTGGACTAGGGAGAGGTTGGATAGAGTAGTTGTCTCGATGGCTTAGTCTGCTTTGTTTCCTAAAGGGGTGGTGTCGATGTTGGCAACCCCGATTTTGGATCATGAGCTGATTTTAATTTATTTTTTGGATGTGCTATTGGCGGCTAGGACGTGGAAGTTTAGATTTAATAATATATGATTGAGGGACCAGGGTTTGCATAGGGTCGTTGAACGTAGGTGGCAGAGTTGTGATGGGAGTGACATTCTAGATAAAAGGGCTAATTGTTGCGTGGCTCTTACAAGGTGGGGCAGGGAGCGAAATGTTAAAATGGTCTCACATAAAAAAGAGCTTAATTGACAGCTTCAAACTTATCGAGGTACCAGGGATGGAGTGGGTTGTGACTTATATGATCAGGCCAAACTTGAACTTAGTGGGATTATGGATCAGGAGGAAATCCATTGGAGATAGACAGCAAAAATCTTTTGGTTAGAGAATGGAGATAGGAATTCTCGCTTCTTTCACTCGATGACTAGTGATAGGAAGCGGCGGAATTATATATTAGGATTGAAGAATGACATGGGAGAATGGATTAGAGATGAGGCAGAGATGGGGACAATAGTGGTTGATTATTTCATATCTATGCTTGGGGAGAGTGTGACGTCAGGTGAGGCTTTGGGAGAAGTGGTGGGTTTAATTCCAAGAAAGGTGGGGGAGGTGGAGAATGAGAAGCTAACGGGGCCTTTTAGAATGGAGGAGTTCAAACAGGCGGTAGCCCAGATGCATCCGGATAAATCACCAGGCCCAGATGGACTTAATCCTGCTTTTTATCAAAAATTTTGGCATATAATGGGGCGAGATGTATTCGATAATTGCAAGACATGGCTTGAGCAAGGTACTTTCCTAGACATACTTGCTGATACTAATATTGTGTTAATTCCAAAGATTTCATCTCCTGAAACTCTAAAGGATTATTGTCCTATCTCTTTGTGTAATATGCTTTACAAGATTGTCTCTAAAGTTCTTGCTAATAGGCTTAAGAGCATCTTACCTGATATTATGTCAGAACATCAATCAACTTTTGTTCCGAGTAGACTGATTATGAATAATGTGTTGATTGCTTTTGAGTTAGTGCATGGTTTGAAGCGGGTAACTAGGGGCAAAACCGAGTGGGCGACACTTAAAATTAATATTAGTAAAGCATATGATAGAGCCGAGTAGACTGATTATGAATAATGTGTTGATTGCTTTTGAGTTAGTGCATGGTTTGAAGCAGGTAACTAGGGGCAAAACCGGGTGGGCGGCACTTAAAATTGATATTAGTAAAGCATATGATAGAGTGTGTTAGAGGTTTTTAGAGGCAGTTATAGGCAAGTTAGGCTTTTCTGATAAATGGGTAAACTAGATGATGATGTGTATGACAGGAGTGACTTATAAGGTACTGCTTAATGGCACAAAGGTGGGCCCCTATCGTGAGTAGGAGGGGTCTTAGACAGGGAAATCTACTGTCACCATATTTGTTTATTTTGTGTGCAGAAGGACTAATAGCTTTATTTCAACAAGCGAAGGCTAGGCGATGGATTCATAGGTTTGGGCTAGTAGAGGAGGTCCTAGTGTTACCCACTTGCTTTTTGCGGATAATTCCTTGTTTTTCTTTAAGGAGGAACGCAAGAATGTGCCCAAGTAAAATTGATTCTTCAAAAGTATGAGATGGCATCGGGTCAATCGATGAACTTCCAAAAGTCTGGGATTCTGTTTAGTCCGAACGTACCTAATAGTTTGAAGTCTCACATGTCATCCATCTTGGGTGTCTTTTCGGCTATGGAGCATGGGAAGTATCTTGGGCTGCCTTCATTAGTGGGCAAGAGTAAAAAGGCTATTTTTCACTACTTACAGGATAGATTATGGAGGAAAGTGAATAGCTGGAATAACCGTTTGTTATCTAGGGCCGGGAAGGAGGCCATGCTTAAATATGTGGCACAAGCTATCCCATCATATTGTATGAGTGTCTTTATGCTACCTATTTCTACATGTGACGAAATTCAACGGATGATGAATTCTTTTTGGTGTGGGAGGAAGTCGGATGGGCGGAGGAACATTCATTGGCTCTTATGAGAGCGTATGTGTGTGCAGAAGGAGGAAGGTGGCTTCGGCTTTTGAGAACTACACTGCTTTAATATTGCACTTCTTGGAAAGCAAGTATGGCAACTTCTTCGTCACACTGATACTCTTGTATATCGGATTTACAAAGCCAAATATTTTCCGAGGGGGAATGTTTTGTCAGGTAGATTGGGATCTAATCCAAGCTTCACTTAGAGAGGTATTTTCCAAGCGTACAATATGGTGAAGCATGGTTTTTGTTGGTTTGTTTGGAATGGGAGAGACATTCGAGTGCTAGATGATCCTTGGCTTCCTAGGGAGAATGGGGAATTCTATGTTGTAGGGGATGATGCCACATTGGGTACCTTGATGGTGAAGGACTTGTTTCTTCCGAATGGGAGGGGCTGGAATCTGGATATGATGTAGGAGTTATTTTTAGCCGAGGATATTCGGACCATCTTGACCATTCTGGTAAGGAGGAGACGCCATGTTGATTGTCGTATTTGGCACTATTCCCATGATGGTTATTATACAACAAAGTCAGTTGAGTCTGAATTACGAGGGCAGGGTGTATGGGAGAGTGGAAGGAGATTTTTGGAGGAAGTTGTGGAAAGGGATTTTTGGGGGAAGTTATGGAAACTAACCATGCTTCCCAAGCTTAAAATTTTCATATGGAGATCTTTGAGAGGCACTTTACCCACGTGTTGCAGGCTAGTACAAAGACATATGAACATTAATGTTGACTGTGTCCATTGCGGGGAAGCAGAGGATGTTGACCATGCTCTACTTTTTTGTACAGAGACTCGGTCAATGTGGGCTTGTTGGGGAGGTGGTAGTGTTGTGCGAGTGGGGGTGGGTTTTAACCATGGAAGTGTGTGAGAGGGAGTTGTTGGTACGGGTGATTCAGTGGCGCTCATTAGCTTCAAAACTATGGAAGAAACGTAATAATTGACTTTGGGCGGCCAAAAGGGTCTCCTCTTTTGTTCTATATCGCATGATGTTAGACTGTATTAATGATTGGCAACATGCCAATATGAACAGACCCATGCAAGCCCGTCCAGTGGAGGGGAGTGGGGTAGGGGGGCTGAGAGATGAGGCACAACTTGATTAGTTGTGCTTTGTTGATGGTGCAACTTTTGTGGAGAGAAGCCTATATGGATATGAGGTTGTATGCTAAGATGGAGAAGGAAACTTCGTGCGAGCAATATCTGATCATTTTGTAAGACATTGTAGTTCAAATGTGGTTGAAGCTATGGCGCTGCAGGAAGCGTTAACTTGGATCTTGCCTCTTTGTCATGGTCGAGGGGCTTTTTACTCAAATGCTCAAAAACTAGTTTCTGCAATAAATAGTTTTAACGAAAATTGAACTGAATTTGATATAATCATCTTGAAAAAAGCGCTAGATCAAAGATCAAGGTCTGTTGGATTCGTCGGTACGCCAATGTAGAGGCTCATAACTTAGCAAGAGTCTCACATTCATACGCTAGCCGTTGTAGTTGGGATTTCCCCCTTACTTTCTTATCAATGCTATTGAATTTGGCTTTGTTAAATAAAAAAGAAAAACTCTCCCACGTCACATAAGCCAAGAAAACGACGACATTGTAAGCAAGTTACAACGACAACGTTGCATTAGAAGAGGGCCTCTACCTTAAACGACAACGTTGCAAGCGAGAGGGTCCACAAGGGCGATTAACAAGGTGATCATCTGTTGCTCGTTATTTCGTGACCTACTCAATTAGGGTTTAGAAATCACGGAGGTGATTAACAAGGCGATGGCGATGGACGATGCGATTCATTAAGGAGAAGTCGCTAGAGTAAATAACCACCCCAACCATTAAATGGGTCTCCAGTAGTCCTCTTGGGAAGATCGAGAGACCGACAAAGTCTTTAGCTGTCTCAATTTATTTTTTGTTTCTCAGGTAATACCACTCTTGCCTTATTTTATCATCATATTTCTACTTATCTTTTATTAAATTTCAAATGAATTATAGGATGGTTCTACCTTCAAGTCAAAGTACTAGTTCCGTCCTTATTTTTATGCAGTTGTAAAGGTGTGGTTTGTAGTTATGGTCTTAATCTTAGTCAATAGTCAATAGCTGCTATCGATGACAGTGTGGGTTCTTTTTGTATGTTTTAAGACAAGATGGAGATAGATCTTGATGCTTTTCTGTGTCGTGCTGCGAAAATCAAATTGTGGACATTGAAATTGTGGGGAAGGAGGATCTAGATCCTGTGAGTCATTCAATTTCATAAACGTCTATTTTTATATTCCTTGTAAAACTCTTTTACACATTTCTTATTGCTATCCTTTTCTTTTGGTCTGTTAAGTGATTTTTTCCCCAATGGTCTCAAATCTCATGCCATAAGTTTCAGATATTACGAGTGAGGGTTCATAATTTGTTTTTCAATGATGTGCGAAATCTAAAATAAGTTTGAAATTATATCACAAGGATGCTTGATTAAATTGAGCTTTACTACATATCTGATATTGTTGTTGAATTTAAATCATTAGATGATGAACACGTTTGACTAAACTTCTGCAGGATGTTGTTAGGGCTGCGAGAATCTATTATTTATGCCTCAATTTGATGATAAATAATATAAACGAACTGAACATTATGTTTGATGTTTAAAACTTTCACCAGTTTGAGCCTTCGTGGTAACTCTTACTGGGTGCTTGCACTTGACTCATTAAGGCTAGTGGCATGAGGCCAACACATATAATGTTCTAACTAGTCTAACACCTTTTTACCTATGGACAGTGTTCAGTTTTTTCACCATGGAACTTAATTTTTGCATTTTGATTTCTTGAGCAATTGGGCATTTGTCATCCCAATTTATTTATGCTTAAACATCGCATTGAATGAAAAATTATACTTCAAATATTAGAAAAGAATGGAGAGTTTTTCTTTTTCTTCTATTTCTTCTGAGATACTATCATATTTTCTTTTGGAACTTGGAGGAGTCATTCTTAAAGAAATGACAGTTACAGGTCATATATTTCCTTTTGTCAACTACACATCCATCGACAATTATGCTTTATTTGTTGATGCAGAAGCTTATGTTCTAATTGTTCCATATTTGTTGACATAAAAAACATTTATCAGGTTTGCACAAATTGTACTTGAAGATATCTTTTGACACTGTTTAACAATTAATGGATGTCAAGAGAGATCTCTCGCATGTTGTGGAAAGAAATCAAGCAACGTTTAATGCTACAGAAGCATATGAATCAATATTAATTGGAAAGAGGTAGTATTTACTGGTTCTTATTCATTTTTATGTGTCACATTTTGATGCTTTAAGTTGGCCCTTTGGCGTACATATCATATTCTGTCTTCTTTTTGATAAAGCATCTTATTAAAGCAAAGCCTCCTTTTTTTAATATTTCAATTGGAATTCAAAGTTTCGTTACTCATTATATTCTTGAGATGTTTAACTGACAGAGAATAGAGACATCAAGATTTTCTAGATTTTATTGTTGATCTCCGAGAGTATGATGCTCCTTATCATGTTCGTTTTGCTATAGACAACCGTAAGATTCCTTACAAAATGGTGTTGGTTTGGACATATTTAGCTACACCTGTGTATGATGATTGTCCATAACTTTATTTTATCACAACCCATACTTTTGTGATTCAAATATTTGACGTGGGCAGTGGTATGATGTTACTGTATCTAACACCGGTGTTATGCTTGAGAAATGATTTGATCTTTAGCAACATGTTGAAATGCATGTTTGTGCATTTGAAATAGAAACCACCAAGCTTCTTTTGAAATTTCCAGATTCTAGTTATGATTTGATTATGATGTTCTTATACATGGTTGATGGACAAGGTTACCTGATTATTAACAGAGTTCACTTTTACTTTATTTTACTAGCTTTTTCACTGGTGACTAATGCCATTTTTAGTTACTTTTGTGTCATATTTTCTGAGTTTCAAAGTTATGCTCTTTCTAATTATGATATAGCA
>JANSVA010000217.1:42122643-42133996 GCA_025504915.1 Erythroxylum reticulatum | reverse complement strand
AGAGGGCATATAGAAAGCATCTCAATGATAGCTAGATAGCTAGTTATATTATGCTAGCCACTATGTCACCGGGGCTGCAAAAGCAGCACGAGGCTATGGATGCTCAAACTATAGTCTATCATCTTAGGGAGCTTTTTGATGAGCAAGTATTGACTTAATTCTAACGAGTTTAATCGATAGTTACTCACAATTTGTACTTAACTATCGGATTAACATTATATCCAACACAATTCCCTAGCTAGACATCATACTCAAGATAGTTGAGTCATCTGTCCACAAGGACAAGGTTGTGATGCTGGTGGACTCTTCTGGTTCGAAGAAAAAGAGCCAAAAGAAGAAGAAGTCCGCAGGGCCTATAGGAGGTGTCAAGAAAGCAAAGAAGACTGCCTCAAAGGGAACTTGCTTCCAATACGGTAAGGATGGCTACTAGAAGAGAAACGATAAGGCCTATCTGGAGTCTTTGAAGTAGAAGAAGACATCTAATGCCTCATCTACTTTAGGTATTTATGTTATTGACATTCATATTGTTTCTGATAACAACATATGGGTATTAGATACTGGTTATGGCTCACACATTTGTACTGACATACAGGGCCTCAGGAATAGTAAACAACTCAACAAGGGAGAGTAAGACCTGTGAGTGGGCAACGGAGTAAGAGTTACTGCATTAGCTGTAAGCATATATGCATTGACGCTCCTTAGTGGGCTTGTATTAGAATTGGACAATTGTGTTTATTTACCTACTTTAACTAAAAATGTAATGTCTGTTTCTAATCTTAAAGTTAGATTCCATTTAAATTTCAATAACAATGGTTGTTCAATTTATTTGAATGGAATGTTATATGCTTTAGGTACATTGTGCAATGGTATTTATATATTGGCTATGTCTAATCTGATTCTAAATATCAATAATAACAAAAGAATAAAATGAGATAATTTGAAATCGTCTTACTTATGACATTATCGTCTTGTCCATATAAGTGAGAGATGCATGTTTAAACTACACAAGTGTGGTAGTTTAGGGTTATTTGATTATGAATCATATGAAACATACGAATGTTGCTTATTAGGCAAAATGACTAAGTTACCTTTTAAGGGAAAAGGTGAACGAGCTAGTGGACTTTTAGACCTAATACATACTTATGTATATGGTCCGATGTCCATACACGCCAAAGGTGTTTTCGTATACCATATTATCTTTATTAATGATCATTCTTGATATGGTTATATGCATCTTATAAGATACAAGTCTGAAGCCTTTGAAAGGTTCAAAGAATTTAGAAATGAAGTTGAGAAATAACTTGGGAGAAGTATTAAATCACTTCGATGGGATCGAGGTGGTGAATACTTAAGCCAAGAGTTTTTGGATTATCTTAGGGATAATAGAATATTGTCCTAGTGGACTCCACCTTATATGCCACAATACAATGGTGCAGCTGAGAGGAGAAATCGAACCTTATTAAACATGGTGAGGTCTGTGATGGGTTTAGTGAATTTACTAAAAACCTTTGAGGGTTATGCACTTGAAACTTCTATTTATGTATTAAACAGTCTCATCCAAGTCAGTTGATGTTACTCCATATGAGCTATGGACTAACAAGAAACCCTATCTTTCTCATATGAAAGTTTAGGGTTGTCCTGCTTATGTGAAGCAAATTCAGTCAAATAAGCATGAAGTTAAATCTGACAAGTGTCTATTTGTAGGATATCCTACGAAAACTATATCATATCAATTCTACCATTTTTCAAAACAAAAGGTTTTTGTTTTAAAACATGCTATCTTTTTATAGAAAAAGTTTCTTATAAGAAAAGACAGTAGGAGCAAAATTAAACTTGTGAAAGTTCAAAATGCTTAAATAGATGCAGATCAACTGCTTGAACCCGAGACTATTGTTCATGAAAATAAAACAATAGTTCAACCTTGTGACGCACAAAAAGTTCGTAGGTTAGGTAGGATAGGTTATGTTCTCGAGAGATACGAATTTTTCATAAGTGAACTTAACAACGTATTGGTCTTAGAAGATGATTAGCCTACTACCTATGGTCTTAGAAGATGATTAGCCTACTACCTATGAAGAGGTTCTGAAGAGTTCAAAATTTGACAAATGGATTCAAGCTATGAAATCTAAAATAGATTCCATGTATGAAAACTAAGTATGGACTTTGGTTGAACCACCTGAAAAGATAAAACCCATAAGGTGCAAATGGGTTTTCAAGAAGAAAATTGACATGGAGGGTAATGTAGTTACCCATAAAGCTAGGCTTGTAGTTAAAGGTTATCGTCAAAGGCAAGGTACTGACTATGACAAAATGTTTAGCCCCGTAGCTATGCTTAAATCCATTAGGATACTCCTAGCCATTGCCGCTCATTATGAGTATAAGATATGGAAAATGGATGTAAAGATGACTTTCCTTAATGGAAACTTAATCGAGGTTGTGTATATGACACAACCTGATGGTTTCATATCCATAAATGGAGAAAAGGTATGTAAGCTTTAAAAATCCATTCATGGAATGAAGCAAGCATTCGGGAGTTGGAATATCTGATTTTATGAGACAATCAAACAGTTTGGTTTCTTACAAAATATGGATGAGTCGTGTGTGTATAAGAAGGTTAGTGGGAGTGTAATCGTGTTCCTTGTACTATATGTAGATGACATATTACTAATAGGAAACGATATCTCTACTTTGCAATTAGTCAAAATTTGGTTAGCTAAGAACTTCTCTATGAAAGGTCTTAGAGAAGCAACTTATATTTTAGGGATAAGGATCTATAAAGATAGATATAAGAGGTTGCCTGGTCTTTCTTAGTCTATATACATAGACAAGATATTAAAGACGTTTAGTACGGAGCAGTCCAAGAGAGGTTATCTTCCCACGGTACATGGGATTACACTCTCTAAATCTATGCGTCCAAAGACACCAGATGAGAGGACTCGTATGAGTTTGATTCTTTATGCTTCGACTAGAGGATCAATCATGTACGTTATGTTATATACTAGACCTAATGTATCGTATGCTCTAAGTTTACGAGCAGATACCAGTCGGACCCTAATGAGGGTCATTTGGTGGATGTCAAGAATATCCTTAAGTACTTAAGAAGAACTAAGGATGTATTCTTGGTATATAGAGAAGGTGATCTTGTGGGAAGCAGGTATACTGATGCTAGTTTCCAATCCGATAGGGATGACTCCAGATGCTAGTCCGAATATGTATTCACATTGAATGGTGGTGCAACCAGTTAGAAAAGTTCCAAATAAAAGACGACTACAAATTCAACGACAAAGGCGGAGTACATTGCAGCTTCATAAGCAGCAAAGGAGGCGGTTTGGATGAAGAAGTTCATTATGGAACTTGGTGTGGTTCCGAGGATCCCTGACTCAATGCATCTGTATTGTGTCACAACAATGAGGCTATAGCGCAGGCAAAGGAATTGAGGTCTCATAAAAAGTCCAAACATGTACACAGGTGTTACCATTTAATACGAGAAATCATTGGTAGAAATGATTTCAAGATAGAGAGAGTTCCCATCGATTAGAATATAGTTGATTTGTTGACTAAGCCTATTTCCCAAAAGATTTTTATGTCATATGTACACACTTATGGTATCAGATATCAAGGCAATTGGCATTAGTGCAAATGGGAGTTTGTTAGAGTAGTACTCTAAAGACAATCACCTTTAGCACTTATTATACAAATCATTTTATGATTAATAAAGATATTTTTCATTATTTCGATGTTCATACATTTATGTATTTGATTTTGGTCTTAAATTAATTTAATGAAGTCCTTGATACAAAACATAGCATGGAGGAAATTGTGATGAGATCATGATAATGAGATTCCTATCATGTGTAATTATGTTAGTATCTAAACTTTTCCTAGTCATACGATTAATGAGATGGGTTATCATTAATCTAGACAAACTACCACATGTTATACTCCTTGATTGGATCAACCAGTAGATTTTACAAGTTGTAGACATGAGTTGTTTAGAGTTAACATGTGGATGCTTACTAAGGGAAGTAAGTACATTAGATTGACATACTATGAGACAATCATATAGATATTCTATTCTAGTGTCAATGATATTCTCACTATAGCAATAGTGCAAGTATTTTTTGACTTGAGCTGCTCAAGGATATCTTAGATACTGATCATATGCTTTGACTCCATTCATCGATGCCTTTTAAGGGTTACTTATAGGGTGGTGATTGAGTATAGCTTAAGGTATTCGGAGGTAACTGAGTAATCAATAAAGGATTCACCACTCCTAATAGAAGGAGATGATACCCATAACCTCTTGTCAAGGTCATTACTTGGGAGTCTCTGGCTAGAGTAGATATGTTTCACGAAGAGAGCCTTCGATGATACATAAAGTAATGAGATCGTCAGGACAAGATCTAATATCACTTGGACTAGATGTGATGTAGTCAGTCTAGTGGAAGTTGACATTTTGACCATACTCTGAACCCAATGTAGTATAGATGTTGAAAGGACAAATTGCATGGAAACATTGTGTATGGAAGGATTCGTAGTCAAACCATTGACTTTCCAATCAATTGGGGATCATGACGTATTGTTAGATACCACTCTTGACTTATTTAAATTAAGTGTTAATTCAAGTGGGCAATATAACTGAGAACCCAATGGGTCACACACATAAGAGATCCGAATGATGAGTAAAATGGTCTGGAATGGTGATTCAAGATATGAGAGAGTATTTCGGGATTGTTTCGCAATATGATTGTGGTAAAAAACATGTTACATGGAATGGATTAGAAACAAGTGTTGATAACTGCCAATTTGGTCATTAACTTCCCAAAACTTCCATTAATGCATGTTATGCATGGTCATTAACTTCCCACAATTTACATTAATGCATTTTATTCATGACCTAACTTCCCATAACTCTCCATTGGTGATGAAAGTTATGGAAGGTCAAATGGTGCAGAAAATAGAAATGATTTTCGTGCATCCTGTGTAAGACACAAGTGAAAGAAAGGTTCTTTCTTACACACACACTCTTTTTCTCTCTAACTCTCACAAGAGTTCTTGTCTTTACTAGCACAAAGAAAGAATTCTAGCCATCTCCTAGTTAGGTTTCATCCTTCTATCTTCGTGTGGACTTTCAATAGAGACGGTCTACGTTGATCGTTGTGGTTTACGACAACCTGATGCAGAGAAGATTAAAGAACGAAGGAGATTGTTGGAAAGGTATGTAAACATCTTACATTTCATGTTTTTGTTTTCGATATCTATATAGATGAGTAGATTTGATTTTTGAGATTCCATGTTATTTTCCACTGCGTATATTTGATATATATTATGCATGAGATGCATGATCGAAACCTTACACGAGGGCCATCCCTAGCTGAGCTAGGTAAAATGTAGAGGTCAATAAGTAAACTCTTTGAAAATGGTGACTATATTTAACTACTAATATTAGAGAATAATTCTTCCACTAATGAATTGAGTAAGAAAAAGAAACATGATGCATATATATTGAGTAAGAAAAAGAAACATGATGCATATATAACTTATAAGAAACAAACTATTGTATAAGAAAACCAAGGAGTTACACCCTTAATGCAACCCTCAGCTACTTTAAGTGATTTTGTTTTAGTTGATACATATAAATATAGGCTTAAAGGTAGATATTAAGGATCAATAAGTGGTAAAAGTTGCTAAGCTAATTGTTAAGCAGAACTTTGATAGATCAAAGACATAAGAAAGATCTCCAATAAAAGAAGGTAGGATAAGTAGGGTTTTGAGAACAGTGCAGAGTTTAAGTCAGGAACTTAAAGAACTACAAGGAAGAAAAATAAGGTTAAATATTTAAAGAACCTTTCCTAGTAACTATCCCAATAAGCAATTAATACTTCAAAACTAGTTAAGAGATATATATGAAATCATTTATAAAATAATTTCTAAGCTAATTACATCAGGATTTACATTAACCTTTAGTAAAAGGCTTTCAAACTTCCTTTACTCATAGAAGTTTGATTTCACAAGAGATGCTCAAGGGCTTTGAAAATAAACGTTCTAATAAAAATTGTCATTCAGTGCTTATATTTGAAATGCTTGAAAATTTAAAAGATAAAAAGCACTTGGATGACTATCTTTGTCCTAACAAATGCTTCAATTTTCTTCCAATCACGATCAAACCTGTAGCAGGAATAAAACAACAACAAAAGTTAAATTAAAATGTTGATGCATGCAACAAGAAAGATTATTTGTGAAGACAATATTTTGCATCAACCAGAAACTTCCACCCAACATAATACTCACATAAATTCATTACTTAGAACTTGGTAGTCCAAAACTTCCACCCAACACCATTTAATTTCCTCCTTTAGCCAAATAAAACAAATATTCAAATAGAAATTAAAAAATAACACTCCTGAAATTGTTCCATTCCTCATTTATCAGCAATTGTTGGATGAATCATAAATTAAAACTAAGAATAAAAATTAAAAATAAAAGTATTCAAATCAATAATTCAAACCTCATCTCATATTTCACCACTAAATCAAAAATAAAAACCCGAGCTCCAAAATTCCATTTCTATAAATCTCTCAAATTTAATCTCCTCCATAGAAACAAAGATGATTAAACAAAATCCCCATCACAATGTCACCGACCAAAAACGCAAAACACAAATCACCATCCCAACTGCATTTTAACCCAAAATAGAAACAAAATCCCATACAATCAAAGTAGTACACAAAACCCAAATACAATAATGTCACCATAAAATTAGATGGACCACTTACGTCAACCAACAATTAAACAAAGACGACAATGATGTCGGGAGATGGAAGAAGACAGCAAAAGCCACTAAACAGGAAGATAGCGAGGACAAAAACAACATATGCAAGGCCACCAAAAGCCACCTAAAAATAAAAGAATCGAAAACCCAAAGGAGACAACAGGGGGTCTTCGGGTGTTAGGTTTTTATAATTATCAAAAAACGTCATTTTACAATAAATTTAAGAACACTGTCGATTTCGTTTGACTTACTGACGGAAAATTAATTCGTTAGTAAATCTCGTCGCTAATTTATCCCGAAAAACCTTGGCGCCAAATGACTTCGTTTACATTTTATTAAAAACGTTAAATTCTAAGTAAATGACAACGCTTAACTTTCATTTGGAGCAACGGAACTCATTTTCATCAGGACATGATGACGCTTATTTTGTCGCCTATCATTCGCACCTCTTTTACTGACGGTGATTCCTATTCCGTTGCTATATTATGTTTAAAAGATTGTCGGCATAATTTCCCTCCAGCTTTACAGACGAATATTTTGTTCGTCACAAATTACCATTTCTTACGACAGTGTTACCGACGAAATTTGATTTTCCTTCGCTAATTTTCTATAGTATTATTTCCATCAGTAATGATCCGCCGATAATCAGTAATTTTCTTGTGGTAGGGGAGTATTAGCAAATGCTTTAAAATTGTTAGTTAGATGTTAGTGGGTTTTGTAACTTCTTGGTCAAATAGAATGTTTACTTTCTATTAAGTAGTGTCAGTGATGTACGTGGGCTGTTTACCCACTTCCTAGTTAGTTGCTTAACTTAGTTGGTTTACTTTGAGTCCATATTTAAGTAGCTAAACTATTGGTTTTATTTTGGGTGAAAAGATAACAAGTTTGTGTAGTATCTGTAATTACTCGTATGCTTTGTTTGTCCTTTTTCCTTTGTTCCCTAACAAATTAGTATCAGAGCTTCATTTTTTGTTGAAGTTTTTTAAAAAAAAGAACATGTATAAGATAATATTGAAAACAGACCTATTCAAAAAGAATTTTAACAACTCTACAATTTTGAATTAATTCCCAATATTTTTCCTTAATTCAATTGTTAAAAAAAACTTTCACAGGCATAAAGCACATCTCTTCACAATTTTGAATTAATTCCCAATATTTTCCCTTAATTTAAAATTATAAAAAAAAACATTCATAGGCATAAAGCACACCTCTCCAAAAAAAATTTCTTTAGAGTACTTCTCTATAATCTTCTCAATAGAGTATTTCTCTCAATTATTTAACACAAACACTTCTCTCATCACTTATCTCCATAGAACACTTCTCTATATGATGCATCTTGTTGCACTTCTCACCAACTAGAAGAGATTGTCTTCTTCAATCACTTGCATTGTATTTGCTTATTCTTCATTGTTAAACTTGCAATCTTTTTTCAAATGTCCAAATCGTTTACACTTAAAGCATTGAGACCTCCCTTTACACCAGCAATCTTTCTCTTTATGACCAAACTTTTCATGATGGGTATATTGAGGAATGTTTCCTTTATTCTTTGATGATGGAACCTTTACTAGATAGGCTCCCTCCACCATCTTTTCAATTTCGTCGTTTCTCTTGACCTTCTTTGGTCTTAAGATTTTCTCTTAATCACTCACAAGTTCCTCAAGATCTTTGATACTATATTAAAGTGTTTTTTAAAAAAAATAATAGAACATGTATAAGATAAGATTAAAAATAAACTAAAGACCTATTCAAAAGAAATTTTAACAGTTCTACAATTTGAATTAATTCCCAACATTAACCCCTCTTGATCTTCAGGTATAAGTTGTTGGTTCTATAGTCCAAACTGAAACTAAGGTCGAAGTAGCTATGCAAGAGCTGTATAGGCATCTGACAATGAGGTTAATACTAATTGATCATAATCCTTGGTGGCTACTAATTTCTTTCCTGTTATGTTTTTATCAGTTTAGTCGTGGCCATATGTTTTTGTAATTGTAACGTTACTAATGGAAAAGTGAGAGTGTAGATTGAAAATTAAGAGAGGGAGCATGCACCCGCCCAAAATCTTAATCTAATCTCAGCCTTTTGAGACTTGAAAAATCTAACCCACATTTAGCTTTCAGCCTTTCTTTTTCCTTCCTAAACCAGACCTGTAAGCAAAAAAAAAAAAAAGGCTTTATCTTCCTCCCCCAACAAACACGTGAGCTAAAAAAAAGAAAGAAAATAACTTTAGTCACGGCAACCACAAGCTCATGCTCCAGGTTGTTGATTCCAATTTTCAAGAGAAAAATTATCATTTTCGGAGCAGTCAAAAGAACACTTTGCTCAAGTCTCAAGATCTTTGGGATTTTGTTGATGAGGGATATATAGACCCAGATGAAGAAAATCGGTTGAGAGAGAACTGAAAGTGGTATTCAATGCCATTGTTGCAAAAAAAATTGACATACGAAAGTTGATTGTAGGTATGAGATTAAACAGAAGAATTTTATAGTAGGTGAAAATTTTGAGGAAAGTAAACTTTTTATAACTTATTGTTATACTATGATTTTCAAATGAAGTAGTAATTCATAAGTAATGGTTGCTGTAATCATAAAATGAGAACAGAATCCATTTTCAAGGAGCTTGATGAGACTCAAAAGCTGAAGATCAATCCTAGTGATAATAACAAAAGTATTGAACTTAAAAAAAGGCACCGTGGTGTAACACTAACAGTGATAAAATTAAACTTCTTGACAATGTTCGACTTGTTTATAGTTTGACACATAATTTGTTAGAGTTTTGGGCAATTAATGGTTAGTGGGTAGTTGTATCCTTAATATTCATTGTAGCTTCATGGCAGATGTTCCACACCCTTTTAAGGTATGGATATTGAAACCAAGGATCTTCTGCTTCTTTGGAGCATCTTCAAACAGTTCCTAACATTTAGCGGAAAGAAGGAAGCTGTTCAGATACAAAAAGTTGAATCTTGACAGGGTCAGCAGAGAGACTTGAAAGGTGTTCAAATTCCTTTTAAAGCAGAAAAGAGAATCTGGATAGAGGAGTGGCCAACATGACAAAAACATAAAGCAAGCCATCTGGAAAGTTTAGTTGGGCAGTTTAGTGAGGCACAAAGGGAGAGAATTTGTTGTCAATAATGAAAAAAATAAACGGATAAGGGGTCTCCTTATGTAAGTAATCAGTCCTTTCACCACCATGCACTAGAATAGCAAACGTAAGAGTTGATGCATCCAACTATCCAGCTGAGGAAGGTCTGTGGGTAGCCAAATAATTCCATGCTTTTGTGAATGAAATCCCAGTGAATTAAATCAAAAGCATCCACTTTAATAGTACCCCTTTTTTACTCTAGGTCTCTATGATAATCATTGAGAATTTCTTGGATCAAAAAATATTGTCCTCTGCTATCCTTCCTTTAAGGAAAGCAGATTAGGTAGGTTATAATTTGAGGGAAGCCGCTTTTTAATCTGCCGGCCAGAAATATGACGTTATAAAGTATTTTATAGCAGAAAAAGTGACCTTGGAAATGTGTTAACATTGAGAATGGGGAGACAAAGGTGGAGTTGATTCTATGATAAATTTTGCAAGATTAAAGAAACTTCTAATGGCTGTGAGCCTGTCGATCAGGTCAACATCAATGACAAGCCAGGCTATTTTGGAAAAATGGGGTATTAAACCGATCAAAGATTCGGGGCTTTAAAATAGTTAAAGGGACTTTTGATATCTTGCTCAGATAAAGGTTGGGCCAAGTCATCAGTGGAAGCAAGGTTAATGGTTTTTATGATATATTGTAGAGGAACTCGAGACTGGGACAATCTTCTCTGGCTTTACCAAGAACAAGATGTGAAAGAGGTAGGAAAAAGGCCTTAATCTGAGTATAGTCAGAAATAGAGTTCCCATTTGTTATCTATAAAGGACATAGTTTTTGTTCTATTTTTGAAACCAATTTGGTTGTAGGTACAGGTAAAAATAAGAGTTAACGAATCTTAAATCAGCCAGGTTGCAAGGTAATAAAGTTGTGCTATATAAAATCCAGCGTATTGGTGTGGTGTCCCAGGGAATACAAAAGACCAAGTGATATGTGAATAATGGAATTGAAAACCTGTCAAAACCAACCAAGAAAACGAGTTAATGACAGAGGAAAGCAGTTTAAGAGTGCCAAAAGGTCTTGCTGACAGTGGCATTTGTTCATTACTACTCTCCTTACCAACTGGGGTGGGATTGCTGCAATACACGTATGGGTTACAGTAACATATATAACGTTGTTTGCTTTCAATTTTCTATGTTTCAAGTAGTCATGTAATGGAACGAGTTTTATAAATGTCAAGTTATTAGTATTCATGATTTTTATTTTTCTTCTGTTGGTGTAGTAATCAAGGATATGTTTGTTTTGGGAGTTATGACCTTATGTTTTGCTTCCTATCAGTTGTCCAAAATAAGAATAACATACTTTATGTAAATTATTTATTTATTCTTTTTTTAATGAAAATAAGGAGTAGAGACTAGAAGGAAATGACGATCAAGAGATTTTATTTAAAGTCTAAAACAAAATTCATCTTGAATATGCAAGGATTTAGTTATTATGTCTTACAT
>JANSVA010000217.1:42088940-42104588 GCA_025504915.1 Erythroxylum reticulatum | reverse complement strand
AAGTATAATGGAAAAAAGAGAATAATAAGAACAATCATAAATAGTCAAACACAGACCCACATTATAATGATCGACGTCAAAACAGAGGAAACGGCAGAGCGGCCCAAAAGTTGTTGATTATAATCGTTTGCTTGGTTACCCTCGCATTGATATTGTCATTAATTGTTTCAAGAACAGAAGGGACGGGAGAGCTCGAACCATGTTTAGACAATGAATGGCCCGCTTTCATGGGATTCCCTTTAGAGATTTAACAGGGTGTTTTTAGTGTAACCTCATTTTAAAGGGATCTATACTACAACCTTA
This sequence comes from Erythroxylum reticulatum, assembly GCA_025504915.1. NCBI lineage: Eukaryota > Viridiplantae > Streptophyta > Magnoliopsida > Malpighiales > Erythroxylaceae > Erythroxylum > Erythroxylum reticulatum. The sequence goes on along the minus strand of JANSVA010000217.1, from coordinate 42,104,285 downwards.
CTTTGATGCAAAAACTATATCGACAGTGCAACACAAGACAATGCAAGAATTAAAAATCTTTCTTTTCCTTACTTCCCACTGAGTCCTCATTTTGGTGTTGGCATTGCGAGAGACCTTAACTGCTAATTGCATGCCATTGAGGTTCTTCTCCTCCCTTCCATGGATGGTGCCATCATAAACACATCCAAATCCTCCGCATCCAAGAAAGTTCTTCGCATCAAACTTATCCGTATATTGGTTCAGTTCATCAGGAGTAAAAGAAATTATATTTCCAGAACCTAACAACAAAAATTGAACTACTTCAGCTGATAACAGAAGCCATTCTATAAGTCTTAGATACTAAAGAAGTATCCCTGATAACAATAAGCATAATCTAAGAACCATCCAAACAATGCAATCGAATACCGCAAGATCTTATAAGTACAACGATCGTGAGTGATGTGAAGGTGATTCGAGATGTATATAGTTTGATCTTCATGGTGATGGTGAGCGAGAGACTGTTGTCATAATCGACAAACATATCAAGAGGTTTTTACTACTGAGAAGGTGCTATGACATGGGGATAGAGCCGTTGTGGCCTCGACGTCGCCCACAAATTCTAGTGACTCATGATGACTACGGCTCCGGTAATGTCCGGAGGCAAGTGCGCCGATCGCTGGCAATGGTGGATCAGCAACAATCCTACGAGGTACTATAAGGAGATTGAGGCAGGAAGACATAAAGAGTTTTTACTAGTGAGAAGGTGCTATGACATGGGGATAAAGCCGTTGTGGCCTCGACGTCGCCCGCAAATTCTAGTGACTCATGTTGACTACGGCTCCGGTGATGTGCGGAGGCAAGTGCACCGATCACTGGCAATGGTGGATCAGCAACAATCCTACGAGGTACTATAAGGAGATTGAGGCAGGACGACATAAAGAGGTTTTTACTAGTGAGAAGGTGCTATGACATGGGGATAGAGCCGTTGTGGCCTCGACGTCGCCCGCAAATTCTAGTGACTCATGTTGACTACGGCTCCGGCGATGTGCGGAGGCAAGTGCGCCGATCACTGGCAATGCTGGATCAGCATCAATCCTACGAGGTACTATAAGGAGATTGAGGCAGGACGACATAAAAAGTACGGAAAGGTGGTGGTGGACGGCGTCGATGGTGACGGGACAGGGTGAATAAGATAAAAGAGCTAGTCTTTCTGTTAGTGACGGAGGTGCGGGTGAGGGAGACAGTGTGACCTGCTAAAGAATTTAACGTTTTTAGCAATGAAAAAGGTGGTGGAGGCAAGTGAGCCGATCACCGGCAATGGTGGAGCAGAAACAATCCTAAGAGGTACTATGAGGACGTTGAGGCAGGAAGACACTAAAAGTACGAAAAGGTAGTGGTGGACGGCGCTGATGGTGGTGGGGAATGGTCAATAAGACAAAAGTGCTAGTTTTTCCGTTGTGACGGCGGTGCGAGAGCCAGTGTCAAACTGATAAAGATTTTAACGTTATTAGCAATGAAGAAGGTGGGGGTAAGTTGTTGAGGTTTCTCACCGTCGTCCGCAACAATCTGCTGCTGTCTGACCCGCCAAAAAGGCCACATTTCTTAACTGACAGAAAATTACACAGACAAGGAATTGGGACGACCGATAAAGATTTGATCTTTCGTCGACCGGTGAAATGCTGAAGGGTTGAACATTAGGGGAGTGTTTCAATATGTACTAGTTCTACGTTTCGGACATGCCAATCAGAGGTTCGGTTAATTTGTTGTTTCTGTTTTCTTTTGGCTTGGACAAGTGATGTTCCCGCGTTAGTTAGCGCGTAAATTTGCGATTGGACAACAAAAGAGCCGTCGCTTGACACGTTGAGCGAGCGAGGACTTACGTAGGCAGAAAAAGAGACCCTTGAGTCTTTGTTTTTTAGCCTTTTAGGAAGAGATTGTACTTATAAGTCACCGGTAATCACCAGTTAGTGAATGGGACAAACGGGATGACTTGGAACAGATGTAACAGAAATGTGGGTCTGTTCCCAGTAACAAGACTCACAACCACGGATTCAGCGCTTTTTATTTAATTGTTTCAAATAGTGTTGGGGTTGTGATGCTTTCAATTCACGGCATTTAGAATAGAGAGATGTGAAGATGCAAAAATGACCATGTTGCGGATTCAGCGTTTTTTATTTAATTGTTTCAAATGGCGGTGGGGTTTTGATGTTTTCAATTCACGGCATTTAGGTTAGGCTAGAGAGATGTGAAGATGCCAAAATGAATGTTTAAAGATAATTCCATATTTTGTTTCGTATTTTCTTTTGCCTCATTTGTACTAACGTAATTTAATTTAATATTTTTCATAATTTATTAATTATTTATTTTTAAACATTGCTAATAAATACCTTCAAAATAGTTTAAATTAAACTTGATGACTAGATCCTAATAAAATTCATAATTCGAGACAATATTAATTAGTGGATACATACCGTTACTAATTCTAATTTAAATATATGTGATGCGAGACATTAACTTGTCCTGAACAAAAAATTTATATCTAAATATTTATTCAAAAATTAGAATTCTTTTTAATAAAATAAAATAATAATTTTAATAAACTAATCAATTTTTAAAATTTAAATTTTTATCTTGAAAATTTTATTTAAAAAATTAAAGTAAAAAAATCAACGGTCACAAATGAAAAATGAAATCCCAAGAGGCTCTTTCTATTCGGTCCCACGTGAAAGTTGCATCGAGCTATGCCTGCATGCTTGGCAGTTGGCTGACTCATGTTATCAACCTGTAGAAGATACACCACTGGCATATAAAGCGCGTGAATTAGAATGCAATGTCGCTCTCATTACGTCTTATCTATACTAAGTGATTTGAGCTTTGCATATCAAGTTTCTTTTGTCCATTCCAGAAATTGATGCGGCAGTAACCATCCAGCTTTGTTTGTACTTTGTGGAACAGATGTTCTGTACCATTTATGATTGATCCAATTTATTATATTAGATGGTTGAGATCAAACGGTATTGGATAATTATAGAGTAAAAAGTACAGAATATCTGTACCCATATTTTGTTTACTCATTTATGGCAATTGAGAACCATTCGGAGTATTAAAGGACTCGGCACGAGGCTTTAGTATAGTTTTTGTATGCGTGAATATTGGAGGAGTTTTTCAATTTTAAATTTATCATTCATTAATCAAATATATATATTATTGATTTTATTTAGAAGAAAAAATATCAGTAAGGAGGGTAGATTTAAGTACGGTAATTTGGAAGTTGCAAAGGCACATGATGGAGATGAAGAGATACTAGTATTAAAGCTACCAAATATAGCCAACCCAACACATAGATTTTAATATATTTTTGCTCAAGTCAGCAAATGGTGAGGTAATGGCCCAAATTACGACGCTACGCGTGTGTAGCAAGGACCCTGTCACAGTCTAGTGATTATTCTGACCATCTGATAGTTGCTGACTTAATGGTCATCCAACTCGGCAAGACTCTCAAGAAATTCATTGGTGGGTCGGTCCAATATGTCGTCATTGACACAGTCGACTCCAAGCTGTGTTATTGCCTTGGCGGCACTCCCAGAACATCCTTTTCTCTTCAGTTTCCCATGTACTACATCTCCTTCGACTTTGTAGCTGTTCGTTGCCCAGTTACTGATGTGCCAAGCATAGAGCATCCCTCAATTCTTACTTTCTTCTTCTACGTAATCATTTGCAGAATTACCACTCCCAAGCTGTAGATATCACTTAGTTTAGTTCCAACTTATTCTTTGAGTTTTAAGGACGAGTTCACTAATTGATGGCTATAAATATTATGAACGATCTAATTTGAAACTTACCACTGGTCAAAATGAGCGGGTCAGTGAATCCACGAGTACCCAGCTTCAAACATTACCCTTTGAAAGTAACAGTACAGAAATCAGAAAGCTCTGGCACAAAGCCCTGATTCAATATCTAGTAGAAACGAAATCACTAAAGCAGGGGTTGATGGAGATACTGAATTAATGATCTAAATCCTATCTTCAATGTATTTCTATGTGTGTTTGACCTCATCCAGGAGATTATTTTCAGGCTTTAGATCACGGTAGATAAGTGGAGGTGATAGACCGCGTGGCTCCTCCACCGCACGTGCTACCCCACTGATGATTTTAAACGTGCTGCGCCAGTCAAGACCTATTTTGAACAATAAATGTCATTATAAGCAAATGAATTGATTGGATTTTGAATATGTTTGTTTTCACTTAAAACATTCTGATTAGTGAAGCTAACTTTTTCTTTATGGTCAAATAAAGACCCAATGTATTTTCAGATTACGACTACCAAAAGCTTAGAGAAAATCTGACTCGTAATTAGCATTATTATTTGATGGAAATGTCAATAACTGGGGTGGCAAAAGATCCCATATTCATAAAACTCATCACTGTAACCTTTTGCCAAGTAGATAGTAAAGATAATCTAGTAATTAGCTAAGATGAGTAGATAGTGAAGTTAATCCAATAATAAGAAAGAGAAATGAATGAAACTATACTTCAAAGGTCATCACGCTTAAATGTCAAGTGGAAATGGTTAATAGTGCAAAACTTGTTCTTGTATGAAATTAGACATTACCTTGTCATATACTCATGACATTTCCAATTTCCATTAGTGGATAGACAAGGTAGTGCTTATCTTCCCCTTTGCAATGGCCAACCAGTTTAATGATATTTGGATGCTTAATGACACTCAGGTACTTTATTTCAACCTGAAAAAGACAAGGTTCAAGATTAGTATAAATAGTAATACAGCGTACATATAGGTTCTGGAACTAAATTCTGTTTCTGAAGTAAAATACACATACAAGATACAACCTTTTCATTACGAAAATGGCAGAGAAATATAATGAAAAAAGGAGAATAATAAGAACAATCATAATAGTCAAAACAGTACCACATTGAATGATCGATGTAAAACACAGGAAAAGGCAGAGTGGCCTAAAAGTTGGGTTACCTTCGTGCTGCTATTGTCATTAATTGTTTCAAGAACAGAAGGGATGAGAAACCTCGAACCATGTTTAGGCAATGAAGGGCCTGTTTTCGTGGGACTCCCTTTAGAGATTCAACAGCGTGTTTTTCCTGTAACCTCGTTTAAAGGAATCTGTTAGGATATATATTTTATATCTTAATAATTAATTTTTGCATTATTTATTAATTAGACATATAAAATATTAATTAGATAGTGACTTGGATTAAAAAAATATATGGATACTCTTCTAGTTGAAAAAAAAAATCCCATCTTGGATTGAAGTCTATTATTATGCTGGTAATTGAATTGTGTTTTGTGTGGAGTTTATGAATAATCTTCTAGTTAAAAAGAATCATATCTTGAATTGAAGTTTATTATCATGTTGGTAATTGAATTGTGTTTTGCGTGTAGTTTATGGATAGAAGAAAAAAATAAAGATGAAGTTGTATGATTGAAGTAGGACTCTTGGTTAAAGTCAGACTCTTTTTGCTTGTGTGTAATCGTGCACCATATCTTATGTGTCTCTGCATGAGCTAAACATTGACGTGCAAAGATCGACGGTGACACGTCATTACAAATTCTTACTTCACACACAACTACGTATTCTAATAACAAAACAACATATCATCTAGCACGTGGTTTGGAGCTGTTAATCGATACAAGGAGGAGGACATAGTCGCTATCATGACAACAATCATCAAACACATGGCGGCAATCTTACATGTGTGTGTTAATAGCTGAACAAAAGAAGAACGTGGGTGTTAATAGCTGAACAATAGAAGAACTTGTGTTAGGATAGGAGTCACGATGTAGTGGGGATTAAAGTGAATTGTGTGTGTGTGAGTATCAAGGAAGGCACTCATGTTGTGGCATAAATGGAAAAGGAGGGTACGATATTCACTGTAAGATAATCTCATCCTGTTCAGTTTAAGAAAGCTTTAAACGTGTTCTTGGGATGCAGCGTCAACAAAATGGCCCCTAACTTCCAAGTTTCTGGATCTTTCACTTCTTTGTCTTTTAAGGTGTTTCAGGATCGTAGGCTTCTTGTAAAGCTGCAAATATCTCCATGGTTTTCACCTTCATTTCTGTCCTTTTACCGTAGTTGTAACTTGGATCTGGAATGTGCATGAATCAACCTATTTTGTGTGAACAACTTTCTGATCTATTTCAGAAGAGTTGAACTCATATGGAAGTTGTTATGTTTATGTCTCAAGTGTTTTATGTTTTTATTCTTAGTTGATTCATCGCTTGAGTTATTTTTTATTAATTGTCTTTTAATTAAAAAGAGTGTTGAGAAAATCCTCTGTTGAGGTTAACACGAGTCGGTCGTGTTATTGGGTGTGAAATTCTTTCATAGGAAGTGAGGTTGAGAGATAATGTTAAGGGTTGAGTGGTGTCGGCTTAGTAAAGCCTTGGGTAAATCTATTGTACTTTGGTGAAAGTTATTAAGCTAGGTGAGAGCTTCGCAGACGTAAACAAGATGTGCCAAATTGCATTACTAAATTTCTGGTGTTATTTGTTATTTCATTTTTGATTGTTTTTGTTTTTGTTTCGGCTAGAGACATCCGCGGTAAAATTGAAAACTTTGCGAAACGACTACCCCTTTGGTTTTTCAATTGGTATCAGAGCGAGGTCACCGATTCAAAATTTGGTAGCAAGTTAATGCAGATCCTAGTTTCGCGAACATGGCTATAAGAGAAGGAGCATCAATTATCAGGCCACCACTGTTGGATGGTTCCAATTATCCTGCATGGAAATCATGGATGAAAGTCTTCATCCAAGCTCAGGGCACGAAAGCTTGGCGTTCTGTAGTGCATGGGTGAACGCATCCGGTGATCACTGATGATAATGAAGAGGCAGTTCAAAAAGATCCCTATGAATGGACAAAGTTTACGAAAAAAGTGCACTTGGAAATTCACAAGCAATGCATGCAATATTCAGTTATGTTGATGAGGGACGCTTCTCAATGATATCAGTCTATGAATCGGTTAAAGAAGCGTGGGATGCTTTGCAAACAATTCATGAAGGGTCCAAATCTGTGATAGCATTGAAACTACAGATGTTAGTTGTGAGGTTTGAAGAACTGAGGATAGATCAAAATGAGACTATCGGAGACTTTCATGAAAGATTGTGAGATATAGCGAATCAGACACATCAATTAGGGAAGAAATATTCCAATCTGAAACTAGTTAAGAAGACGTTAAGATTACTACCTCCAAGATTTATTCCGAAAATTGTAGCAATTGAGGAGGCTCATGACATCAATAACTTGTAATTGGAGAAGATGATTGGAATTCTTACAAATTTCGAAATGAATTTATTGAGGACAATCAAGAGAAGAAGAAAGGATTAGCATTGCAAGTCAAGATTGGTAAAGTCATGAATGACTTAGAAGATGAATCCGACGAGAATGAGGATATAGAGCTATTAAAACAAGAGTTTAGTAAGTGGCTGAAGAGAGTGAAAAATGATGGACCCGAGTTTAAGCAAAAAGGCGGGAGCTCATCGACCAACAAATTCAAACAAGCCAAAACTCAAAAGGGAGAAAGAAAGATAAAGAGAATTCAATGCCATGAGTATCAAGGCTTCGGACATGTTCAAGTGGAGTGTGCTAATATCATGAAGAAGAGAAAAGGAAAATCCTATATGAGTACTTAGAGTGATAACGAATTCGGAAGTGAAGATGAAGTTGTGAATAGTGATGCGTTAGTTACTTTATACAACAAAAGTCCAATTACTTGTTTAACAGTAACTGAGAAGGAAGTAACTGAAGACGAAAAAGTGAGTAGACTGAGAAATTTAGGAAAAAATGTAGACGATTTAGCTCAAAGCTCAATCTCAGATTATGACAGTGATGACAGTACTTTAGATGATAAAAAGGAAGGTATTTATGAAGGCTATGAGTTAATGTACGAAAAAGGTGAAAATATGTAGAAAGAATGCAAGATTCAAGGAAAAGAATCTCTTCATGAAGAACACCATCCAAGAGTTAGAAAAGAAATTGATTTTAACGTTAGATGAGCTTGGTGAAGATAGAATGAAATTAGTAAGTACCAAAAAGGGATTGAGAATGTTGAATGGAGGCACAGAAAAACTAGAAAAGTTAATGAAAATTGGTAAGGTTAAAAGGGATCTTCAAGGCATTGGCTATAAGGATGAGTGCTCTAAAGTGAATGAAAAGAAAGACGACATATCCAGATCTATCCAAGAAGAAACTTTGAGGAAGAATCGAAGATTTGTGCCCACATGTCATTTTTGTGGAGTTTTCGGGCACATAAGGCCAAGATGCTACAAGATGTTACAAATGATGTTTCAAAAGGTTGAAAATAAAAAATTTAGACACACTCCATTAAAATTTCAACAGCAGCCCATGGTATCGAAGCACGCTTGGAATAGAAAGGGTCAATTATAGACACAAAGACATTGTAAAGGAAAAATAAGAAGTTGTCTAGATTCACAGTTAGTTACTGCTTGTAAAGAAACTGATCAGACAGAGGACAAGTCAGTTACTTCAAAAGAAGCAACCGATGACAAAGATAATATGACGAATAAAAAGACCAGGTTTGAATTTCTTTTAGAGGCACAAGGACTGTGTGCTTTACATTTTTGAAGTATTTTTGTGTGTTGTTTAAAAAAAGGAGGAAACGTAAAAAATTGTCTTCTTTAGCTCTTTAGTTTTTATGTTGCCATTGTCGTCCCATCCTTTTAGTAGTTTATATTGTGACTTCTACTTGGCTCCACCGAAGACTCTTCAGCTCTCTCATCAGTGTGGGTCTCTCTCTTGGGTCTCTCTTTCTCTCACAACACTCATATTTCATTGCTTGAGTTTATGAATTTGATCAGTCTTATGAAGATGGAATTGAAGTAAGTAGTGATATGTTAGCATATGTATTGACTGGTCGTAAATTGTGATCTTGATGTGCTTATTATTCTTCTGCTGCACCTATTGTTGATTATTATGATTATGCGTTTTGATACTGTTTTGTCCTAAGGGGGAGACATCAGATTGTTTATGGTAAATGTTTTATTTAGGGGGAGATTTCAAGGTATATGTGTGACTATTTGTCTTACTTTTTGGCATCTTTTTGTCCTAAAGGGGAGAAATTTGGATATTGGATAAACTTGATGTTCTTTGGAACTTGATGTTTGATTAAGGGGGAGTATTTATCATATGAATTGTGAATTTGATACTTATATGTCCAATTATATTATTTAGGGGGAGTTTCACTATTGTGACAAATAATGCCAAAAAGGGGGAGATTGTTAGGATATATGTTTTATATCTAAATAATTAATTTTGACATTATTTATTAATTAGACATATAAGATATTAATTGGATTCAAAAGGTATATGGATAATCTTCTAGTTGAAAAAGAATCATATCTTGGATTGAAGTCTATTATCATATTGGAAATTGAATTGTGTTTTGCGTGGTGTTTATGGATAATCTTCTAGTTGAAAAAGAATCCTATCTTGTATTGAAGTTTATTATCATGTTGGTAATTGAATTGTGATTTGCGTGGAGTTTATGGATAGTAGAAAAAAATAAAGGTGTGGTTATTGCGTGGATGAAGTGGGACTCTTTTTGCTTGTGTGCCATCGTGCACCAATAATAGCTGAAGTATATCCTATATGTCTCTGTATGAGCTAAACGTTGAGATAAGATGTGCAAAGATCGACGGTGATACGTCATTGCGAATTCTTACTTCACATACAACTACGTATTCCAATAACAAAACAACATATCATCTAGCATGTGGTTTGGAGCTGTTAATGGATACAGGGAGGAAGAGATTGTTGCCCTCACAACAACAATCATCAAACACATGGCGGAAATCTTATACATGTGTGTTAATAGCTAAATGAAAGAAGAACGTGGGTGTTAATATCTGAACAATAGAAGAATGTGTGTTGGGAGAGGAGTCATGGTGCAGTGGGGATTAAAGTGAATTTTGTGTGTGTGAGTATCAAAGAAGGCACTCACGTTGTGGCATAATGGAAAGCTTATGAAGGTGATGGTTTAGAAAAGGAGAGTACGATATTCACCGTAAGATAATCTCATCCTGTTTAGTTCAAGAAAGCTTTAAACGTGTTCTTGGGATGCAGCATCAACAAAACGACCCCTAACTTCCAAGTTTCTGGATCTTTCACTTCCTTGTCTTTTAAAGTGTTTCAAGATCGTAGGCTTCTCGCAGAGTTGCAAATATCTCCATGGTTTTTATCTTCATTTTTGTCCTTTTGCCACAGTTGTAACTTGGATCTGGAATGTGCATGAACCAACCTATTCTATGTGAACAACTTTCTGATCTATTTCAGAGGAGTTTAACCCATAGGGATGTTTTTATGTTTATGTCGTAAGTGTTTTCTATTTTTATTCTTAGTTGATTCATCACTTGATTTTTTTATTAATTGTCTTTTAATTAAAAAGAGTGTTGAGAAAATTCTCTGTAGAGGTTAACATGAGTCATTCGTGTTATTGGGTGTGAAATTCGTTTACAGGAAGTGAGGTTGAGAGATAGTGTCAAGGGTTGAGTGGTGTCGATCTATTGTACTTTGGTGAAAGTTATTAAGCTAGGTAAGAGCTTTGCAGACATAGACAAGATGTGTCGAACTGCATTATCAAATTTCTGATGTTATTTATTATTTCGTTTTTTATTGTCTTTATTTCTGTTTGTGCTAGAGACGTCCGCGGTAAAATTGAAAAGTTTGTGAAATGACTACCCCCTTTAGTTTTTCAGAATCTATCTTTATTTAGCCTAACAGTTAGACCTAAACACTCTGGCTAAAATGCAAAAACTATAACGACAGTGCAACACAAGATAATGCAAGAATTAAGAATCTTCTTTTGCTTACTCCCCACTGATTCCTCATTTTGATGTCGGCATTGCCAGAGACCTTAACTGCTACTTGCAAGTCATTGACGTTCTTTTACTCCCTTCCAGGGATGGTGCCACGATAAACACTGCCAAATCCTCCACACCCAAGAGAGTTTTTCCAATCAAACCTATCCGTATATTCGTTCAGTTCCCTTGGAGTAAAAGAAATTATATTTGCAGAACATACGAACAAGAACTGAGTTACTTTATTTGATAATAGAAGTCTAACCAACTAGTCATCCTTTACAAGCTAATTGGGATACTACTTTGTATAGGAAAAAGAAATTTCCTTCAATTCAGTTAAAGAAATCAATCAAAGTCTTAATTTACCATCATCTTAAATTGTTGAACCTCTACAATGCTAATTTGAGATGAAAGAAGTATCCCTGACAACAATATTCATAATTTAAGAACACACCCAGATTGTCACCAAGAATTGCTAAAAATACTATTGAATACCTAAAGATCTTACATTAGCCATTATGTGACCAAGTGCATTAGTTATGATAGTGCTCTGACAGTGATGGAGATTTAGGTGAAATAGAAAAAGAAAAACATAAAAAGATGGGGATGTGGATGCGGATGAGTGAGAACTGTGGTGGATTGGTGATAGTTGAAAAACTTATCAAAAGACCTACAATAGAAAAGGTTTTGTGAAGGAACTATGATGATGATGTCTCGCTGCCAAATTCTTATGCCTCACCAGAGAATGCAGCGGCTGTGAGATGCAACTTACTGAGTTCACGTTGAAAGGCTCTGATGGTAGTGACGACAATGTTGGAACAGAAACAATCCTAGGTATAAAAGGGGTCTAATACAGGTCTTTAAACGTTGTTAGCTATAAAGATTGTTGGAAAATTCCTTAGGCTTGCAGATTATTACGACATAAATCGTCAAACGAACCAGGTCTTATGTAAATTTGATTATGATATTAGTGCTTGATTTTAGAAATTAATTTAGAGATATTCTTGTAATAGTTTGCAAATATATAGGATTTTTTGTTACATTTAAGCTCTATATAATGAGCTTTGTTGTTGTCAATAAAATGATGGTGTTCTACAGCAAATACATATTCTTTTTCCTTCTCTTTTATTCATGTATTATGTTTCAGCTTTATAAAAACAACAAGGTATCAGAACTTTTTGTCTTAAGGGACTTGTGAGATGAGTGAAATCAAAACACAAACCTGATTTACAACCCATAATTACATCCATCTTTAAGCAATGGAGATTGAACACAAAATTATTGGTGAAAACTATCAAGTTTGGGCTGTTCAAATGAAATCTCATCTTAATGCTATGGATGTTTAGGGAGTTATGAAGGAAGATTATGAAGTGCCTCCATTGCCAACAAATCCTACATTGACTCAAATCAAGATGCACAAAGAAAGGAAAAATAGGAAGTCTAAAAGCCAAAGCTTACTTGTTTTTTTTAAATCTTATTTCAAATATCATATTCACAAGAATTATGAATCTACAGGTGACAAAGAGTATTTGGGATTACCTCAAAAAGAAATACCAAGGGAATGAAAGAACAAAGAGCATGCAAGTGCTCAACTTGATCAAAGAATTTGAAATGCTGAAGATGAAAAAGTCATAAACCATTAAAGAATACTCCGACAAGTTGCTTGATATAGTAAACAAGGTGAGATTATTAGGTGAGAAGTTTTCTGAGAAACAAATAGTGCAAAAAGTTTTTGTAATCTTACATGAAAAATATGAATCTAAAATTCCTACATTGGAAGAAGCTAAGGATCTATTAAGCATATGTTTGGTAGAATTAGTAAATGCAATATAGGCACAAGAACAAAGGAGGATGATGAGAGAAGAAGGAATCATTGAAGGTGCGCTGCTAGCAAAGGAAAAAAAATCAGGAGGAGACAAAAATAAGAATTTTAACGAGATCGATGACAACAACAACAGAAACAATGATGATTCATATCCACCATGCGCACATTGAAAAAAAACAAATTACCTACAAAGCAAAAGTTGGTAGAGGCCTGATATTAAATGCAGAAAATGTGGACAAATTGAGCCTATGGAGAAGATTTGCAAGTCATTGAATGAAGAGGCAAAAGCAACAATTGAGCAATATCAAGAAGATGAATTATTTTGACATTAAAGCTCTACAACTTTTAAGGTAAGGAGGAGTTTGTTAGAAAATTCTTTAGGCTTGCAGATTATTACGAAATAAATGATCAAACTGATCAAGTCTTAGGCAAATTTGATTATAATATTTAGTGCTTGATTTTAACAATCAGTTTTAAAATATTATTGTAATAGGTTGCAAATATATAGAATTTTTTGTTACATTTAAGCTCTATTCAATGAACTTTGTTACTGTAAATAAAATGATAGTGTTCTACAACAAAATCATATTCTTTTTTCTTCCATGTTATTCAGGTATTATGCTTCAGCTTTATAAAAACAAAAAAGATTATCGGCGAAATGGAGAGGTTTCTTACCGTTCTCTGTGAGAGTCGGCCGACTGACAATGAGCTACATAAAGCCCCACATTTCTTAACTTGATAGAAGATGAATGAGTAGAACAAATACTAAAACAGGCAAAAATGAAATTTGCAAGATCGATAGAGATGTGAGCTATAGTTGAAAATGCGCAGAGTAAAACAACACGTAATAGTTACGTTGATTTGAGGGGAAGAGAGTAGGGAGACTTTCTTTTTATAGGTGTGAAGAGCAAATACTTAAAAGCCAACCAGAATTAGTATCTCTTTTTTACTTTTTGACAACGGTCATGAGGTTAGCACGTGGGCCTAACTTTGCTTTTGGTTAAGGAGAGCAATGTTTTGGTGTTTCTATTTTATGTCCCATGTAACTTATAGTTTGAGTCCCATGAAAAGCACCCAAGATAATGATTATTGGGTATTAAATAATGGGTCTCAAATGGATCAAAGACCTTTTTCCTCTCTCTTTCAATTACCAAATGACATGTCGATTGGTGATGCTATATAAGTTGAAAAAACTTATTGAATATAGGATTTTTTGAACTATTGAAGAAGTCACTAAAAGAAAGAAGAAGAGAGGAAATAAAATTCTTTCAAGAAAATCAACATCTAACGAAAAACAATCATGGATACAGGTACGCAAAATGAATCAATCCATAAATGTCTTACAATTGGTATCAAAGCATGGTATTGCATGATCTGTTTTCTACCAGGTATCATTTCGATATGATTATGTTTTTGATTGTTTTCGTATGAATGGAGTGTTTTTCTTCATATATGACATAGATATAACAGACAACGAGTGTTTGTTGTTATTTACGAATATTAATTGATTTTCATGCGTAATGCTTTATCGCCGTAATAAACACAATACGGATGAATGGTTTAAATTGTCAGAAACGAATATGAAACTTCGGTGTTAACATAACATAAATAATGAAATATACCTTCTATCTTGGTATGTATGGAAATGGTTATGGTTGGATGGTTTAGATTAAGGGTAATATACACATAAGAGAGAACCGAAAAATCCCAAACCGAAAGAAACCATCCTTTGTTATTATATTGCTATGATTGGAAAGGTATCTGTGATTATAATGCTATCATGGATACAGACATGTTTTATGGTTGTTGAAAAGAGACGAAAGGTTTACTTCTTGAAATGAAAAGCTTGACATGTTTCTGAGGGCTATAACACTAGGAAGGGATGGATTATGGTATGAAGAGCAACGACATGATAGAATAGTTATTAAAAAAAATTACAGAAGCATCGCAAAAGACGATGATGCAGTATCTGGAGCATGCTCTACATGTGCCAGACGAAGCTTCACCAGACACATGTGCTGGCGAGTGCAGTGCACGCGCCAGACGTTGCGTCTGCGTCGCCAGATGCTAGATGGGCTTCCAGGCCTAAAAATCATATTATGGACTGAATTTTTGGGCCTTTAGGCCATTAAGGGACAAGATAGGGTTAGTAAATATTTATAGACTTTAAACCTAAGTAAAAACAATATTTTGATGGAATATAATGGATTATTTAATTCATAATTAATTTATACATAATATAATTTTGGAAATTAGTGCCATATTATATATTTCTTTGGTTCTTTGAATATGTTATATTATGTAATAGTTGGAATTAAATTTTCCTAGTATCTGTTGAATGTAATACATGACATTATGGACATTTAGAATAGTTTGTTAGTCACCAAAGTGACCAAACTAAGTAAATTAAAATTTATCATGTATGATAATTGTCCAATTAAATGTTTATTGTATGGAAAGCTTGTTAGTCACCAAAGTGGCTTATCTTCAAAAATATTAAGCATCTAATTGTGATTTGTTCAATTGTTCAATATGATATGATACTAAAATGACATAAAGGTTGAACTGAACAATTGAGATTATTAATTATAACGCTAGGAGGTCACCCAAAGGTAGACTATTGCTTATAATTAATGACATTAAAGGGATTTTATCAACATATTTAGTTAATATGATTGTATATCCAAAGATAACAT
>JANSVA010000217.1:42034905-42047598 GCA_025504915.1 Erythroxylum reticulatum | reverse complement strand
GATACTGAACCGACCACCTGAGACACGCCAACATCATGTATCTCCCTTATGGCAAGTTCATTGCACGAAAATTCACTTAAAAATGGCTTCAGAATGTCTCAATTCCTTTCTCGATTGACTATCATGCAATCCTAAATACTGAACATGAGACCCGAGACACAAAAACCTCATGTATCTCCCTCATACAATGTCCAAAACATGAAAAGTCATTCGAAATTGGATTCAGAATACCTTAATTCCCTTTTCTGGATTTAAACTTTAATTTATTATTATTGTAATAAATCCAGAAAAATGGAAAAAGTTACTTTATAAATTTTCCGAATGCAGAAACTGACTAAAAACACCCTGAGGCATCCTTACAAGGAAACTAGAAATTTTGTGGTTTTTTTAGGTACTGTAGATGACATCTGTACGACTGAAATTAACATGACGTCAGCTGTTGATAACTGACATCAACATCACGTGCAGACGCGCTGACACTGTGCGGCGCGTGTAACGCACGCACGGACACGTATCGTGTATCTGTCGGAGCCATGTTTGCTGGAGTTAGACGGTCCAAATGGGCGCGTGTGAGGTACACGTCCCGCTGGGAGCAAGTTGCGCGTGGGGCACACGCTCGACACATATCCTTCGTCCTTTGGAGCAGCGTGTTGATGCACGATTGACGCGTGCGCCACACATACCGACCGTACGTGGGTGCTCCCGCTTCCTGTAGTAAAGTCGGGCGTGTGCATTGCACGAGACGACGTTGCTTGCCTCCTCCGACGTCGAAGGCGATTTTTGACATCCCAGGACTCCGTTTTTCTCTCCGTTCGGCCCATTTTTGACCTATTTTTCGTAGCTAACCTTATATATACCACTTTTACGTAATTATATATACGTAAAAAAATGAAAAACGAATCAAAAACAAAGGAAAACCAAATGAGATGAAAAATCAAAAAACCTTCATTTCCGACTATCCAATCATGTAACTGCTCTAATATTACATGTAATACGTAGTATAAGATTTATTAAGTATCTCGGATCTACATGAAAGGATAAAAAATGAAGGTACTGTGAAATACCTAGATTTCAGTTCCATCTCTGATTTTGATGTCGATTCTGAGCTCCAAACGTCTCCAAATCTCTCGGGACCTTTGGTAAAAAGTGCTCACGGAGACACGGGCTAAGTCTTTCTACAGTTTTCTCAAAACACGAGCTCTCTTAACAGGTCAGAGAACTATATGCTCGTGAATGATATGAGTAACTACAGGAGACCTTAACCTTTATATAGCTTCCATATCAGGCTTCCTCATCATAAGGTCGATATGAACCCAGTCCATACCAATTGGGACCCATTTTCTACCTGGACTTTGACTCATTAATCTAAATCATTTATTAGATCACTTTATTATCTGTATCTGGATCAAATTGCACAACTTAACCGATAATTTATTTAAAAACCAAAAATGCAATTAATGTTGTCCAAATCTATGAAACAAAAACAAAATTGTCCTAAGGAAAATTAAGTCTAACAATAAGATCAAATTCATGTCCAGTTACGGCGGCAAAATCCATCCTCGCCCACACGACAACCAACTTTCTTACGTTGGCGATGAGACCAAGATCCTTGCTTTTGACTGGAGATCGAAATTCTCTACCACGATCAAAAAGCTTGCAGCTTTGTCCGGCGACTCACATGTCTCCATCAAGTACCAACTCCCCGGTAAAGATCTCGATGCGCTGATCTCAATCACCAATGACGACGATCTCGAGCACATGATGCATAAGTACGATTGCCTCTACCGTGTCTCCACAAAGCCCGTCCGCATGTGGTTGTTTCTGTTTCCAATCAACTCGTCGCCCTTTGCAAGTTTCGGGTTATATGGTGGGATACCGGATCTCATCTCTTTTGTTTAAAATAAATCTTTTCTTATATTCATTGCTTTCAACTATCTACTCTTAACTATATATTTTGATCCATCAAATATCTAAAATATTCTAACAAATATATTTTTTAATATTCATGATGTTAATATATGTCTTAATAACAAATTCTTCTAATAAAACAAATTAAAAATACATTTCTTTTATTCTAATTGAAGTCAACAAAAAATTGCTTTTACATTCTATTACTCGTATAAACTCTTATAAATGTGATAATTAATTTAGCACATCATCATCTCACACATATAAAAGAGCTTCACTATATTCTACTTTGCTATTATATAATTTCCTTCTGTACCATCAATGCTCATATGTTAACTAACGATAACATATTTTAATGAGTTTGGTGATTACATGCTATATATTATTTAGGACTCCATTCGATCAGATTGTCATAGGCTAAAAGCTTATTTATAGTTCACAAATCAATTGTATGTATTTTAAAATTTTCACTTTTATAGTATCATAAGTTTCTAACTCAACTTTTCAATATATTTTAAATAATCAATTAATGATTGTTTGTATACATTGATATTTTTGCTAAAAATAATAGTCTCTATAATAAACAAAAATAATAAAAAAAGGACTGCAAACAATGGAAACTTTCTATCAAAGTTTTTCCATATCTTTGAGTTTCCTGGATGATGCATGACTTTATTATTAATGATTTTTTTATACCACTTCATACGTGTGATTGTTTTTGTTGGCATAAACAAGCTTTGTAATCATGGTTTAATAAGGAAGTATCTTAAGAATTGATGAGATATCTTTTTTTTTCCTTTTCCATCATCCAATTGTCAACTTGATATATCACAAATTGAACATTATTGAAGATCTTTAAACTCCTTCCAAATGGTAGCACAATTATAATGACAAGCATGCATTGATATGTACTTTAATCCTAGGTCTCTTAATTATTTTTTTGCTTCATAATAACATTTGCGCAATTTGTGGCTAATTGGTGATGTATTAATGAGCAACTTAATCAAGATGTGAAAAGATTTTTGCTCTACCTATTCTATAGCTTCAAGTGTAACAACTTGTGAGAAATAAGAGTCCCTCACATATAATTCTTCTTAAGCTTCTTTCAATAATTTCTTAAAATTATATTATTTAATTTTATCAAATATATTAGATAAAGTATTGTCATACATAGTCTCCGTAATAATTCTCCACATCATTCAACATTTCTTGAATTCCATCATTTGCATCGGCATTGTAATAACCATCATCTGCATTAGTATTGTTATCACCATCATCACTTAGATTAAGACTTCTAGCATTATTAGCTTCAGAATGTTCACTATGATAAATCCATCCAGTATATAATTTATTTATGCATCGCATTAATAAGTGTTTCTATAGCATATATTGACTTTAATCATTGAACTTTAAGAAATTTATACATGGACAATTAATTTCACCATCTAAACTCATTTGATTTTTTTATAAATTCAATGAAAATCTTCACTCCTTATATCATTTCAATAAGTTATCCAACTTTTGTCCATGTAGTATACAATTATAAGTCATTTATTAAATTAGTGATTGCAATTTAAGTTGCAAATAACATAATGGTAAATCAAAATTGACATACCAACTTTATATTCTGCCAAAGAATGCAATTAGTTGGCAAATTGTGACAAACTCTAGAATAGAAAAAGAGCAAATATCACAACCTTTGAATAGTATGTCATATCAAATTTTGTAACTCAAAGATTCTCATTCCTTTCATTTGTCTTGTACTATTGTTTGAACTTTGACACAAGTGAAGGACAATTGGAAGATGCATGTGCAAGGCAAAAAATGATGTGAATACCATCTACTACCTCATCTTCTTTTGAAAAAAAAAAGGAGTATAAACATGCCAAAACCCAAAATTGAATCCTTATTACCCATAGTCTTCTTTTCTTTAATTTTTGTCATTCCACATAAACAATCATAGAATTCCTCGAGTTTAGATCACTAATACAACATAGAAATGGTATCTTCCTCTTTCATTATATTTCTAAATATGAAAATCAATAAGAATAATAATTATTCACGTAAGATTGATTAAAGTTATGAAGATACTTTTTTAGGATTAATTGATTATAATAATACGTTTTTAACAATTAATTCCAAATGACAGCTCATGCCACTAGGAATTACTACTAATCATGAGAAAAACATTGAACAATGTACCATTGAGATCATCCTTAAGTTGCCATCGACAATCAAGCATATAAGGCTACAATGCCAAAGGTTTGAAATCAACTATCCATTCAGTTATTTCAATACAGTTTGTATCATACAGTTACTGATAGTCCTTACACTCGCAACAAATTAGAAGAAAGTGTATATGTTGAAAGAGGCAATAGAAATTATGGTCGCTTATTTCTATATATGATGTATGCTGAAGTTGTTACTCAGTTTGGCGTGTATGAGAAAAATGATTCTGAGAAATTCACATTGAACTGTTAGGAGAGATCCTACCAGAAGCAATTTTACCATATATTGATTTGAAAGAAAAGCAATTAATATTATAACCTTAAATACTAATTTGTCATGTTTAAATTTTTTAGCAAAGGCTCGCTATGCTCATATTTTCTCTTAGCCACATCCACTTGTATTGTTGTCGGATATCAGCATATAAAAAGCAGTGATGCATTTTTATCTTGAAATTATCCGAACTCAGAACCAACATTCTTAGTAAGAAAAAATTGTTGAAGTAGTTGGAGTTGGAATGAGCTGAAGGAGCAACTATACAAATTGTTGGATAAGCGTTAATTTAGACCAACTATATCTTATTGGGGTACACTAGATATTTGTGGATGCCCAAATATAAATGAGAAAAGATATTGAATTGATAATTAAGAAGTCGCTAGTCTATCCTATCAAGGAAGGATATAGAAATATAATAAAGGGAAATGAAAAGGTCATAACCAAAGAAATGAGTTTGGGGTCAAATTATAGAATAAGGAAGGTGTTAGGCACCCTGTTTTATCCACCTAAAAAATTACCTAGGTCTTGGAAGGTTTTACAAATTTGGGCACATTTTAGAAGAAAATAAAATAAATTTAAAGTAAATAAAACGAATAAAATATAGGTTATGTCTATAAGTTTTTTGTTTTACCGAGGGCTTGAAATAGGGCGCTTGATTTAATATTTAAAACTTGAAATGAGATTTAGAATGTGTGAAGTAATGCCTAAGAGTTTATGGTTTGACCTAGGGCTTAAAATAAAGTGCTTATGCTAATGTCTAAGGTTTAAAAGTAAAAAATAAAAGCAAATGGTTGCATACGTAAGATTTTATAATCTTACTTAAGGTTTGAAAATAAAAGTATAATACAAATGAAGGATCTTAATATGTAAAATATAGAAAATACCTAAAAATGCATCATAGGTTACGAAATGAAAAGAAAAGCCTAAAATGAAGTCTTATGATTTTGAATTAAATGAAATGCCTAGAGTTGAGTTATAGAGCTTGAATATTAAAATGAAATATCTAGAATAGATCTTAAAATTTTAAATCAAAACAAAATGCCTAGAATTCAGTCTTAGGGTGTAGAATAATAAAATTGATATTCTTAGAATAAATCATACGACTTGAAATTAAAGAAAGATTCATAGAGCTAAGTCTTAGGGACTTGAAATAAATGAAATGACTAGAATGAATCTTAGGGCTTGAAAATTAAAAAGGAAACACATAGAATTGAGTCTTAAAGCTAAATGTTACAAGCATTATAAACTTTGAATTTTTCGTGCTTCTATGGTGAATTGGGTGGAGCATCTTTCTTGGCTCCTAGGCCACCATTGATTGTGATTGCACATACTTCTATTTTGCAAAACCGTACGGACATGAAGTCACCGAGAAAATGTCTTTGAATATCCTCGGTAGGCTCGGAATCTAGATAACTACGACAACTTAACATCAACTTTTGCATAAGTCAAACAATGACTTCAATCAGTTCTGTCTTATTTCTTGAAGCATTTCTCCTCCAAAAAATGATTATGAATGAAATGGAAAGATGCTAATTCTTGTAAGTTCTCCAGCAAAATCCTTAAAATGATTAGATATTGTTACTTAAAAGCAGCTAAAAGCAAGATTGATGTGTGACTTCTTAAACCTCTACAGAGACAGAGTTGCTCTTTTTCTTAAGTGAAATTCCTCCAAACCAGCCTGTCGGTGTTACCACTAGCGGACACATATTTCAAGTTGATTATGTAAACCTAGAAATCTTATTTACCTAAAAAAACTCAGATTAGTTTCACACGTATATCTATTTCGCATTGTAAATCTTTCCTTTCACTTGTTTCTTAGCATCTCTTTTTTCCTAAATAGTACATATATTATGATAAGTTATACACATCTTGATAGAAATTATGAGTTACATTATTGTAACAAGTGAAAATCTTGCTGCTATACAGGGTTTGAAGAAGTTAATTAGTAAGCAAGATTATTACTGATAAATTACGAGTGATACTACTGTTTCTTAAGAATAATATGATCATTCCAATCATAATATACATAGTTAAGACATTGGACATATCTCTTAATTCAAGTTGGAATGATAATACTTGAAAAAAAAAAAGCCTTGGATGCATACAAATTCATCTCTGCCTAGCACTACAATCAAGTATTAAGGAACAAATCAGTAAAAGAAACAAGAAAGAAAAAGAAATCGCACCTGCTACAATTAAAGTATCTAAGTTCTATTCAGTAAAGACAAAGTATCCAGATAATCAGCTGCATAGGCATTCATAGCACGATCGATAGTAAGGAGTTTGGATCTAGTCTCGGGTTCATACAAGACCAATTTGTTTTCAAGTTTCAACCCCAGAACCTTTCTGATGTCTATCAATCCATAAACTCTTCCAATATTGTCCATGCTAATGTTATAGAATCTACTCCAGGACTCTGTCACGCCATACTCCTTCATCACCCAAATTTCAACACGCGTACTCCAGTATTCCACTAAAGAAAGCAACTCTCCAAGAACCAACATGGACGTACTTAGTCGTCTATGAAGTGGATCAAGGGCACGAGTTAGATAACCTTCAGGCAGCTCCATATCGTCAAATACCTCGTTGGTCACTTGAAACAAAACCACTCTATTACACCATCTGCTGTCTGTTGATCCAATCTTTGAATATCCAAACCAATGCAGATTTCCATTTAAGAAGCTAGGGGCTTGACTGTTTATATGTACTGGAGCAGTGGCAATAGACCTCCAAGAGTTTCTGTTTAGCTCATAGAGCTGTACCCTCTTTGGTGCTTGTCTGTCACCATTAGCTTGGACGAATGTAATGATCTTGTAATCACTGGTTTTGATGTCAAACCAAAACCCCATTCTGTAGTGTTCTGCTGAGTTATCAACTTCAGTAAAAGGAATAGTGAGGGACTTTCTTATGGCAGGGTTCCACAAAGTAACTTTGTCGTGATCGATATAATGCATACATATCACCCCATTGCATGAACCCAAACATTCCACGTAGTTCGTACTTATTGATCTGTCATGAAACGTATGTGTAAACTTTTGATCTGGAACAAGTAACTCATCTATCTGATGGTATAACGTGTGGTTTCCTCTTGTGGGTTCAAAAGATGGGAAGGTTCCTAACACCAACTTGGGGTTGTTGGTTGTGTTCTTGTTGGCAAGGGCTGCTTTGATATGCAAGGATATGAAACTGGGGCTCGTAATAAAAGCGTTACATGACTTAGAGATGCATCTGAATCGTAGAACACTTTTGGCTGGTGCTTTTGACAGAATAGCTTCCAAGATATGTACTGGAATGAAACGAATTGGTGACTCTTCCATGTTTTGTCTTCTACTTCCTCCCGTGTGATCAGTACGCTCAACGAGGAAAAGAGCAACTCGTTTGCTTGCCCCGAATATACGAAACTTTACATGGGGAATTTGAACTTGAAGGATTAAGTGGATACTGAAATATGATGTTTGACGAGAACTTCTAATTCAGTAGAAGTTGTTCATTAAGATAGGTTAGATACTGAAATATGATGTTTGATGAGAACTTCTAATTCAATAGAAGTTGTTTATTAAGATTGGTTACACGTTCTTATCCATAGGAGAGAGAGTTTCAGTTTGTTTATTATTCGTCTCTTACAAGGAATAGATCGGAGACTTATTAGAGATAGGATTTGATATTTCTATTTACATAAACTATGCCGTATACTGTATACAATAGGAATAGATTTTGGAATAGAAGTAGGAAAGTTAAATGTTTTAAAAACTAGACGAAAATAATTTAAGATTTAAAGTTTCAATCGGTATTAAACTGTTATAAAATTGATATAAAATAAATAAGAAGTTAAAATTATAAAAATAAGTAAAAATATAATATAAAATAAAACGCACTAATAATACCTATTAATATATAATAAATTCAATAATTTAATCTAAAATTGAATCTAACATAAAATTTAAAATAAAAATAAAAATAAAAATTGTATTTCTATATTATCATTTATTTTAAAGACTCATAAAAGTTGAAATATGTTTTAAAAAAGTCAATAGATGAGACTCTAATTTTATTTTAACTTTTTTAATGTCCTTTAAGCATTCTTCTTTGTAGCATAATATTATTTTTAACATATTTTTAAATTATCCTGATTAAAATTATTTGTATACACTAATTAATAATTCAATTTATTAAACAAACTCCTGATAAAAATCATAATTAGTTTTAAACAATGATATTTTCAATTAAAGTATAAAGAAATAAATAAAGAACTTAAAATTTGACAAATACAAATTATTAGTGAGATTAAATAAATTTAGTATTTTTAAGAATAAAATAGTGATTTATTTTTATTAATAAAAAATCAAAAAATTAATTAAAATATAAAGAGATAAATAAGGAATATAAATTTCAAAAAATATAATTTATTAGATTGTATGAGAGAATGAAAAGAAAAAAATAATTAATCAAAAATTTGACAAAAATAAGGATAACAAAATTGACCCAATTCAACCTAACTTTGACCTCAGTTGATCAAATCACAGGCCTAACTATGGCCCGATTGGGCCACCGGCCGGGCCCATTGCATTGCCAGAGAGGAAACGATCGTTAAAAATCCAACTTTTGTACAAATCTTCGTTTGCATTGAAGATCGATAACCGATGTGCAAAAGTGGGAGGCATATAGGTTGAAGCGTTGGGCCCCACATGCTTGGTATATTCTCACTTTTATTGCTTCAGGGCCGGTTTTTCGATTTTTCATATATACGCGTTAACCGGCCGGTTTTTTATTAGACTTGTTTCATATTTGTTTGGGTTAATTCATTTGGTCTAGTTCAATTTTAAAATCATTGGAAAAAAGAGAAGGTAGATAAGGTTTAACTCTTAAGAATGATAAGAATTATTGAATTGTTTATTTCAAGACAAAAAAATTAAATATTACTTAGTTTCACTTCAATTTATGTTGTGAAATTTTATTTTCATGTCATAATTTTTATTTTTGTTTCTTTTAAAAAATAATATTTGAGATTTTTTCAATTTAGTGTAAAACATTTTAAATTTTTCAATTTAGTAATTAAACTTTTAAAACTTATATAAATCATGTCAAAAGATTGTTTTTATTAATATGACGTGTTCACTACATATCACGTAGATATCCGTCTATTTGCTATATTAGCAAAAGCAACGTTTTGTCCGGATTTGTACAAATTTTAAAAGCTTAATCACTAAATTAAAAATTTTAGAAAGATTGGTATTAAATTGGAAAATCTCTATAAGTTAGACACTTAAAAAAAAATTGAAAGGCAAATGAAATTTTTATTAACCACATAAATGAGTTAAACAAGGTGGGATGGAATCCCAAACTTTCAAACTAAAGAAATTGCAAGACACTCTAGCAAGTACATGAGCTCCTTCCTTGTCGACTAATTCAAACAACAGAAAGATTAGAATTACTTTCCAAAATTAATTGGCAATCCTTTATAATTCTACCAAACTCTTAACTGATCATCATGGTGTGATGTGAGGGCAAGCACCACAAGTTAAGAATCAGTGAAGATGCTACCCAAGTTTTGCATGTTGTGAGCTATCCAAGTAAGAGTCTATTGAACCGCTAAAGCCTCCATCACTAATGCTAAATGTAGACCATCAAATAATCCAAAACTTGCTTGTTAAAAGTGGCCTTTAAGATTCTCAACGATAATTCCAAAACCTGAAGTTCCTATACTCTGAAATGTTGCACCGTCGACGAAAGTATGCCATTCATCCAAGTTGTCCGCTACATTTTGTTTGCAACCAACAACTATAAAACGACTTGCTGCTAGGCCACTGTTGGTGGAAGTCAAAATCTACTACTGTCGTTTTGGTTCTTGCGCCAAAGTCCAATTGTGTAGGGGATCCATTGCAAGCTCCCAAATTACCATCGCTGTAGGTAATTGATTTTGCCATAATCCTTTGTTTCTTCTCTCCCATATCTTCCATGCTATTGTTGTAAATTTTGATATTTTTTCTCCATTGTTTGCATTTAATACCTGCAAGAAAAGCTCCCGAAAAGAAGGAGCTGGGTTAGCAATCAAATAATCACCTAACTCCCACACCTCTCTCGCCCTCTCACACCCCACAAACAATGATTGACATCTTCCACCTCCCCACAATGGCATTTATCATCAACTTTTTTTTTTTGTTAAATCAGAAGATTTTATACAAATATAAAAGCTATGTACAACATTGGAATACTACTATAACCAAGTCTCTTAAAGCTCTAGCTGTCTCAGTAGAGTTAGAACGACCAAAAGTCCTTTGCTACACAAGGGGACCACCAAAGAAACCTTGGAGCGACATCACTTCCTTACTTCTCTCCCACACAACCTGAAGAATATCAACTCTCCAACTCTCCCACCAACTTACATTCCTCTTTTAGCTAGTTTTACCTTAGTTGGTAAATTTCCTTTAAGTGCTCTCCACATGAAATCTTTTATTTTTGGAGATGAAAAAATATCCCATAATTTTCCCCAAAAATCACCCTCTTCTACCTCACCACCTCTACCCAAAGTTTTCAATGCTACATGATAACAATACTTCACCATATACCTCCCTTTTTAATCAAAATGCCAAACCCAACTATCCTCACTCTCACCCCATATAATTGGAATTGCAAGAATATCCCAAATATCTCTAAGGCTAGACATTCCCATCACCTTCTCCACATCCTAGACCCTCCCATCTCCCTTAAATAACTCACACACTTTTAACGTAAGACTCACAAAAGTTGTTTCATCCTCCACCCAAAACTCTCCATCTCTAGGTATCCAAGGATCCACACCTACCCTAATTGTCCTCCCATTACCCCCCATCCACCTCACTCCTTTCTTCAAAACATCCTTAGCAAACAACACACTTCTCCATGTGTAGCTAGGATTACGTCCAACCCCAGCTTCCAAAGAATCCCCTTTAGGGAAATATTTAGATTTGAGAATCCTAAATACAAGAGCATTAGTACCACTTAAAAGTCGTCACCCTTGTTTGCTAAGCATGCTTATATTAAAGCAGTGCAAATCATGAATCCCTATACCTCCGTTCTTCTTGGACTGACACATCCTAACCCATGCATACCAATAAATACCTTTAGCACCATCTCCCGAATTTCCCCACCAATAGCTATTCATTATCTTCTGAAGTTCATCACATAAAAATAAAGGCAATTGAAACGCATTCATACAATAAGTCGATAAGGCTTGAGCAACAAATTTTATCATAACCTCCCTCTCTGCTCTAGAAAGCATCTTATTCCTCCAATCATTCACCTTCTTCCACATCCTATCTTTTAGAAATTAAAAAATCTTTTTCTTATTTCTTGCAATGAGTAATGGTATACCTAGATACTTACCTCCCCCAAGTGGTAAATTGACATCAAGAATATTGCCAATATTATTTCTACAATCCTGTGAAACATTAGGACTATAGAGAATACCCGATTTTTGGAAATTTACCGCTTAGCTTGAGACTCCTTCATACTCCTTGAAAATTTGCTTCACCTCTCTCGTTTCCTATTCTGTAGCTTTAAAGAAAAATACTGAGTCATCTGCAAATAGAAGATGAGAAACTCTATGGCATCTAACCCCTGCTCTATGCCCACGTATCAAACCCTGCTTTTCTACCCGATTAAACAACATAGATAGACCTTCAGCACACATTATAAATAAATACAGGGACAAAGGGTCCCTTTGTCTAGGCCCCCTATTAGGCAAAATAGGGTCCACTGTTTCACCATTCACTTATATAGAGTACCGTACATTTGTAACGCATCTCATTGAATCCGGATTCTATGTCTAAGTTAACTCTGTCTTATTTTGTCCAATGTCCAAACGGTGTCGTGTTGTATAAAAATTTGGCAGGCGTTATTAAACTTGAACATACGCCTGTGGGACCCACCCACAGGCGCTGTTTTTAAGCCACAACCAAAAGTCAACTTTTGTTTTGGAAAGCCACTTTGTTTTGTTTTCAAACGTTATTTCAAAGGTTCTGAGTAAGTAGAAAATTAATCATATTATTTAATATCTTTAATAAATTTATTAATAATAAGAATAATAGGAAGTAGAGAATTAATAAATAAAGCCCATTTTAATCAGTTAAATTAATAAGGATAATTAAATAACCACTATAATTTTTAATAATAATATAATGGTGAATAATAATAAGGAATATAAAATTAGCACAACTTATAATAATTCCGGCAATAATTTCTAAAATAACAAATTATAAGGAAATAGCACTTATCATATTTGAAAACAATTAAAATAATAAGAAT
>JANSVA010000217.1:41857723-41878815 GCA_025504915.1 Erythroxylum reticulatum | reverse complement strand
ATATTAATTGTCATTATTATTTATTATTAAGATTTTTGAAAACATGGTTGATGTAAACAGTAAACTAGTAAAGTATATAGTACAACTGTAAAATATACTAATGGACTATTTTGTAAATTTTAAAATTTTTAGGGACTATTTTATAAATTTAAAAAATTATCCGAAACGGAATTCCGTACTAACCGGTACCGATATAGTTCTGGTCCAGAACTTAATCCGGTACCAAACCTGGTACAGTAACTTTAATATAGACTCATGATTATTTTAAAAATTAAATTAAATTTTAATTTAATAAAAATTTATAAAATAATTATATAATAAATAAAATGACAGAGAAATGTATGTTTTCACAAATTTGTGTGGCATCGTTTAAGAAATTTAATAAGGCCCCTTCGGAGTGGTCGAGTTAGTGGAGTGGAGGGATATAAGGTTAAAAGGTTCTGTGTTCAATTCTCTCTCGATTGAGCTTGTTGTACATGGCTTGCCTAGTACAAAATACTTGGTTGACATAATTTATAGACTATTGCGTCAATTCAGATATTTATTCAGTGCGCGTCTAAAAAGTGATAGCTGTGAGTTCCTCTCTTTAAGAAAAAAACTAAAATCAATTGTTTTAGAAAATAGATTAATAATAGTATTATAATAATAATAAATGTAGATAATAGAGAGTGACCTCTTCCCCAAGAAAAGTAGGAGAGAGTTAAAACCAGAAAAAAGCAGAGTGGACGGCCATAATCAAGCCACGTAGGCGCCTAGATTCAACTATAAGGAACTAATTACTATCCAATTTTTTTTAATGAAATAAAAAGTATAAAAATTAATAATATGGATAATTAATTTATATAAATTGAGTAAATTAAACGCTCGTTGAACTCTTTATCTGGAACCTTCTAAGCCTCACCAGAAAAGTCTAATTGACACCTCAGACATGGATATATAAGTTGCTCTCTCGCTTCTCGTTCTAAAACCCTAAACCCTAGAGAACATTTCCTCTTTCTCGGTCCCCTCCACTGCCAATTATGGCCACCGCTGCTTTGTTAAGCTGTGTTCGTCGCCGCCACGTCGCTTTCGTCCCCGTCACTGCCGCATACAAATGTGTACGTTATGTGTTTTCCTTTCTTACGAATTAAAAATGGTTTGTGAATTTAATTGTGCGAGTGATATTATTCGTTGTATTAAGAAGTGATTTTTGAGGATTTACTTATCGGATTGCTTGGACAGTTGACTGGGAACGTGAAGCCTTCGTGGGCACCTTCTAATGTGAGTAGCTGGGCAAGCTGGACTAGAACATTCAGGTGATACGGTTAGGGATTTGGATGTTTTGTTTGTGTCTGTGTTGAGGATTCTTGTTCTCGTTGCTGAATTGATGTATTTGTTTGTTTGTGTTGTAGTTCGAAACCTGCTGGAAATGATGTTATTGGTATTGATTTGGGTACCACTAATTCTTGTGTTGCTCTTATGGAGGGAAAGGTATTAACTATCGTTGTGATCAAATATTGTTTTTGGCTTGTTATTGGATGTAGAGCTTGCATATGAGCCTTCTCGTTATCTTTTTATGTGTGCAGAATCCGAAGGTTGTTGAGAATTCTGAGGGGTCTAGAACTACTCCATCCGTTGTCGCCTTCAATCAGAAGGGAGAGCTGCTTGTTGGTACGCCAGCAAAGCGTCAGGCTGTGACCAATCCTACTAACACAGTGTTTGGAACAAAAAGATTAATTGGTAGAAAGTTTGATGATCCTCAGACACAGAAGGAGATGAAGATGGTTCCTTTCAAGATTGTGCGGGCTCCAAATGGAGATGCCTGGGTGGAAGCTAATGGACAGCAGTATTCCCCTAGTCAAGTTGGGGCTTTCATACTGACCAAGATGAAAGAGACTGCAGAGTCTTACCTTGGAAAATCTGTTTCCAAGGCTGTAATTACTGTGCCTGCTTATTTTAATGATGCTCAGCGACAAGCAACTAAAGATGCTGGGAGGATTGCCGGCCTTGATGTTCAAAGGATTATCAACGAACCCACTGCAGCTGCTCTCTCATATGGAACAAATAATAAGGAGGGTCTAATAGCAGTTTTTGACCTTGGAGGTGGAACATTCGACATTTCAATCCTTGAGATCTCTAATGGCGTTTTTGAGGTACATACAGATACCTCTTTCCAGTCTTCGTATGTGATAGGATTTTGCCATTTTCGATGAGCAACATTATCCTCTTTCTATATGCAGGTTAAAGCAACGAATGGTGATACATTCTTGGGTGGAGAGGACTTTGATAATGTATTACTGGACTTCTTTGTGAGCGAATTCAAGAGAACTGAGGGCATTGATCTAACAAAGGACAGGTTAGCTCTGCAAAGGCTACGTGAAGCAGCAGAGAAAGCTAAGATTGAGCTCTCTTCAACAGCCCAGACCGATATCAACTTGCCTTTTATCACTGCTGATGCATCAGGTGCAAAGCACCTAAACATCACTTTGACCAGATCAAAGTTTGAAAGTCTGGTTAGTGGCTTGATTGATAGGACAAAAGGGCCGTGCTTGAACTGCTTGAAAGATGCAGGTATATCAACAAAAGATGTAGACGAGGTTCTCCTTGTTGGTGGAATGACTCGTGTTCCCAAGGTTCAGCAGGTGGTTACTGAAATTTTTGCAAAGAATCCTAGCAAAGGTGTAAACCCTGATGAGGCAGTTGCTTTGGGAGCTGCAATCCAGGGGGGAATTCTTCGTGGAGATGTCAAAGAGTTGCTGCTCCTGGATGTGACTCCTTTGTCTCTAGGTATAGAGACACTTGGCGGGATATTCACCAGGTTGATCAATAGGAACACTACGATCCCGACCAAGAAGAGTCAGGTGAGACATGATCATTCTATCCAATTTTAGAAATTGTTCTTTCTTTAACAATCTCATTGTTTTGGCCTTTTATCCATTTAGATTTATAAAGCTAGTCTTTTGGAGCATAAAAGATTAATCTTTTCACCTGCTTTGTTTCTTGGCTAAACTTGTTTCAGTATTATGACCTGTGCCATACCTGGGATACATTTCTATTTTAGTTGCCTTCGGTTGCTCCATTATAGCCATATCTTGTTTGTTAACAGTGGTTGGTTAATGCACGACTGAATTTTGCTTTGATTTCAGGTTTTCTCTACTGCGGCTGACAATCAGACCCAAGTTGGCATCAAGGTGCTGCAAGGTGAGCGTGAGTTGGCCTCGGAAAATAAGATGTTGGGAGAATTTGAGCTGGTGGGCATCCCACCTGCCCCAAGAGGCATGCCTCAGATTGAGGTAACATTTGATATTGACGCCAATGGAATTGTGACGGTGTCTGCCAAGGATAAGGCCACAGGTAAAGAGCAACAAATCACTATCCGCTCATCTGGTGGTCTCTCGGAGGATGAGATCGAGAAAATGGTCAAGGACGCTGAGATGTTTGCTCAGAAGGATCAAGAAAGAAAAGCCCTGATTGACATAAAAAATAGTGCAGATACCACTATATACAGCGTCGAGAAGAGTCTGAACGAGTACAGAGACAAGATCCCCACCGAGGTAGCAAAAGAGATTGAAACTGCGGTTTCAGATTTGAGGCAAGCAATGGCTGGAGAGAGCGTGGACCAAATAAAGTCTAAGCTTGATGCAGCAAACAAAGCCGTGTCGAAGATTGGTGAACATATGTCAAAAGGGGGTGGTTCTTCCGGAGGGTCTCAGGGTGGAGACCAAGCCCAGGAGGCAGAATACGAAGAAGTGAAGAAATGAGAGCATGACGTTTTGAAATCATTGTCTTGAATCATGTTGCTTTTTAGGCATTTGTATGTTAGCGCCGGAGGAATCTTTGGTTGTATTTTTGATACATCTTGAGAACGTTTTGATAACTTACGTGAATTGGTTGTGTATGGTTCACTTTCTATTTATTTAATAAGGATAAAATCTTCCTGACCAGCGACCATTCCTTCAAGCAAGCATTTCTTTGACACGACTTCTATCCTACTTTTGTCTTACAGGATTATTACAAGCCAAAAGTGATGATTGATTTTGTTGTTATAGTGCGGCTTTCCTGTGTGCGAGTGCGGTATGAAGCGAGTCAATTTAAAACCCAAATTTGTATATGAATTGCTGAGTGGCGTAGGAATTAAGAGAGGATTTTGTTTCCTTTCCCTCTTTTTAAGTATGGTGTTTTCAGACGTATTAAAATAACTTATATTATTTTAAACACGTTCAGAGAGAATTGGAAGTTTTCTATCTCTATTGCTGATTAGCTCTTCCGTAGTCTTGTCAAGTTGTGTATTTACTCTTTTCATTTCCTTAAAATTCCCATCTTTGCGGTCTCTTTGTAATCTCTGGCCGCAACATATTCTGTATTCGAATTGCGAGATTTGGGTTGATTTCTTTTCATTCATTTCTCAAAGTATGATTGCATTTCTTTTCTATAAATATCTTTTCGCTTCATGCAATCTCTGCTTCAGTTTTGAAAGTTTTTAGTCTCTCTCTTGTGGGGCTTATGGTTGGTTTTTTTAATTTTTATTTCTTTGATTGCCCACAACATATCCTAAGAGGATCTTAATTATAGAAAGACACCTTTAAGCTATCCACACCTAAACTAATCCTTGCGAAAGGCAAAACTTTGACCTCAAGTTTTAAACAGCTGTATACATAAAAGCGGGTTGAACCCGCGACCTCATTTAAGTCAAAAGAGCCCCTTACTAACTCACCTGCGCCCTAGAGTTGGGTTTTTTGATTTTCAATTGAGTTTTGTTGTTACAAGATCAAAAGATTTGATTTTGGTAGTGGAAGTGGGGAGTGATTAGTCCTAGATATTTGGGCAATTATATGTCTTGAGCAAATAGAGAAATGTTTGTTGGCTTCAATTCGTCCTTTTGTGGATCCTATTGCTTTACGTCCACTTTGTTGTGATGAGTGGTAGAGGTAGACCTGTCGAGGATTCTGTTAAACGAGAACTCAATCACGTAAGCATCGAGCCAAACATCCCTTATGCAGTGAATGCCCATTTGATGAACATCCTTGCTAACACTGTTGATAAAGTTTAATTTATCACACAACTACAATTACACTCGCGACCTCTCGAATAACAGAAATTTGTTTTAAAGAGAGACAAAAAGATGATTACATAAGAGAGATAATAGAGAGACAAAGATTTCATTTCATTGCAACAAATATGTCTGTATAATGTGTTGGAACCTGCTTTAATACATTCACGAGTTATGCACTATACTCAGGTATAAACATCACCATATGGTTTTATTTTAAACGCTGCGTATAATACTAGTTAATATTCAAGGATTTTTTGCGTTCTTGCTCACGCTTCTTCATCTTCGATAATCTCCTCAACAATTCTCTTCCCCTTAATGTTTTTGTTTACCAAATTGACTTCTGGAAATCACTTTTTAAGGTAAAAAACATACTCCCATGTAGCATTAGTATTCTCTCCATCTGACCATTGAATCAACCATTGTGTAATTGCTCGATTGTTCCTTTGAACTCATTCCATCAACGTAAGAAACTCTAGTAATGATGAAGAAGTGCAGTCTTGCCCCTTATGTGCCTTCTTAAGCTGAGATACATGAAATACCGGGTGTATTGTTGCCTCGGTTGGAAAGTTTAACTTATAAGCCACCTCTCTAATACGTTGAATCACCCAATATGGCCTGTAATACAATGGAGATAGCTTCTGATTACTCCTCCTTTGTAAAGAAAATTGCTTGTACGGTTGTAATTTTAACAACACCATGTCTCCCACCCTAATTCTCTCTCGGAACGCTTAGAATCTGCATATTATTTCATGCGATTTTAGGCCCTCTGTAAATGAAATTTTGTGACACTAATCATAGCCTCTCTATTCTGTAAAACACGATCAACTTCTAAGACCATCGAATCCCCTACTATGTAAGGAGTGTAAACTGGTGGCGGGTAACCGTATAGTGCTTCAAACGGAGTGGTGTTGATGGCAGCTCGGTAAGTGGTATTGTACCACCATTCTGTCAACGTTACTCACTCTCCCTATTTTTGAGGTGTTTCTTCATAGAAACAACGCATATATGTCTTGAGAATTTTGTTCATCGCCTCAGTCTGTCCATCCGTTTGTGGATGGTAAGCGGTCAAACATTTCAACTTAAACCATTGTAATCGAAAAAGCTCCTACCAAAATTTGCTCAAGAAAACCAGGTCTTTGTCACTAACAATGTACTTCAACATTCCATGGAATTTAAACACATTATTAAGGAATATTTAGTGAATAAAGTGGTAATATTTAGTGAATCGATCTACCACCACTAAGAAAACCAATTTCCCCTTCGAAATAGGTAAGCCCTCCACAAAATCAAGGCTCACCTTCTTACAGCTTCCTTCTAGTATCGTGAGAGGTTGTAGTAACCTAGGTAAGCAGAATTATCGTGTTTATTTCTCTTGTAACTTATACAATTTTGAACATAAACCCTCACGTCTCGAGTCATGCACTTCCAGAAGAACATTTTCTGTAGCTTCTGTGTAGTGGCTACCGCACCTGCATGCCCTCTTATGGCATCGTCATGACTAATGTCAATGTTCTGTTGACGGATCCTTAGGTTGGCACCCACTACTAAGCTTCCCTTCCATCTTAATATCCCATCCTTCCATTCGTAAGCACATGGTTTATTATTGTCGTAGTTTAATGTTCTGATTAAGTCTTGAATAGCTCCATCTTCCTGCCAACTCTTTTTTATTTCTTCTAACAGCTCACCCTACATCTGTGTTACTGACATCATTAACATTTCTGAGTGATTCTTGAGAGGGAGTCCGCGACAACATTCTCTTTACCATTTCAGTATTGCACTTCAAAGTTATAGCCCAAAAGCTTCGGTAGCCATAATTGTTGAAATGGAGTCGATAGATGTTGTTCCAACAAATATTTTAAGCTCTGATTATCGATTTTGACGATAAAAGATCTGAGACTCAGGTAGTGATGCCAATGCTTGATGGCCTTAATTACTGCCAAAAATTCTTTTTCATATGTGGGTAACTTGTGATGCCTCCTTGCCAGTGACTTACTTAAGAAGGAGATGGGGTGGCCTCCTTGTTGCAGTACTGCGCTTATTCCTTGCCCACTTGCATTAGCTTCTATTACAAATGGTTTAGAGAAGTTAGGTAATGCTAACACCGGAGCTAACATGATTGCTCTCTTCAATCTCTCAAAAGCCATATGTTTCTTCTGTTGCCAATTCCAACTGGATAATCTTTCCTTCGTAAGCAATTCTGTTAACGGTTTTACCAACACCCCGTACCCTTTAAAGAACCTAATATAATACCCAGTAATTCCCAAAAATCCTCGCAACTCCTTAACACATTTCAGTACAGGTCACTCTTCAATTGTTCTTAACTTTCGAAAATTAGTTGCCACCCCTTCTTCTGAGATGGTATAACCTAAGTAATCCACCTGTTGAACTCTGAAAACACATTTGCTTCCTCGTAGAAATACTTGACTGTCTAGTAATGTCTGAAGAACTACTGAGATGTGCTTTACATGTAACGTCAACGATAAGTTGTATATTAGTATTAAAAAAACTAAGATGAAAAGATGTAGAAATGGCTTAAACATTTCATTTATTAATCATTGAAATGTGGATGACGCATTTGTTAGCCTAGAGGGCATCACCAAGAACTCGTAATGTCCTTCATGTGTTTTGAAAGCAGTCTTCAGAATATCTTCTAGTTGCATCCGAATTTGGTGGTAACCCGAACGCAAATCCAGTTGGCTTCATACAGTTCATCCAACAATTCTTTAATGAGGGGTATTAGAAATTTGTCTTTCACCGTACATCTGTTCAACTCCTAATAGTCCACGCACATTCAGCCTGAATTGTCCTTCTTCTTGACGAGAACTACTGGGGACGCGTATGGACGATAGCTATGACGAATGAACCCCTGCTTCATGAGTTCCTTGACCTCTTATTCTATTACATCCTTTTGGGTCCCTGAATAGCGGTATGGCCTCACGTTGATTGCGTCGACTCCATCCTTTAGCACAATCTGGTGGTTGTACTTGTGATTCGGAGGGAGATGAGACAGTTCCTGGAACACTTCTGCATAATCAGACAACACTGCATTAATCTCATCAAACACACTTCCTTACTCCTCTATCATTCGTATTTACTGGAGTTGATATTCGATTGGAGTGGAAAGTTATATCATGAGCAGCTGGCCACTCGAAGAGCACTGTAGAGTCTTCTGGAACCCTTTGCTTGAAATGACTATTGATTTGCCTTCTGGATTTCCCTACAAGTTCACCACTCTCCCCTCCTAACTAAATAGCATTGTTCGATTCCTAAAGTTGCCTAAGATTTTATTTAGCCCCACTAACCATTGAACACCCAAAACAACGTCACAACCTCCTAACGATAATCCCAGAGCATCTATACTGAATTGCACACCCTACATGGACCATACAAAGTTCTTACAGCACTATCGACATTCCAGTTGTAAACCTCATCCCACCGTAATGGAAATGAGATCAATCTCTCTGAGGTCACACTTCCCTTTCCTTTCCACCGCAATATTCACAAAATTGTGTGTACTACCATTATCAATGAGTTTGTGAATTCGCCTTCATTGATGCATTCCCATTAACCGCATTTGCTTAAATTCTGTCTCCCCAGAGAATCCTAACATCACTTTCATGGAAACTATGGGGCAGTCTTTGTTTACACACCCTTCCTCCAGATCCCCCTCCTCTTAGTCTGGTGACACTTTCCCATTGTCATTTTGTTCAGAAACTATATAAAACTGTAGCTGTCTTTTCTTACATTTATGGCCCAACGTGTACTTCTGATTACACCAAAAACAAAGCCCCTTTTCCCTTTTATCGTCAAGATCTCTACTACTAATGGGTTTTGAAGATTTGTAAGATTGCATGAATGGTGATTGTAATGTTGAAGGTAGTGTGGATAATATACCCTCTATGCTAGGACTGCAATTAATTGTTATTGAGTGAGGTGATTTTAAGGTCGAACTGAAATTATTACCATTAGTCACATTCTTTGTTGAATGGGTTTTGTTCAACATAGTATTCCCCGTCGACATCAATATTGCTTCCTATTTTCGAGCTAAAGTATAGGCCTAATGTAATGAGTGAGGTTCTTGTAATTTCACCGAAACATCAATCTCTGGTTTAAGGCCCTTAACAAAAAACCCGACTGAGTATTCCTTTGAAAGTGAAAGCCTATTCGAGTGATGATCAAACTAAGCACAATATTTTAGTACTGTTTCGTGTTGCTTCAACTTCTTAAAGTCCTCCACAGGGTCATTAAAACTTTCTGTGTCAAACCTCTGTTTAAGAGCCTTTGTCAATTCTACCCACTCCACCACCTTTGTTTTATTAAAATTTCTAATGAATAAACGATACCATTCCTGTGCACGTTCATCTATGTGCAAAATGGCTACGCTCACCTTCATTTTCTCCGAAGTCTGGTCTAACTAAAAGAACTATTTACAACGATACAACCACAACTTAACGTTTTCCCCATCAAACGAAGAAAAATTGATTATGTTCAACCTCGTTGGTGTAACGTTCCCTTCCCTTTCATGTTGTGTCTAACTATTTTGGGACGTATGGTCTGCTATACTGCTTACTTCCCCTGTTTCGACAGTCCTGGTAAAAATATCGTTCGTAACTCCAACATTTCCTTTTTAATTTTTCTGTTTCATTATGAACCTCTGATATCAATCGCTCACTCCTATCCTGCATTTCCAGAAACAATCGTTCTTGCCGACTCTGTGCTTTTGTGAACAACTTCTCACTTTGACCATGTGCTTCCATAAGTTCCTTCAAGTTATCTTCAAACCTTGGAACTCTGCTCCTCTAGTCCCTTCTGCCATTGTCGGTTCCGATTCGTCTGCTCTGATACCAGATTGTTGATAAAATTTAATTTACCACACAACCACAATCACACACGTGACCTCTCGAATAACAAAAATTCATTTTAGAGAGAGACAAAAGGAAGATTACAGAAGAGAGATAACTGAGAGAAAGATTTCATTTCATTGTAACAAACTTGTCCGTATAATGTGTTGGAACTCGCTTTAATACATTTGCGAGTTATCCACTATACTCGGGTATAGAGGTCACCCTATGGTTTTATTTTAAACGTTGCGTATAATACTAGTTAATATTCTAGGATCTTTTGTGTTCTTGCTCACGCTTCTTCATCTTCAACAATCTCTGCAACAAAAAGTGTTCCTATTAGTAATAGCAGCAGTACTTGGTAGTCAAAAGACAATAGTTTCCGTTTATCAAAGCGTTGAGAACCATATACAATAAGAGTGATCCAGGTAGAGGGAGGTATACCTATTTCCACGATTTGCCTCCCAACTTATGTTTGTGTTGGTACCAAATTTTGTTCTGATACAAAATTGTGTCAATACTAGTCAATATCGAGAACTGTTTTGAGTAATTTTTAAAATTTTAAAATAATTCTTAATTTTTAAAAAATTTCAAAATAATCTCTCAACATATTATACTGTATAATTTATAATTTTATATCAATCATGTTTCTAAAAATTATAATAATAAAAATTTGGAATAACAATAATTATCTAATTTCTATCAATATTGCTTTTTACATATTTGACCTATAAATATGAATCACAACTAATATGAAAAAAGATCATATAAATATAAAATTAGAAACAGTACAAAGTACTTAAAATGTTAAAATTTCATCTTATAATAAATAACATTACACTAAAATATTAAACAAAAAAATAAGAGTTCAAGAAACAACCAATTAGAAGTGAAATCTGAAACAAAATCATTTATAGTTATATTTATATTGCTATATAGATTTTAACATATACTATAAAATATAAGTAAAATTAAAAGAAGAGAAGAAATAAAAACTTGAAACTTCATTCAATCAAATATCCACTCAAATCGCATTGACCCTAATTCTCACTTAGTATAAAATCTTCATCATTGAGAGAGGCCTCATCATTACCATAATTCAAATTCATTATATCAAATGACATGTTAGTACTTTTCCCTCCAAAATTATCTTTCAAGTCATTCTCATTTATCAAAACTGATTTTGCAGAACTAAAAGATCGATATAATTAAGGTAAATTGGATCTATAGAACTACTTGTTCTATTAAAAGTTCTAGTAAACAAATAAAATAAAATTATTAAGATATTACAAGAAATTATATTTAACTTAATAATGATAATACGTACCTTTTCTAAAGTTTTAAGTTGTATCGAGCAAAGACTAAGTCATTTAATCTTTTATGTTCCAATCTATTCATTTTCTTTATAATTGATGAATTCAAATGTGTTATAATTCCTTTCACACCTATTGCACTTACGCATTGACTTAAAATTTGAATTACAAATCTTTGAAATTATATAACATTATTCCCGAATTGATCCCACCAAGCAACCGTAAGACGATAAAATTAATATTATAAACAAAATAAAATGATGGTTTCTTTTGAATAAGTAACAAAGGTGAAACAAACCTACATTAAGCTTGTCTCTTTGACGAATAGCAATAGGCATTCCAAAATCGTCAGAAGTATCCTTATAAACCTCCACTTGCAAGCTTAGGAGATCGTGCATTATCTTATGAGAAATAATTATTGTAATAATTAATTGCATTCCCCTATTAACTTCAACTTTCTTTGTAAAATTTGGTCTAAAATAGACAATAGGATCAAAAAATGCTCCATCTACAAACAATGGAGAGTAGAGTTGTCTTTACTATTGCTCATTATTAACTGGAAGATAAGATGTGTACAAAGAAGATCTATTTTGTATATTGACCTTGATTGTTTCGTTCACCCTCTCTATGGAATCATAAAAATAACCAATTGTTGCCTTCTCATCAGTATCAGCTAGATGAAATACTCTTACTAAAAGCTCACAAACTTAGATTACAAATTGACATTAGGACCAAAGTTCATAATCTTCAAATATAATTCTAGAAATCTCAACTCCAGCATTGAACCTAACATACTGTGATGCGATTCACTGATCAATTGTAAACTTTTTCCTCAACTCTTTTTCCATAAGAACAAAACACTGAAATGATAAGAAATTAGTTGCAAACCTTGTTATAGGAGGATAACACAAATTTCAACCATTGGTGAAATGTTTCCTCATCAATTTAGGACCCATGCATGATTATAGATAAACTTTATCACTTTCTTTGATTTCTACACAATTTTTTCAATAATAGGAAAATATCTAGCTTCTCTTATATTTTCCAACAGTATGTCAATGCAATGTGCAACACAAAGAGTCTAATAAAAATAATTATACTTTCTTTGCAATCTTTTCTTAATTGCTTTGTAAGTAGAATCATTGTCAGTAATGAACCGAACAATATTTTTTGACCTAACTTCATTCACAATTTTATCAAATATCTGAAACGGATTATCAGCATATCTAACAAGGCTAGATACATCAATAAACTTAAAAAAAATTATCCTATTAATAGAATAAACTAAAAATCGATAATAGGTTCATGTCTTTTATTTTTCCAACGAGCACTTATGATTGAACATTCATAAGTTGCCCAATTCATAGTTCTTTCATCCAGATAAGTCTTTATTTCATAAACAGAGTTGCTTAGAAGTTTACCTCTACAATCATCAATTGAAGGAGCCTTATTTGCTAGACCGTAAAAGGCAATAACATTCATTATAGGGTGTTAATAATTAGACTAAGTGACATTGAATGATACATCTGAATTATACCACCATCTAGCCATTGTCATATCTACATTTTGAGCCACTTCTTTAGATTGTAAGGCACTACATATTGAAGGCTAAGCTCCAAGAGTTATTTATGATGCAAAAAAATTAAACATAGGTCTTCTTTGTTTCCTTATATCAGGTGAAACATTCCTTTCTTGTTGGGTTATAATACTACCACCTTTAGCATACCCACTATCATCTTGACAACCGAAAAAAGAACTTCCACAACCAATTTCATAATTTAGCCTTTGTCTTTTATCTTTTTCATGTTAATACTCTTCAAGTAAAGTCTCCATTTGTCACTTCATGTCATGCCTCACTTTTTTACAAGACTTTACTTCACCTTTAATCCTAGCTAAACGTTTCTTTATTCTGGTGATTCTCCCACCTTTCAAATGCTTGTTTCAATACACATAAATAGTACGACTCTTCATTCTAAGAACCAATCTAGCATGAGCCCAAGCTAGATCATCAAACAATTAAAATTTTGAGAATCACAAGCAAAATCCAATCATATTTCATTAATGAATCCACAGAGTTTATACAAGCTTATACAAAAATACAAAAATACAAAAGTTACACATGATACAATTGAATGCTTATGCTTGATATGATTCTAAAATAAAAAAGTTCCTGAACTAACTTAATTACAAAAGTCTCTATCTATCTTGGAGTCCTGATGTTTTGCAAGGATCGCTAATCTTCTCAGTCTGCACTTGAGGAGGGAAAATTGTGGGTTGAACTACACAGTTCAGTGACTAATATATTTATAGCCATTGGCAACGAGCCACACAATCAAATATGCATAGACTTCATATATTCATATACGTCTATATCTCACTGGGTTAGCAATTCAATCATTCACAATTCAAATTCATAACTCATAGTTCAACATATCATCACATAAAACATGTCAAGTGTAATTAATTATCAAAACATAACACTCAATCTTGCATTATAACTTGACAAATCAAAATGCAAATGCATAACAAATGACTCGAGGGTTCCGTGAACAAAACGGAGAAATTGAAGTTTACTCTGTGAACAAAATGAACTTTTCAAATTTTGTGTGTCACAAGTGGGCAGCCGGGAGAAGACTTTACGTCAACATGCACGTGACTACGAAATGGCTCCTCTCTCGCCCAAACAAAATCAAATTTATGCTCAATATATTCAATCACAAATTTGCACTCTCATGCTTCTTTCATTTCATCATATTCTCATATTTTCATGCTTTTGCTTCTTTTCATTCAATTTCAAATGTTATAACCTTTTTCAAGGTATAACATAATCACAATGCATCATGTATTTCTAAGCATTCACAATTATTTCAATTTCAAGCATATTAATTTCAACCAAAACCACATACACACACAGAGGTAAGAATTTGCCCAATTACACAATAACTATAAATACATTACCCACCTCATTTACTTGCAAAAATCCAAGTAAAGGTTGTCTTTTCCCTTGCTCTTGGGTAGGATTCTCTTGGTTCCCTAAAACAAACCAAGTCTTATTCAATAGGAATCCAATAGAAAATCTCACAATGCAAAATCACTAAAATTTATTAAAAAATGCTTAAACCCAAGCATTTCCTAAATTCTATGAACTAAAATCTTTTAAAAAATCCGAAAGATCCAAAATGATCTGACCTTCATTCTTCACCAAATGAAGGGATCTTTAACTCAAAGGGAAGCTCTTCTCTTCCTCTACTTTTTTCGTTTCTTGAATAACTCCAAAATCTCTCTTGACGACTAACACAATTGAAACCCTAGCTTTTTTTCTCTTTTTTCTCTCTTTCTCTTCTTCTCTTCGTATTTCCCTCTTTTCTTCATGACACTCTCTCTTTTTTCTTTCAATTTTCTTTCTCCTCTCTTCTTAAAATGCCAGACAACACTTCTTCTTCCAATTATATCCTTAATGAGTAAGAAATGTCCCATTTGCCCTTCCATTTATGCCTTATGTCTTTTTATAATTAAGTGTCTTGCCAACAATATCCTTGAACATTCTGACATAATTCTTTCTTCTAAAAAAATGTTCTCCCTTGTCTTAAGTTTCTAATGACACCTAAATCAATCCATTTGGTTTAGAACTCCAAAAGTATTGCCCTAAATATTTTCGAACTGTTCTTATATTGAAACAGTACACTATAATTAAATTCCTCCCATTCATACTCTTCCAACCGATACCCTTACTTTGATTCAATTCATCTTTCTCAAATCAATACTAAATACTATCAAATTCTATGGAGGGACAGAATGTGTTAAGAAACTATTGGTTCAAGAATTACTTCATTTGGAGGTCGGATAACAAGGTTATGGTCAAAACAATCAAACAAAGTTTTATCATCAATCATATTGAACCTATCTTAGGACAAATTAGCATAACTGTCATTAGAGATGCTAGATTAAGACCATCTTAGGAGGATTTGAAAGAGGACTTCAAGATCTACAACTTTCATAAAGACCTTGAAGACAAATTCTATTTTCTAAGCTGTCAAAAATGGAGCAGACGATAGGATTAGGCGAAATCAGTTGAAAAAACAGATGAATTAAAAAAGCAGATGAAGCAAAAAGCAGACGAAACAAAACAGAAGAAGCAAAGCAGACGAAACAAAGTAGACAAAGCAAAGTAGACGAAAGAAAGCAGATGAAGCAAAGCAGACAAATCTAAAAGCAGACAAATCGAAAAGCAGACGAAGCAAAGCAGACAAATAAAAAAATAGATGAATCAAAGTAGACGAAACAAAGCAAACGAAGTAAAAAGAAGACGAAGCAATAAACAGAAGAAGCAAAACTGCAGACGAAGCAAAAGGTAGATGAAGCAAGAAGCAGACAGAGCGGAGTCAACTTAAAATGAAGCAAAGTAAACTTAAGACGATGCAATTCTTAAGACGAAGCGAAGTCAACTTAAGATGAAGCAAAGTCAACTTAAGACTATGTAACTCTTATGACGAATTGATGTCATCATAGACAATACGCCTTTACATATGATACATATTTA
Source organism: Erythroxylum reticulatum (assembly GCA_025504915.1). Classification (NCBI taxonomy): domain Eukaryota; kingdom Viridiplantae; phylum Streptophyta; class Magnoliopsida; order Malpighiales; family Erythroxylaceae; genus Erythroxylum; species Erythroxylum reticulatum. Next base: position 41,863,089 of record JANSVA010000217.1, on the reverse strand, counting down.
CAGACGATGCATCTTTATAGATGATGCATCCTTACAGAAGAAATGACGTCATCACAGACGATACGTCTTTACAGACAATGCATCTTTGTAGACAATGCATCCTTACAGACAAAATGGCATCATCACAGATGATGCATCTTTACAGACGATGCATTCTTACAGATGAAATGACGTCATCACATACGATACATTTTTACAGACGATACATCTTTGTACTCCTAAGCATTTCCCTTTCTAAGGACCATAACTTTCAATCCGGAGGTCCAAATATTCCACACTATATATTGTTGGAAAGCTAAAAGAAAGACCTATAACTTTCTAGAAGATAACTCTATCTAAATCTATCTTGATCAATCCAGAATTTCCCCTGAAGTCAGAACACAAACTTTACATTCATCCTAATTCTTCCCATTTCATAGTCTCTCATCTACCAAAAACACTAAAGCAAAACATGAATCTATTTACACTTCTCATTTACTACTTCAAATCTTCTAAGAAAAAATTTCTGGGTCCAACAATAACACACATTGCAACAATGACTTTTCTTTATGATATATATGTACATCGCAAAAATTATTTAAAGACTTACAATTTCACATTATGTTAAGTAAACTACTGATTATTCTTTCATAAGTTCACACACTATTTTCTATAAAATGTATTTAACTACCTATAAGATAAGATGATGAATGTGTATTTGCTACTTATAAGATTGGATTAATATTTGTAATATTATTTCTTATTGAAAACAATAAATATAAAAACACAAGCATTTAATTTTCTTAACCTAATTACATATATTAAATGATTTAATTATATTTAAATGATTAATCCTATGTTAAATACCTTTTATATATAAATAATATTTAGTACATTGTAATCTTTCAAAAAAATTTAGTAAATTTTATGTTTCTTATACATAATTCACAATACTTTAATCACTGCAAGAAAATTAGAAATTAGAGACGAAAAATTGTCAACAGAAAAGGAACGGTCAACAATTACCGATGAAAATTCTATTTTCATAAAAAATGTCGGGAAAAATTTTGTTCAGCGACGGTAGCAATATCTGTCGATAAATACCAATTTGCATAAGAATTTAGCGACGGTATCAAATGCCTGTCGGTAAATTAGGCAGAAATTGATGGTGTAATAATAAATTTTGGGTTTGTCAACGGAACATTTCCGTCAGTAAATTTTCAAGTTATACATAGTTGTTTGCCTCGGCTTAAACGTTTTTAACTTAAATAAAACGATGTCGTTTGGTTTTAAACCAAATGATGTTGTTTTTGATTAATTTAAAACAAAACACCTGAAACCCTTCCCCCCACTTGCACCCAAAGCCTCTCCCCTCTCCCACCTATGTTAAAAACCTTCTTTCTCCACATTTGTTGCGTCTTCGGCATCGTCTCCTCCATCTATCGTCGACATTGAGGAGCTGCTGGTCGTTGTCTTCTTCGACCATTGTTATTTTTTTATGGAGTTATTTCGTGAATGTATTGTCGTATATATTTGGGTATTTGATTTATTTGCGTTTGTTTGTATATTTTTTTATTGGAAAAGAACTTTATGGTAGAAATGTTAGTGATAGAAAGTACAAGACGTAATTTTGGTTATGATATTGGGATGAATTTTTTATGCATATAATGTGTTTGATAAAATGTCTGTTCTTTGAGTTTTATCTAATTTGTTGAACTAGAGAATGAATAATGTCGCTCTTTTTATAATTGAAAAGCAAAGTTGTTAATTGAACAAAATACGCAAGCAAATTGTATTACGGACTATTATATAAGTTCTTACAAGCTTATCATATGTTATAAAGATGATTATTGGACTATTGCTAATCCTAAATTGAATATAGTGACATCATATAATGTGAAATAATTTGACTTACCTGAGAAACCTATTCCATAACTAAGAAACCTATTCTATTATAAGTAGCTTTCTTATCGATTATGTAATTTTTGTTGGATTGGTTTTTCTTCATTTTTCTTCATAAGATGATAGTAAATGGAAAGAATATTATAAGGATGCTTGGTGGTGGAAGCTTCACTTAGAGAGATATTTTAAAGTATGAAGATCAAGAACTTTAAAATTGACAATATGTAATTGGTTTATGGTAGTTTGAGAAAGGTGTGTGAAATAGGTGTTAAATTAGGCTATAAAAATATTATTAGTGCATGGTATTTGATTCTTAGGAAGGAGTTAGTTGATGGTTTGAAGATGTTAAAGTCCAATTGGAGTGCATTAGCTTTTATTAAATTATTAAAGTTGTATGGTATAGTTGATGTATATTTAAGATCTGTTGATGGGTTAGTATCATTTGTACTTATGATAAAATGACATGACAAATATCATGAAAAGAGGTTATGATGTTAATGATGCAAATGTAGATGTGGAACTTGAATCAAATGAAAATACTGGAATGGATGTTAATGAAACTAAATAGGATGTTGAAGGAAATGTAAAGAAATATAATTTAAATGATTATAACTTAGATTTTGACATTAGTGTTGATGTACGTCATGAGACCATAAACTTTGATGTAAAAGATCATGAAAGTTTCTTGGTTAGTTATGGATATCCTATTGCTTACAAAATATTTGCAACTTTATGATGATGTAGTCAAACCAAGAGATATGTTCATGATTTTGTTTCCATAAAATGGTTATTATAGATGGTCTTTAACATTGTAAAACACTTTAAAGAGGCAACTATTTTATACTATTGCAAAACTATTGCAAAAGGATTTGATTTGAGTTTTAAGAGGAATGAACCCAAAAAGATTAACTACTCTTGCATCAAAGGATGTCTATTTGAACTATGTGATTCATTTGGCATAAAAGATAGATGCTTCAAGCTCAAAACATAGAAGTTAGGTCATATGTGAAATCAATCAACAAGCTAAGGTTGGTTACTCCCAATTATATTGTGAGATATTTCAAGAAAAAAATATTGACAATTTGAGCATTAAAATTAAAAAATGATAGAAGAATACAGGAAAAAGCTGCATTTTCAGTTAATTTTAGCATGATAAATTATTCAACGAGGAAGGTTTTAAAATCAAAGTCAAAGGAGTAACATAATGGAGATAGAAAACTTGATGGTTATATTAGTTAATTAAATCAAATAAATCTAGATTCTACTGTCAAGCTTCAACTTAACAGGAAAAACAAAAAGATAAATTGGTGTTAAAATGGAAGCACGTATGTTTTGATGCTATGAAAAACAGGTTAAAAAATGTTAGGACCTAAAATTAGTATAAGTGGTTTCTTAAAGACTAAGCACCCAGGACAACATCTAAGTGCCATAGGAATTCATGGCAATGAGGACATATATCTCATTGCATAGATAGTTGTTCAGGAAGAAAATACTGAAAATTAGAGATGGTTTATTAAGCAGTAAATCATTGACTTCAAGCTTAGGGATGAGCTGTGTCCTATTGAGTGCATGTTGTTATTGTTCTTGTTCTATTACTGTAACAATCATTAACCTTCTAATTCAAAGTTTGTACTTGAATATGATATTCAACAAATCGCCTTATTTCCTTTTGAATATATTGTGTAAAATATTGAATTCAAATTCTTATATTTGTAGAAAATTCAATAAACAATGAATTTCAGGTCGAAATATGCCACCAAAGAGATAACGTGATGTAATGCGACCCAGGTTCAGACAACTATTCGGAGGTACTTATTGTGAAGATGAACCACCACAGTTTGTAACTACAACTGAATCACCTCTTTCCCCTTTAGGGCCTACAGTTGCAGATGATACATTAACTGTTGTTCATCATGCTACACCATCTACCACTCTTACATCATTCACTACCCCTATATCAAATGAAGGAGACGACCGCCAGCCTGGAGCTGAGAGACTTGATGGAAGAACTTACATAACAATTGTCAATAATTTGTAAGTGAAATTACATGAAACATTATACGTTTATAATCAAGCTATAGGTTTAAATTTTTGCAAATGGTATAAAATTATTTGTTCTTATATTAGGTTGATTCTGTCTGGACCGTGCTATAAAAATATGACATCTAAATTTAAGGAGAAGATTGATCCTAAGGGTTATATATGGAAGAATATCTCTCAGGCCCAAAGGTATTTTACTTTTAGGAGTTTGAGGTACAAAAAATTTATTTTTAATTGATTTGTAAACATTAATTAGATAAATATTATTACATTATAATTATTTATCGAATTTTTTTCCTTTTATTTCAGAAAGAATTTTTCTGAGATTCTGATTTCGACACAGTCATGTATAATGTATGGGAAAGACGAGCACATACACGTTATCGTAACTTTATTGGTGTGATACACAAGGCTGGTGTATGACTGTCTTATATTTCTTAGCAAATATGAAGTCGTTGGCAGGAGTATTAGATATCACCTGAGGCAATGTCTATCTCAGAGCCTAAGTCGGCCAACAAATGTGGAGGATCGAGGGGAGAGAGTCTTCCTGTATATACGGGAGGATCAATTACTCACTACGAGCATATAGAGAGACTTGTAAGTATCTAAACTTTACACTTATATTCTAATTGTTTTACTTTATTATATTTCAATTTAAATTGATATGTGAATGTTGAAATGAAAATATGTGTATTATGAATAATAATAATGTTATAAATGTTTGGTGCCATATATGACTATGTTGAGTTATTTTCTTTTTTCAACAAGGGGTAAATATTATAAAAATAGAGGAAACTCTGCCGAAATTTTTATAAATTATAATTCATTTCTAACATTTTATTCTTATGCAGTAAAAGTCTATGGGCATGAGGCCTATACCCCGTCAGCTGTTTTTGCACACTTACACAAAGAAGCATGATGGTGTGACATTCGTCAACTTCCGATGTAGAGAACTTAATGTATGTGAAATTTATGTTTTAATATTAATTCTTAATAATTATCACTTACTAATATAAACATTGCCTCCTAATAGGGCCAAATACAAGAAAGCATTCAGCGACAATCTCAACACGAGCAAGTTGTTTATGAGAGTCAGATATATCTTGATGCAGTGAAAGGTAGGGACCATTCTGGGAGGATTTTCAGGCTAGGTTCATTTGCGAACACATGTTATTCGCAATCATCAACGTCTAGTACAGCAACATTTAGTAGACGATTGCAAACCAAAGAAATCAATTAGCTTTGAACTACAGTGGAGACATTGATGGACTACATAGCTCAGCTGAGACATGAGGTGAATGAGTTTAAGGCAAAGGGTAGCACCTCAGAGCACTCGCGGTCACCAGGACAATAGGATTGTTGTAGTTATTTGTTTTGAATTACAAAGACTTATTATATACACTATAATGTTTTTATTATCAATTAAGATATTTTTAACTTTATAT
>JANSVA010000217.1:41832422-41852204 GCA_025504915.1 Erythroxylum reticulatum | reverse complement strand
AGCTTGACTTGGTGGGGTTCAAATGGTGAACATTGTGATCTAGCAGTTTGTCCAACAGCCAAGGGAATAGCGGTGGATGGCTGTCCGGTTAACTGACGCTCTTATCCTTCTGTTAAATATGTCTGTTACAAGAAAATGTTTTATACCAATGATTAGCTGGTTATAAAAATGCAAGATCCACCCTGGTTCATACACATGGAGAAAAGGTGGCAAGTAATTGTTTCACTTTTATATGTGAAATATGTTATATTTGCATCCCTAATATAGCGATCAAGCAAATCTTTAGAATGATCGGGAGGCAGTGTTTAACATATATTCACATTCTCCTTTCAGAGCACAACAGCATCTTCTCAAGTACTTCAATGAGCAACGAATATGATTTTTAATTAAAAAATTTTCTCCTCACCAACGGTATTACTATTATTAGTTATTACCACAACTTTAAGCCATGATGAAACAACATATATTGTTGAGAAATACTCAAAATTCCCATATTATAAACATAATGTTGCACCTACAAGCACGGAATATTAGCTCTCTCGAACAAAAATGTCGATACAGAAAAATATTACAATGTGGATGTTTTGTACACCTTAGCGAAGACACTTGGGATCCCAAAGCATTTGGATGCTAATACATTGAAAGGAAGCAGAGGTCGTTTCACTCACATTTGTGTTGAGGTAGACCTTAATAAGTCGCTTATCCTGAAAATTCAAATTGATGGAGTGGATTACTTGGTCAAATATGAAGGACTACATAAAATCTGTTATCAATGTGAATTTTATGGCCATATCAAGGATAATTGCCGCGATGCCGGGGTCTCTATTGATGAAAATTAGTAAGAAGAGGGCGTTGATAAAAATATCTCACATGATTCTTCTAATGACAATTTATATGGTGAATAGATGGTAGTTCGTAGAAGGAGGTACCCTGTAGCTCGAGGAAGGGGAAATCAAAATTTGATTAGTCAAGCTACCCCCAAAATAGATTCCACAGCCTCGATAGTGTTGATGTCCAGGGGCAAGACCAAGAGAAGCATCGTGAAAATAACAAGGAAGCTGAATTAGTTCACAACAGTGATAAAATATGGTGAAAATTGGTTCTTAAGAAAACTACACATAAAAATGTGCAGGTGGGAGCAAGGAAGTCTTAAAGTAAAGAGAATCCAAACTTGATTTTTCATTATATTGCTCGGAAGGAAAGTTGTCAAAAATACTAGTGTACAAGCTGAAAAGAATAAGGATGTAACCTCCTCGATGGTTCATGATGCTACAAGGAAGAATGTAATGCTTAATGGAATTAGTCCTGTTGTTATTCTGGGGCATCTTGATGTCATTATGTCAGGGGATTCTAGGGCTCAAGCTTTGAATTGTCACCCAACTCGGCTGCCGAACTTGGTTACCAAGGTATTAAACCCAATCCTAAATGATGATGTTAGTCAACTAGTTATTGTTAATGATGTTATGCACAATGCTATAGTGGAAGATGAAGCAACTCTTGATGAGCATGATAACATGCAAAACTAACTTAAGTTAGTTTGTATTCTTGTTTATCCTTTTAAATTTATTATTATCACTATGATTAATTACAATATTGTTTATTGGAATGTGCGAGGGGCTGGTAATAGGGATGCCCGTAGACACGTCAGGGAATTGATCCGGAATCAATTTGCTGACGTTGTTGTTATTTCTGAAACAAGGGTAAAGTTTGCTAGATTGCGTAGATTCTGGTCTAGGCTTGGGTTTGATGGGAGTGCTATTTAAGACCCGCATGGTTTTTCTGGTAGTATATGGGTGCTTTGGAAGACCAATGTGTGTACATTCACTGAAATTTTCTCTATGAGGCAGTGTATAACCGAGAGGATTAGCGACACTGATGGTGCTAGTTTTTTGCTCTTTGCAATATATGCTAGTCTCGTTTCTACGACTAGAGATATGCTTTGGGATCATTTAAAATATGATGTTTGGTCGAGCAATAAGCCGTGGGTGACTATTGGGGATATGAATGACGTGGCTTGCTAAGAAGAGAAGAGGGGAGGGTGAATTTTTCCAACACAAATGGCCAAGTTTTGAGACCATTTACATAACTGTGATCTTATTGATCTTGAGTATGTGGGACTGAGATTTACTTGGGTTTGCAATACGACGCCTCCTTTGTATGAGAGTCTTGACAGAGCAGTTAGTAATGTTGATTGGAGACTATCATTTCCAGATGCTATGATTTACCATTTGCCTCAATTTCATTCGGATAATTGCCTGCTGCTCCTTAAAACTGGGGGAAATAATTTAGTTCCTAAAAATAAACCTTTTCATTTTGAAGCAGGCTGACTGATAGATAGACGTTTTGATAGTGTTGTTTACTATAATTGGGATCAATTGGATCACCCGGTTATAGCCCTTAAGAAGATTAAGAAGGCATCTATCCAATTTAACAAGAATGTTTTTGGTAACATTTTCAAATGAAAGAGATACCTTATGGCAAGAATTAGGGGGGTTCAAGATCAACTTTAATATCACATGTCTAGCTAATTGATGTCCCTTGAGAAGCAGCCGATTACAGAATATAATCAAGTCTTAGCTCAAGAAGAGGTTTTGTGGTTCTAAAAGAGCTGAGAGCAACACCTTTTATTTAGCGAAAGAAATGCTAGATATTTTCATGCTACAATAGTTGTTCGTCATAAAAGAAATGAAATTGAGAAATTGAAACTTATAAACTCGGAGGAGTGGTTTGATGATGGGAATGCGATCAAAAATGATGTTTTCAATTATTTTTGTGATATGTTTGGTAATAGTGAGGGGACTGGAATTACTACGTTTTCAGTTTTTCATAATAAGTTTGGGGAGGAAGCCATTCGATCTCTTTTGGAGCAAGTGTCAGTACATGAAGTTAAAAAAGCATTATTCTTTATGGTTAATTATAAGTCTCCAAGTCCAGATGGGTTTCAACCAATTTTCTTCAAGAAATATTGGGATTTTATTAGGAGTTTGATTACGAAAATAGTGCAGCAGGCCTTTACGAGTGGTGATATAGATAATAAGATTACTGAAACACTTATTTTATTGATCCCTAAAGAGGTGGCTCTGGATAGAATTACCAAACTTCACCCAATTAGTCTTTGTAATGTTATCTATAAGCTCATCACTAAGGTGTTAGTTAATGGAATGAGACCGTTTATGAATGAGTTGATTCATCCTTGCCAAAATAGCTTTATACCAAGACAAAGCACGACAGATAATATTATCATGGCTAAGGAAATTATGCATTATTTGCGTTGAGCCAAAGGTAGCATTGGTTCAATGTTGATTAAAATTAACCTTAAAAAAGCTTACGATCGGGTTAATTGGAATTTCTTGGAGTCTACTTTAAGAGATTTTCTTTTCTCAAACTATATATGTTCTTTGATTTTGAATTGTATTCGATGAACAACTATGACTGTATTATGGAATGCGGAGTGTCTTCAAAGCTTTAAACCTGGTCATGGTATTTGACAAGGTGATCCACTTTCACCTTATTTATTTGTGTTGTGTATGGAGAAGTTAGCCGTTTTAATTTCTCAAAAGGTTAATGATGGTAGTTGGAAACCGATCTCGGTTAGCAGAGGCGAGCCTAGGATTTCACTTCTATTTTTTGCTGATGATGTTCTGCTTTATTCAAAGGCAATAGTCTCACAAGCTCGTATTCTTTCATCGATTCTTCATAAATTTTGTGAGGTTTCGGGGATGCGAGTCAGTTTGGCTAAGTCAAAATTTTTCTCTTCTCCTGGGGTTACTAGAAATACTCGAGATTGGCTCAGGCAAATCTTGGGTTTCAACTATTTTAATATTATAGGCAAATATTTGGGGTTTCCTATTGGAGATGATACTCTAAATAAAAACTCGTTTGATGAGCTTATATCTCGAATGGAGCAAAAGTTGGCAGGTTGGAAAAATAAATTGTTAAATTTTGCTGGTCGTACAACATTGGCTAAGGCTTCTATTAATGCTATCCCCATCTATCTTATGCAAACTACTTAGTTACCAACTTCGGTGTGTGAGAAATTGGATAAAGCAACAAGATCCTTTATTTGGAGTACAAATGACAATTCCCATGGTGTTCATATTGTGGCTTGGCCTGTAATTACACAACAAAAGAGGTTAGGTGGTTTGGGCTTATGGGATAATTGGATAAAGCAACAAGATCCTTTATTTGGAGTACAAATGACAATTCCTATGGTGTTCATATTGTGGCTTGGCCTGTAATTACACAACAAAAGAGGTTAGGTGGTTTGGGCTTATGGGATTGCCGTACTTTTAACACGACCTTGCTTGGTAAGGCTATATGGGCACTGATTAATAACTCTGAGACGCCCTGGGTCCCAGATGCTTGAAAAGAAATATATTAAGCAAGGTGATGTTCTCAGTATGTGTAATTCTAACAGTGGCTCAAAGTGTTGATAATCGCTTGTTAAAGTTGCTCGTGAACTTCTCAAGGGTTTGCAGTATCGAATTGGAGATGGTAGCTCAATCTCTTTATGGCGGGACAATTTTCTAGGTTTTGGGCCTTTGCGAGATTTTGTTCTTTCAATAGTAGATGAAGATGTTGATTTAATGGTTAGTGACGTGATGACAGAAGATGGACAGTAGGATCGGGGCATGGTGAATTTGGAAATCCCGAAGTTAAAGTTATTTTTCCTAAGGTCTTTTACCCTCGTTTCTCCATAGGTAAGGATAAGATATTTTGAGGAAATTCAATAAATGGGGATTATACAATTAGATCTGCTGTTGATTGGCTCACTCGATGTGCTGGTGGGAGTCTTACAGTTATTCCAAGCTCTGATTGGACATGGATTTGGAAGCTTCGTTGTCATGAGAAGGTTTAGTTCCTAGCTTGGCTCATTGTTCATGAGATAGCCCACACCCAAGAGTTTCGTCACCATCGCCACTTGGACCCTTCCGGTATGTGTTGTCGATGTAATTTGGGTGTAGAGTCAATGAAGCATCTGTTTCATGACTGTTTGAAGGCAAGTCTGGTATGGTTTCATGTTTTTAATGGTATATTGCCTCTTGACTTCTATTCTGGATCTTGTGTTTCTTAGTTTAGAAAATGGAGTCGGGATTCTTCTAATTTAGGGGATGGACGTTGGCTTGATATTGTTTTCTTAATTGGTATATGATTTATTTGGATCATGAGAAACCATGATATTTTGGAGATCAAGATATTGCTTGCTCTTTAATGTCTTAATTAAATTGTGTGCTCGTTAATTGGAATAATTTGTTGGGAAATTTAAGTAATAGTGTCGGTCATGAGAGTTGTTGGGTTGGCTGAAAATTTCCTGTGGCTGATGAAATTTGTGTTAACGTTGATGGAAGTTCACAAGGCAATTCGGGTGAGGCTGGATTTGGAGGTGTTCTTCGTGATTCTAATCGTACTTGGATAAGGAGTTTTTATGGTAGTATTGGAAATGCTACTTATATGGTTGCGAAGTTGTGTGCAATCTTTTTTGGTCTAATCTCGGCTTGGGAAAGGAGTCATAACCTTATTGTCCTTTGTTTAGAGTCTCAAGAAACTATTTGGTTGGTTCGAGATGGGAAATTTTTAGTTCATCCTCATGCTAACTTGTTAGGCGATATTTTAGCAATGTTAAATTGGGATTGGAATGCTAAGATTATTCACTATTTGGGTGAAGGAAATCAAGTAGCTGATGGGCTTTCCAAATTAGGTAGTTGATCTTCTACCTCCTTCCATTTCTTGGAAACGCCTCCTCCTAAGGTCAACTGATATGGTTGGTGTTCTTATTGAACGTCATTAGCTGCCCTTTTTTTTTTCATTTGCATTAAAAAAATATGTGATCTATCCTTAGATTTGTGTATAAGGATATGGTTTGAGCATTTTGTCAATCATGGTGGCCCATACCTTGATGTTGACAAGCATTTAAACTAAAAGCCACTGATTATACTAATCCATCCTTATTATAAAGGAGCTGCAACTGGATGAGCCACCTCCACCATATGCCTTCATTCTCAGATGGTGAAAAATGGACTTAGGAATTGCTTTCGGATTAGTAAATATAACAATAAACATTTAAACAGGATGCATACCTTTACAACTTCAGATGTATCAGTGGCACTATCAATAGTCCTCAAGTACATCTTAAGATTATTTCTCTGCCAATAGATAACAGCTCCGATGGACCTGGCATAATTTAAGCAAGCACTGTAATACTGAAGGGAAAAGACAAAAAGTTGAAGTATTTAATCCGAATAAGTTAAAACATAGTTTGACTGATTAGTAAACCCGACCTAACTTAAACTATTAAAAAAGAGGACCACATTGATGCAGTGCCTCAAATACCTAAGACCAACAGTAGAGCTATTTATACTAAGTTGTTTTCCAATTTCATCACTTAAGTAGGAGTGGCCATCGACTCTAACTCCGTTAATCAAGAAGGAAATTTCAAAACTTAATATTGTCCAAAAAATGAGAGATATTGTAAGATCTATTAAGGATAAAACAAAGACAACCACAGAAAACAATTTCTAATTACTAAGCACTCGCCATAAAATCCTCTACCAAGCCGAACTTTGAAAACTTTGTCCAACAATTTACTAGCAGCATCTTCCTTGGAGGATATGTAAGACTTTCCTACTACAAGAAAACAACTGTTTATCGACGGACAATTACTGATGAAAACAATAACGTTGATAATTACCGACAGAAAATGATATTCTATCGGTGAAGTTGTCGTATTAAATAGTAATTTGTGACAAACAAAATATCTGTTAATAAAATGGATGGGATATTTTCTGGATGATTTTTGTGATGGAATATAGCGACAATATGAATTTGGTAAAAAAGGTGAATATGTCGTCGTTTACCGATGGAAGTGTTTTCCAAACGGTAAAGCTAAAAGTTAAACGTAGTCAAATCATAATGTATTGACGGATTTACCCACGAAATAATCTTCCATCGGTAAATTGTATTCTTAAACAAAACCTAATAAAAAATGACGTTGCTCGCTACTCTATCTTCCCTTTCTTTCTGGCCCACCACGAAACCTCTACTGCACAACCTCTGTCTGCTCCATCCATCTGGTGGCCACCGTCGCCATCAAATATGGCACCTTTTCATCCCTCTTTTTTCAGCATATCGTTGCTGCACTTTGTTTCTCGATTCGTTCTTGTTTCTTTTATTTTCCTCTCTTTTTTAATTTCTGAAAGCTCGTGGCTTTTCAATGGATCTCTTCATACATAGGCTTTTTAAGAATTTATTTTCAAGTTGAGTTTTTTTATCATATTGATGAAGTGATTTAGTGAAATGGGCATTTGGGTCTTATGGGAATTCTTTTGTAATTCCAGATCTTTAGAGTTGTAATTTATTTGGCTATTGACGGTTTCATGTTTTTGTGTGTTTGGTTGCTGAGAGAATGTGAGATTGTTGGAAGGAAGGAGAATGTGTTTTTGTTACTGGTTTTAGGAATTTTTATTTTTCTGGCATTTCGAGTGTTTGTTAGTTTGGTTTGAGTGGGCAAGTGAAAGTTGGGTAATTGTGTTTTCCAGGAAAAAAGATTCTTTTCTTTGGATAAACAAACAGAAATCATAAAGTCCACGCAGAGAATTCTGTGATTTGATTTCTACTAAAAGGTGCGAAGTGGGATTCATTTTCAGAATGCCATGACATAATGGAAATGTCTTTTCTTTTTTTTCTCTTTTCACTCAAATGATTCAAAATGTGTGAACTTTATGTAACATCTTGTGAAGGATGATAAGTCTCTTTCATTTGTGTATCTATTTTAAGATTTTTCAAGATGCTTAAGTTACATAGGTCTTATATGGACTGCATAAGCATAGTTGAGAAATCTGGATATGTTGCATCCACTTCACCGTTAGCAATTGCCAAATGTATTCCATCTCTTTTATGTCAGAAACTATTTTTATATCATTGGAATCGTTTGAAATGCATATTTGATCAACCATTGAATACACGTAATATGTTGATGTAAAAAACCAACAATGAAACAAACGTGTCCAAAAACAATGTAAAAAATAAGAGAATTAATGTGTAGTTACCTGTATCTGTAGTTAATTAATGCGTCTCCTCTACTTCGTATATTAAGGAATTGTCTAAACAAAGAAAATTTTTTGTTATGAATCCACAAGATATTAAGGAATTGTCCATTTGAAATCACTTTGTTCATTGTTATAATGGATTTGATCCATAGACCTCCTTCTTCTTCCTTAAAGCAAATTTCAATCTAGCTAACTTTGGATTTAGAGTAATCGTGTTGTTTACCATTCCAAATAAAGTTTTTAGCATATTCTTAATAGCTTTATTTTGATTGATTGGTAGAGGCAAAGAGGAGTACTAATAAACACTAATCTAATTAGGATAAAATTTATCATTCTCCTTATGTTAAACATATGTTGTTCTAATATGTTATTCTTTTGAAAACAAATTTATATATCATGGAATAACTTGGTAGTAGAGATAGAATCACAACTCCTATTATGGTGATCTAGCTTACGTTCGTGATTAGGTTAGCATATCTTGATCTAGAATGCTTCTTTTTACTATGTTTATGATGAATGTATCCTTTAGCAGTAGCATATCATATTTTACTCTCAGAAATATATGTGCTACTATACCACTTGACCAACAAAATCAAAGTGATCAAATCATATGCTTGCTTGATTATTTATTCATATATCAAGCTTTTTATGTGGCTTCACTCATACATCTTGAGTCAAACATGACAATAATTTAAGATCTCTTTCAATTACTTAAGATTCTGGCTAAGATCTTATTGATTGTCTTCTTTGCTTTATTATTGTTATCTTCTTTGGTCACCAGCTCATTTTAGCTCCGTCATCTTCTTCCTTCACGTGCTTCAGTGACTTCTTTTGCTTGTCGGTTAAGGTAAGTGAGTTTTATTATTTACTAGGTTTCTGTTTATTTGGTTTATTTTGAATATTTGTTTGTAGTTTAAACCTCCCGTTTGAACTTTGTGCATTTTTAATGTTAATGGCCTGCACCAATTGAAACTTGTTTGTAGTATGAACTTCGGTTTATCATTGAATTAATATAGGATGAGTTTGACTTATAATTCCAAATATCTGAATTAATATATGATGAGCTTGACTTATAGTTTTCTTTACTTTTCATGTGTGAATCTTTACACGCATTTTTTAAATATAATAATAATTTTCTTCTAAAAATATTACATAATTTGTATATGGCACAATAATATATCAAGGAATGTCTTCATATTTTTTTCTTTACTTATTATATTTGGTAGTGGTACATAATTAATTTAGGTTAAATATCAAATTTCTAATATTAATTTTAAATCTCAATAACAATATCTAAATCATTCAATTAAATATTCCAACTTTATGAAATTAAGTTATTCGTTTTATATTCTCATACCAAATTAAGCTAATCAAGAATTTTCCCTCTCACGTCCTTAAGTGTGTCTTCAAATTCCCTTCTAACATATATAATTTCAAACAAAAAAATTTGATCTTTAGTTATAAATAATTTTGATCTTAAGACATAAACTTTAACCCATAACTCGTGATGTGCCTCCCGTCAGGCTTATCGTTGAAAAATACCCCGAGCATAGGAGTTACAATGATAACTTATTTTCTTGATTCACAGATGTAAACTTTGGTGAACACGAAAATTTGTTAATACTTAACGGATCTTATGTTAAGTTTAGATGTTTTGTAAACTTTGGCGAATATGAAGTATACTAACTATGGAATCACTGTTTGAAATTAACAGTTTTGCAAAAATGAGTAATGTTGATAGATCTTGGATGTATAGACGATTAACACCTGATGGTTTCATTAATCCTGAGTTTGTTGAGCGATTTAAAGCTTTTATTCATTATGCATGTTCTCAACTTGCATATATAGATGGCCTAAAGATCATATGTCTATGTAAAAAGTGCAAATACATTCGTTTCCTTCCTATTGATGAAGTTAATGAGTATTTGCTAAGAAAAGGATTTGTTCCCAATTATTTTGAGTGGGCATGATATAGAGAACCATTGATTTGTAGTACCTCAAGGAGTAATGAGTTTGAAGGGAGCTTGGATTTACAACAAATAATATGGATGAAAATAAAAATCCTTACAAGCAAATGGTTTATGATGCAGTCGGTTATACCTTTCAAGAAAATATAGAAAATCTTGAAGAAGAACCAAACTCATATGCAAAACAGTTTTTTGAGTTACTACACTTAGCTAATTAAAAATTATGGTCAAAATTGTGAGACAATGATTCAATTGTCTTCATTTGCTCGAATATTGAACATAAAGTCTGAAGGGCATATTCCTGATCGTAGTTTTGATAAAATTCTTAAATTGCAAATTGGGATGTATGTTGTATTGAGGAGATGATGTGGAATTACAAGAGTGCAAATTTTGAGGTCAATCTAGGTTCAAGCCTAGCAAGCGTTCAATGAAACAGAAATTAGTACCTTAGAAGCGGATGTATTATTTCCCACTAACTCTGAGACTTCAAAAACTATATGCTTATGATATTACTGCATCTCACATAAGATGGCATAATGAACACGAACATGAAGACGGAATAATTAGTTATTCATCAAATGCACTAGCATTGAAGCATTTCAATGACACCCATTTTGAGTTTTTAGTTGAAATTCGAAATGTTAGGTTGGGATTATTGACAGATGGATTCCAATCTTTTGGTCAATTTAGCTAGTAATATTCATCATAGTCAATCATAATTACTCCTTATAATTTGCCTCCATGGATGTGTATGAAAGAGGCATATGTGTTCTTGACAGTGATTATGCCATGGCCTATAAATCCAAAGCATAAAATTGATGTATTCTTATAATTACTCATATCTAAATTGCAACATCTTTGGGAATATGGTGTGTCTCTAAAAGAAAACTTTGTGTTGAGAGCAGCCCTGATGTGGACCATTAGTAATTTTCCAGTATATTCCATATTGTATGGATGGAGCACAACAGGAAAATTGGCTTGTCCTTATTGTGACAATGATTCAGATGCATTTTATCTTCCAAACGGGGGCAAAACATGTTGGTTTGACAATCACAGAAATTTTTTTCCTCCAGATCATCCATTTAGACGCAATTAACAAAAGTTCATTAAGAATAGGATGGTAAAAATAGCTCCTCCCTAAGAGATTTTGCAGGAGATTGACGTATTAGGCTTGTTGAAAGTTATAGAATTTGAAGCTTATGAAGTTAATACAAGCATTAATAAAAACTTTGGTTGGAGAAAACAAAGCATCTTTTGGGATTTTCGATATTAGAAAACTAATTTGATATGTTATAATCTAGATGTGAGGCATATTGAAAAAAATATTTTTGACAATTTGCTCAATACCATAATGAACATTGAAGTGAGGACTAAAGACAATCCAAAATCACGAGCTGATTTGTAACTTTTTTGTAGAAGAATGAGTTACATAAAGATGTTTGTACCAGTAAATATCTAAAAACATGTTACACTTTGAACAAAAAAACAAAAGGAAATATTATGTGAATGGTTGAAAACTCTAAAGTTTCCCGATAGTTATGTTTCAAACTTGAAAAGGTGTGTGAACACGAGGAAATACAAATTATTTGGGATGAAAAGTCATGATTGTCATGTGTTTATACAAAGGCTAATTCTAATTGCATTTCGGGACTTGCTACCAAATAAGGTTTAGGAATTAATAACATAATTAAGTTTGTTTTTCAAAAGTTTAACATCATCTGAAATCAAGTTGGACAAAATGGAAAAACTAGAAAGGGAAATTCTAATAATTTTGTGCAAGTTAGAAGGGATTTTCCCTCTAAGATTCTTTGATTGTATAGAGCATCTACCTATGCATTTAGCACACGAGGCAAAACTAGCCGGTCCAGTTCAATATCGATAGATGTATCCGTTTGAGAGATAATTCAACAAAAATGATTGTAATTGAAGTCATAACATGTTTTACAGCTTTTTTTGTAATAACCCTATTCGCTAATATAGATATTCGCATCACTTGAACAAAAATGTCAAAAACAAGGCTAGAGTTGAAGGTTTGATATGTAATGCTTATTTAGTGGAGGAAGCTAGTATATTTTGTTCACATTGTTTTGAGCCTCATGTTCACATAAGAGAAAGAAAAGTTCTTCGTAATGAAGATGGGGGAGGAACGAGTGATGTTAATGGTAACTTATCCACTTTCACATATCTTGGATGAATATATGGACGTTCAACAAAAAGAATGTTAACAAAGGAAGAAATTGAGGCTGCACATGGTTACATTTTATTAAACTATAAAAGTGTTCAACCTTTCGTGCAGTAAATTGAAATTGATTATTTGGGTATTGAAATTTAGTGTTGTTCATAACTAAAATAAATAATAATATTTTTAGATTATACAAGGAATTGTTACACGAGCTAATGCCGGACAAAACACAGGATGATATCAGTAAAGAAGTTGTAAGACACTTTCTTCGATGGCTCGAGAAATATGTAAGTTTTTACTGACAAATAAACATATGATTGAATTATAAGATTTAAGTGTTCAAATGACATTATACTCTTTAATATGATAATTTCTTTTGTGTAGGCCTTATAAAATCTAATAGATAACAAGTTCATATGTGATCTTGCGAAGGGACCTCTGTGAACTGTTAAATCATATCTTATGTATTTCATTAATGGATACAAATATCATACAGAATATCATGATCATAGCATGGAAACAATAACTAGTGGAGTTTGTATACAGGGAGAATTGATGAATTACTATGGTAAAATTATTAATACACTTGAAATTTAGTACCCTGCATTACCAATAAAGCGAACTGTGATATTTAAGTGTGACTAGTTTGATTTGACTCTAAATGTTAGTACAAAAGTGCATAGATGATACAATCTAGTTGAAATTAACAGCCAAAGAAGATTGGGACAATTTGAACCTTTCGTGTTGGCAATGCAAATGATTCAGCTGTATTGTGTCCCTTTTTCTAGCTTACAATGAGATAAGTCAGATTGGTTAGCCGTTTACAAAGTTAAACCTAGAGTTGTTTTTGAATCATATGGAAAAGGAGAACAGAAAATTGAAAGTGAAGTGTGTCAGGAAGATGTTTATGAAATAAATGCATTTGTCACATATGACGATAATGAACTTTTGAACAATCCATCTAATGAATATGTTGAAATTTCATCTGGAGAGGAAGAAGAGGGCCAGAGATCTGAAGAGGAGTCGGAGTTTGATTCTTATTCTTTAGAAAAGAAGATGATTGTAATTTACAATTAAGTGATGATAGCGATTAATTAATGTTTGTAATTGAATATCATATTTAACAAATCAATTATTTCCTTTTTAGTATATTACGTAAAATATTGAATTCAAATTCTTAATCAAGGAATGTCGACATGGTGACTAGTTCCAGATAGTACTACTTCATTCCATTGGGAGGAATGTGGTAAAAGTGTCCGTATTGAAGGAGTAAACAATGAAGAAAAATCTCTACTTCATACACTAATAATCTTTTGCCTTCCATGGTCGATCTTCTGCTTCAAGGTGTTTAGTATCATCTGAACAAGGTCACTTTCCTTATTATGTACATCTCATTTCCTTTTATGAAGATGTTATACATATTCACATTTGATGGTATATACTACATATTTTTAAAGCTTTTTTGAATCTCGAAAATGACATGAATGCTCATAAAGGTGGAAGCGATGTCACAACGGTCCGTAAAGGGTTAGAAAAATCAGTTGATTTGGAAAATTCGTCAATTCCATAGACTTTGTCTGGACATTCATGTATGCATGTCACTCCAATTTTGGTTCGTTTAACAGTTTTCTAATCTGACAATATCTGAGTTCTATACTGATTATGGTTTAAGTAAACCATTTCGTACTGGCAGTTCATCTAGAGAGTTTGTCTTCCATACTAAATATGGCTACTTTTTCCCTGTATCCTCTACAAGTTTAGCTACAACGGAAATGGTGTTGCAAGAAGGTGTTAAAAATCTACATATGAGAGAAGAACTATAACTGTTTTAATTGGTGCATTCGAACATGTCAAGACCCTTATCAAGAATCCCGACATCAGGGACTCATTTACTTTTACCGACTCTCATGTCACTTGGAATCCAAGAAAATATCTATATCATTGTCATTTATCGATGCAATACACTGGATTCAACTTTAAAGTTGATCTATTGTTATATCTGTAAGAATTTGTCAAACAACTTCCCTACTAGTTAAGGGTTAAACCACGTACTATTGAGTATGGGCTGTTATTGTTCTTGTTTTATGACTATAACAATTGTTAACTTTCTAATTCAAATTTTGTACTTGAATATTATATTCAAGAAATCGCCTTATTTTCTTTTCAATATATTGTATAAAATATTGAATTCAAATTCTTATATTTCTAGAAAATTCAAGAAACAATGAATTTTAGGTAGAAATATGCCACCAAAGAGACAACGTAATATAATGCGACTCAGGTTTAGACAACGATTCAGAGGTACTTACTGTGAAGGTGAACCATCACACTCTTCAGTTGTAACTAAGTCACCTCCTCCCCCTCCAGCGACATCACCTGATGTTCCTTATTGTATACGATCCATCACTCCTACATCATCCACTACTCTTATAGCAGATGAAGGAGATGATCGCCATCCTGGAGCTGAGAGACCTGATGGAAGAACTTACATAACAATTGTCAATGATCTGTAAGTGAAATTACATGAAACACTATATGTTTATAATTAAGTTATAAGTTTAAATTTTTACAAATGGTATAAAGTATTTGTTTTTATATTGGGTTGATTCTGTCTAGCCCGTGCTCTAGAAACATGACATCTAAATTTAAGGAGAAGATTGATCCTGGTGGTTATATATGGAAGAATATTTCTCAGGCCACAACAACATTTTACTTTCAAGAGTTTGAGATACAATAAAAAATTATTTTCTTTTTAAAATTGATTTATATACACTAAGTAGATAAATATTATTAAATTATAAGTATTTATCAAAATTTTTCCTTTTATTTTAGAAATAATTTTTTTGAGATTTTGAATTTGACGCGGTCATACATAAATTATGGGAGAGACAAGCACGTACACGTTATAGTGACTTTAATGGTGTGATACAGAAGGCTGTTGTACGACTGCCTTATATTTCTGAGCAAATATGGAGTCGTTGGCAGCAGTATTAGAGATCACCTGAGACAATGTTTATTTCAGAGCGTAACTCAACCAACAGATGTGGAGGACCGAAGGGAGAGAGTCTTCCCGTGCATACAGGAGGATCAATTACCCACCACGAGCATACAGAGAGACATGAAAGTGTCTAAACTTTACACTTATATTCTAATTATTTTACTTTGCTGTATTTCAATTTAAATTGATGTGTGAATGTTGGAATGAAAATAAGTGTATTATAGATAATGATAATGGTATAAATGTCTGGTGCCATATATGACTATATCGAGTTATTTTCTTTGTTCAACAAGGTGTAATATCATAAAAATAAAGGAAACTCAGCCAAAATTTTTATAAATTCTAGTTCACTTATAATTTTTTATTCTTATGTAGGAAAAGTCTATGGACATGAGGCCTACACCCGTCAGCTCTTTTTGCACGCTCACATTAATAAGCATGATGGTGTAACATTCGTTAATACTCGATGTAGAGAACTTAATATATGTGAAATTTATGCTTTAATATTAATCTTAATAATTATCACTTACTAATATAAACATTGCCTCCTAATAGGACAAAATATAAGAAAGTCATTCAGCGATAATCTTAGTAGAAACAAGTTGTTGATGAGAGTCAGACATATCTTGATCTAGTAGGTGGTAGGGACTGTCGTAGAAGGATCTTCGGGTTAGGTTCATTTACGAACACATGTTATTTACAATCCTCCACGGCCAACACAGTAACATCTAGTAGACAATCGACAACCAATGAAGTCAATGAGCTTTGGATCACAGTATAGACATTGATGGAGCACATAGCTCAACTGAGACATGAGATGGATGAGTTAAAGAGGAGGGGTAGCACCTCAGAGCATCCTTGGTCACCAGGACAATATGATTGTTGTAGTCATTTGCTTTGAATTACAAAGACTTATTATATACACTATAATGTTTTTATTATCAATTAAGATACTTTTAACTTTATATCATCAATCAACTTTCTGTTTAAACAAATTAAATATATAAATAAATCAAAATATTATACACAGATAATTCATAATTGTTGAAATTATGCATTAATTATAAGATCATGAAATAAAATTTAATGTTAGGATTTTTAAAAAATTAATTTTAGTTATCGATGGAAAATAAAAATACGTAGGTAAAATCCATTATATTTATCGATGAAATAACATAAATGGGCGGTAAAATGTATGATATTTACTGACGGTCACTCTTTCTTCCTTCGGTAATATTAACAGTCGTCGCCAATTTTACTATCAGTATTTACTGAACCGTCAATGAGTGGTTAATCATAACCGTCGAAAATATTACCGACTGAATAACCAGTACCTTCGGTAAATATTCCAACTGAAAGAAAAAGTTTGTAGGTAAATTTACTGACGGTCACAACTATCCGACCGTGTGACCGTCGATAAATTTACCTACAGTATTGGTTATTCCGTCGATATATTTACCGACGGAATCATAATATGTCCATCGGTAAATTTACTTACGACCGTTTTAACGATGCCTTTGTTTGTCAGTTAATTCCGTCGGTAATTTATATTACCGACAGAATCTAAAGGTTTCTATTAGTAATTTTCATCGCTAAAGGACATTTTTCTGGTAGTGTCCCTTGGAAATTAGATCTATCACATTCATCGCAAGTAACTACAAGAAGGAAAAATTACAGAAATATCAACACTCAGAAGTCGTCTGAAATGATGATAAAGATGTGAAAGGAAAATCTAAATTCTAAAATGCTTGTAACTTCTTCAGATTCTTAAAGAATAACAAAACAATTGATGAGTCAATCCAAATCAACCTCTCCATAAAACTACAAGTTAGTGATGCAATTCAGCGAAGTGTGCTTTTCATTAAGTCCCACATTGAATGGTCTAATATCAGGCAACTCTATCTTCGAAGGTCTACATCTTCAATGTACTTAAGAACCATCTCGACACTATCCTTATTTTTCAAGTCCAACAATTCATCTGTGTTCCCCTTATCATAAGCAAAACAAAAAGATTAAATCTCAATATTTAACACCACACCTCAAAGCCACATATATCAAACTAAAATCACAACAAGTAACTTATAGAACCAGATTTCATATTAACAAGATTGCTAGTGAAAT
This sequence comes from Erythroxylum reticulatum, assembly GCA_025504915.1. Lineage (NCBI taxonomy): Eukaryota > Viridiplantae > Streptophyta > Magnoliopsida > Malpighiales > Erythroxylaceae > Erythroxylum > Erythroxylum reticulatum. The sequence goes on along the minus strand of JANSVA010000217.1, from coordinate 41,834,891 downwards.
GCTCATACATGACGTTAGAGCTACTCCTATCAACACCAACAAAGAATTTGACTTTCTATGGTAAATCTTCAATAGAATAAACCATCCTTAAGGCGGACTTTCTATGATCAAAAGCTATCACCAAATAGACCGAACAAACCATAACACTACATAAGCTACATTGCCTTGTTGAAAACTGATCGCAACATATTTGAGCCGAAGAATTTAGCTTACTCACACTTAAATTGTCGTAAAATTGCCGAAGCAAACCCAGGCGGGCCAAAAAAATCTAGGAGATAACACCTTTCCAGCCCTTCCATTCAGAAATCCTTAATCCTGATAACAACCCAGTAGCAAAGTTAACATCTTTTTCTATTTTCAGGTCTAAAGTAAATAGCTTTAAAACATCTTTGATAACCTAGAGAAGCTAGAGAAAGAAAGGGTATGGCAACGAAAAACCTGAGAGGTTTAACAGAAGAGAAAGGCAGAATAAGAGAAGGAATACAACATCGTAAGTGGAAGAGATGAACAAAGAGGGTAGAGAAAGCTCTTGAGAAAGATGGGTAGTTGTAGAGCACCAAAGTTGCAGTCTTTTCTTCTCTTGCTTTTTCCATGAGTCCCAACGCAACATCTGATCAGAACTCTCTAGTTCCGATGCTGTGGATCGAGGGCATTGTTCATATTACATCAAGTTTAAGTCTTCATTTCATGTTTTATTTTGCCTTTGCAGGTTTTTCTTGGTCAGTTTTTTGTGGTTGAGGTGCAAAGAAGCCTCTGTGGTTATGATACTTCTTTTGGTTTCTGTTCTTAGCTACAACGAGTGTTTTGAAGAGCTAAAACATGGTTGCTGCATACTTGGGTAAACTTTTTTGGTTATACAGTTATGTCAAGTGGTTGCTTATAGTGTTCTTTTAATGGATTATGTAACACAAAAAGATTTTGGCTTTGATGCTTGCTTCATTTTATGTTTCTTCCCATTCTTTTGCACTCTTGACAAGGTTGGAATGTCAAAATGGAAAAGGAAATGATTGAAATAATTTTCAACTCTTGTATTGAAATTTATTATAGTGTTTGAGAGTGGAGGTACAAATGATTTATTTTTTGTCACAGCTGTGAGCCTGTCACAATTGGTGTATCTCGTATGCTCTACATTTGCTAATTCTAAGTTGCATGCACCAATTTCCAATTGTATTTTGATATGTTGCCCTACAGTATGCTCTATCGTTCTGTTTGCTTTTATAATGTTCTTTCTCCATTTGTAGATGGTATAGTTATCTGGGTAACTTTTTTGTGCAACATTATAGATGTTAAACTATTTTACTTTCATTTCTTTTTGGAAATTGATTATTGCTACAGACTTGGTTGATTGAAGTGTGATTCATTTGCTTGCATGGACTTACAGTTTGAAGATAGATCTTCTCTCAGATATAAAGATACAAGATAAAACTATTTCATTTGTTCTTCATCAAAGGAAAGGAAAAGAAAAACCTCAACAAGTAGATATTGCTCTTACTTTCATTAATGTCAACTAAATAACACTTCTCATCTATTTTAACAAAACAAACATGCACTTTCGTCTAAAGTTCAAATTCATGCTTTAACATTTTAGAAATTTATGTTTCTTGATAGATGTGGGTTCATACATAGAAATCTTCATATTGTTTTTAGAGTTCCATTTATATTTTAGAAATAGAAAGAAAAATAAAAAACAAGTCATAAATCTTGATTTACATGTCAATATTTCCAAGTCTCTAAGTTTCTTTCTTGCTCTTTGAGTTGAATCGATGACATTTCTTGATACTCTCCTCATTCTCTAAATAAATTCACTCTAATTAAATTAAGAGAGCGGAAATAAGGCCAGGGCAATAATATCAACAATATGCTTAATTGAAATTTTGTCCTATGCTTTTAATCTAAGTACAAATCAATACACATTTTGCTAAAGAAAGTGCATATTTATTTGATCGCAAGTGGCATTTGAAATAAATGATAGTGTTAAACATCTCTCTTTAACTAAATTGATAGATCTAATTGCTAGTGTATGATGTTAAAGTACTTGATGGTTGAATTCAAACTTCATCTTTTGATAAACATCTAAATAGAGAATACTTTATCATTCCTCTATATAGTTTCTTTCTACTACACATACAGTTCTTTCGACATGCAACTGGGTATTAATCCTTAATGCTCGAACACTAGACTAGACTAGACAGGGTTCAAATGTAGCACCCCACTTTTATAGTGCATATCCCCAAACATATTGGTGGTATTCGAGAACATACTCTATGAGGGTGGCATGCTAGAACAGTCAGTCAATCATAACCATTAAAACTTTTCACGCATCACATGTATATTTGGGAAAACCAATATTCAAATTTGACCCTTTTGTTTACATTATAATCACAATTAATATTACACTCATTGATCATTCTTTTTTACAAACGTTTCCAATTTGAAAAGTTATTACAAAACATAATTATTCAGATACAC
>JANSVA010000217.1:41761950-41786639 GCA_025504915.1 Erythroxylum reticulatum | reverse complement strand
AATCTCAATATTTAACACCACACCTCAAAGCCACTGATATCAAACTAAAATCACAACAGGCAACTTACAGAACCAGATATCAGATTAACAAGCTTGCTAGTGAAATGCTCATATACGACGTTAGAGCTACTCCTCTCAACATCAACAAAGAATTTGACTTTCTTTGGTAAATCTTCAATAGAAGTAGCCATCTTTAAGGCGGACTTTCTATGATCAAAACCTATCACCCTATAGACCGAACAAACCACAACAGTACATAAGCTACATTGCCTTGTTGGAAACTGATCGCAACATATTTGAGCCGAAGAATTTAGCTTACTCGCAGTTAGATTGCCGCGAAATTGCCGAAGCAAAGCCAGGCGGGCCAAGAAAATCAAGGAGATAACACCTTTCCAGCCCTTCCATTCGGAAATCCTCAATCCTGATAACAGCCCAGCAGCAAAGTTAACATCTTTTTCTGTTTTAAGGTCTAAAGTAAATAGCTTTAAAACATCTTTGATAACCCAAAAAAGCTAGACAAAGAAAGGGTATGACAACCAAAAACCTGAGAGGTTCAACAGAAGAGAAAGGCAGAATAAGAGAAGGAATACGGCATCGTAAGTGGAAGAGATGAGCAAAGAGGGCAGAGAAAGCTCCTGAGAAAGATGGGTAGTTGTATAGCAACAAAGTTGCAGTCTTTTCTTCTCTTGCTTTAGCGATGAGTTCCAACGCCGCGTCTGATCGGAACTCTCGAGCTCCGTCGCCATGGATCGAGGGCGTCGGTGATAAGAGAGCCCTCCATTTTCTTCGAAAGTACAAAGCCATCAAGTACTGTTCACATTATTTTGAACGAAAAGTTAAATATATAAGGTTTTGACTGTTTAAATTAGAAACGTTTACAAGTGCGAGTGAGTATCAGACATTGGATTGGATCATAGGGTACGAGTTTTTGAAGTAAAATATGTGTGTCATGTCAGGAGGGGCACGTGGCTCTGGTATACGTTGTCCTAGGCTTAATAAATTAAAACCCCGGACGTGGAAGTTGGATTAGATATTTTCTTCTCTCTTCTTCTCTCTGCCCTTTGACGGTATGTCTACAAGCCAACGTTGGACTTATTTCCGATGACAACTCTTTCTTCAACCCTTTTATTGGCAATTGATTAGTTTTGTTTTCTTCTGGTTCTGTTCACCTTCTTTGTGTTTGATGCACTGTAGAGATAGGTCCTTAACCGGTGCACTTATGCATCTTTTTATTGTTCATATTACATGAAGTTTAGGGCTTCATTTCATGTTTTGTTTTGTTTTGCCTTTGCAGGTTTTTCTTGGTCCGTTGTTTCGTGGTTGAGGTGCGAAGAAGCCTCTGTGGTTGTGATACTTCCTTTGGTTTCTGTTCTTAGCTGCAACGGGTGTTTTGAAGAGCTAAAACATGGTTGCTGCATACTTGGGTAAGCTTTTTTGGTGTATACAGTTTTGTCAAGTGGTAGCTTACAGTGTTCTCTTAATGGATTATGTAACACAGAAAGATTCGGGATTTGATTCTTGCTTCATTTTACGTTTCTTCCCATTCTTTTGCTCTCTTGACGAGGTTGGAATGTCAAAATGGAAAAGGAGATGATTGAAATAATTTTCAGCTCTTGTATCGAAATTTATTACATCGTTTGAGAATGTAGGTACGAATGATTTATTTTTTGTCACAGCTGTGAGCCTGTGACAATTGGTGTATCCCGTATGCTCTATATTTGCTAATCCCAAGCCGCATGCACCAATTTCCAATTGCATTTCGAGATGTTGCCCTATAGTATGCTCCGTGGTTCTGTTTGCTTTTATAATGTTCTTTCTCCATCTGTAGATGGTATATTTATCTGGGCAACTTTTTTGTGCAAGGTTATAGATGTTAAACTATTTTACTTTCATCTCTTTTTGGAAATTGATTATTGCCTGGAGACTTGGTTGATTGAAGTGTGTTTCATTTGCTTGCTTGGACTTACAGTTTGAAGATAGATCTTCTCTCAGGTATAAAGATACAAGATAAAACTATTTTATATGTTCTTCATCAAAGGAAAGGAAAAGAAAAACCTCAACAAGTAGTTATTGCTCTTACTTTCGTTACTGTCAACTCAATAACCCTTCTCATCTATTTTAACAAAACAAATATGCACTTTCTAAGGGTTCAAGTTCAGACTTTAACATTTTAGAAAATTATGTTTCTTGATAGATATGGGTTCATACATAGAAATCTTCAGATTGTTTTTTGAGTTCCTTTTATATTTTAGAAAGAAAAATAAAAAAAACGAGTCATATATCTTGGTTTACATGTCAATATGTCCAAGTCTCTAAGTTTCTTTCTTACATGTCGATGACATTTCTTGATACTATCCTCATTGTCTGAATAAATTCACTCCAATTAAATTAAGAGAGCGGGAATAAGGCCAGGGAAACAATATCAACAATATGCTTAATTGAAATATTGTCCTATGATTTTAATCTATACTTCTAATCTAAGTACAGATCAATACGCATTTTGCTAAAGAAAGTGCATATTTATTTGATTGCAAGTGGCATTTGAAATAAATGATAGTGCTAAACATCACTCTTTAACTAAATTGATAGATCTAACTGCTAGTGTATGATGTTGAAGTACTTGATGGTTGAATTCAAACTTCATCTCTTGATAAACATCTAAATGGAGAATACTTTATCATTCCTCTATAAACATCTAAATGGAGAATACTTTATCATTCCTCTATAAACATTTAAATGGAGAATACTTTATCATTCCTATATATAGGTTCTTTCTACTACACATACAGTTCTTTCGACATGCAACTGGGTATTAATGCAGTTTGTTGGGAATGGCCGCTCTATTATTTGCCTGTTAAACTCTCTTGTTGCCTTTTAATTTTCTTCACTTAGATAAACAACATTTTTTCTTATTTATACCAATATTTTTCTTAGAACATGAATAAATGTACACGAACAAACCTATGAGGAGCATGTCTGATATAATGATGTTACATTAATCTAAATGTCTTTGGTTTTTATTATTGATTTCTTGCTGTGAGATAGAAGTGTTGAGAGTACATAAAAGCTAAAGTGGATTAGTGCAAGGAGCTTTTTCAAATTCTGTCCTTTTGAATCAGCTTTACAAGTTACAAGCTGTGAAGAAGCACTAGAACTGTGTATGTTACATTCCACAAGTGCATGCATTGAAGAAAGTGTAAGAGGCTGAGGGCAGATTTGAATCATGAAAAACTTGTAAAATATGGAAGAAGAATTCGGAAAAGCGTGCAGAAGAAACTTGTTCAGGAAGATAAAATATGAGACTTGGGTGGTTTTCATCTTTTATACATGAATATTTTGGTCAATTGGGTAGGGCAATGAATAAGTGGTTGATGGTTAACATGTTAAATACCACCATGGGTCCCAAGTTTCAAGACATGTGGCATGCCTATGGTAGATTGTTCTTGAACTTAACAAATCAGTCTTTTAGACAAGTAAAATTGTTGGATCAAATAGTTTATTCCTATTAGATTGTGGTCTACTAATTATTGAATTGCAAAATTGTTATTTTCAGAAAACATCAATCGAGATTGTGGCGGCTATTCAATGTGTTGCATTGATTATATTTCTAATAGATAGGAACTTTGAATGTGGAGAAATACCTAGGTTGATTCTTTGATTTTCTTGAACAATTTGTTTTATATGGAATATTTTAACTAGAATGTAGGCAAAGTATTTTCCCCTTTTCCTGTGTAATTCTAGCTGTTTCAGAATAGGATAAACTTTACTTAAGATTTCAGCATTATATGTTCTGGCACTTCATCCTACTTTGAATACTTAATTCATTGACTAAATGCTGCTAATGAAGACTAAAGTTCAAGGATTATATTATAGACGTGATTCAAAGTGTTTTGGGTTATGTTGACATGAGACAAGTCTCAAATTATACATCCAGAAAATTATCTCAAAAGTCTTGTGTTTCTTGACTTTGATCTGATAGGACTAAACAGTATCAAGGACCATAATTTGAAAATTATTATGACTAGGTGCAATCTGAGAAAATAATTATTGTGACCTTGATTATACATTTGCTTGGGCTAATTCTATCTGATGGATCCTTCCAGCTCAATGGCAGCTCCTTCTGTTAAGTAACAGAGATTAGGGCCTGTGGGCAGAGTAGGCCATGGCTTTGGCTACTATTCTGTCCAAGTGTGCACCTACTTACATAAACACCAAAAGGTGACTGCACCTTTTGTTATGGTTGTTCTTTTTATCTGCGAATTTCTATGCATTTCTAATACGTCTGTTGCTATCACTTGCCACTATTTGTTGATATTATGAATGCCATTACTATATGAATTGTGAATTGGAAAGTGAAGCGTATAGAATTTCTGTATTTTAAGAAGTCAATCTAATATTTGCAGAAGTAATTGAAAATCGTTGTTACAGGGACTTGATGATACATGTCTGACTAGATGTTTCCTCATAATTGTTCGATGGACTACAAGTAACATATTGACTCATATGCAACAAAATAATTGAGATTTATATGTTTTTGCTGAAGCTTTACATTGGGAAGCAAAATTTTGAATATAATTCTTGCTTTGGACTAATATAAAGTGCTGCTTGAGAGACTCAAAAGATAGGAGTCTCTTTTTACTCCTCATCACAATGTCTGCCTACTAGCAGTCACAAGAGTAATGCTTGAGTGCACGTACTTGAAATATAGAAATCGTGAATTGGTGAAAGCCTCAACTATCATCCTTTATCTGCTGAGTACACCGAACTGGCCTTTGTGCATAGAGTTCATTTGTGAAGATCGTTTCTGATCCTGACAATGATGAATTATGAACGATGTCCATCTTTAGTGAAAATCAGATACTGTTCTTACGGCTGTTGTTTCTTGCCAAAAGGCATGGTATAATGTTCAGGATGATGTAAGTTGAAAACTTGTGATTGTATATTAAATCCTTATTCTTAGTTTAAAGTGTCAAACAAAGAATTCTTGTTTCATTTGTTTCTTGGTGGGGCAGGTGTTGTTGTCTCCAGGCGATTAATGCGGAGACAACAATAAACAACTCAAGTTTTACATGGATGAATAATGACATTTTCTGCTGTATAACTTCACCACATTGATGTAAATAACTCAAGTTTAAAATTCTAACGAACAAATAGATGCAGGTTCTTTATGTCTGCTACAAGATTACTAATGACATATAGTAGTATTGTCATGGTTTTTTGTAGTGAAGAAGATATTATCATGATCTGGCAATGTTTGCCTGTAACAACTTTATTTCCCAAAATGTAATGGATCTTATAGAACTTCATATGTACGTACTTCTTCTAAATTCATTTGTTTGTTTTAATTATTTGTCTGCTCTGAACTCTCTTTAATGAGTCAAAGAATGCACAATGCTAGTGGAACATTAGTATTGAACTTATGTTTATTGTTTACGATGCCAAACAAATCTTCACTAACACAATGATAGTTTTATGTTCACAAACAGTTTTATCTTCACAAACAGTTCAATCTCAAAGATATAGAAAAATCTAGTAACATCTGGAACCATCCTTTTCTTTTTAGTGTAGGGAACATGAAAGCACCTGTTCAAATTGAGGTTTCCACTTATTGGGTAACATGCTGGTCTTTGATCATCCTGCAGCAATCTTGGAAATCTATCTTGCAAACGTTTGTCATACCAAATATGACAGCCCTGTTAGTCCTAGTATCCGATGAGAAATCTCCTTAGATGAGCTCAACCTTTAAACTATTTAGGAAGTTGCGGGCATGATAACCCAAGGATGCTCTATTTCAGTTGTAATCTGTCATATATTTAGGAGAACATTCTCACAAAAGATATTAAAAAGAATTGTTTTCTACTGAGCTCCTACATTTCTCAATAGAGTGATAGAACGCACCCCAAGTTTATTGGTTGTGCTGCTACTTTGTTGTTCTGTTGTTGTGGCTGGCTCAACTCAAGGTGAATAGGGATGTCCACATCGTATTTGTTGCTTAGAGTGTATGGTGGGTGAGGACTAATATTTGCTTCAGCAACTCCATGCACCTGGGTCAAAAACTCTGTTAAGGCATCTATGTGTAGAGAACTTAATTGTCTTCATCAGACGTAAAGATAGACAAATGACATCCTTTGATGCAGTTATGCATACTCCTTGTATAGTCATATGCTTGACTTTGGACTGCTACTCAACTGTGATTGTGTGATGTCTTCCTGTTGTTATACAAAAGTTGCATATGTGATGAATACAATGTACTTAATTTGTACCTTTTTACACAAGGCTGCATTTTCTTGATGTATGATGTCTACCTTCTTATGAAGTTCTAGATTTTCTTGATAAATCAAGTTTCCCTGCATTCAGTTCCATAAAAATCGAACTTGAAAATTTTCCCTTATAAGTGTGTGGAATATGAAATTAAAGGTTGGGAAAGACCTTGTGCTTCAATTCTTTGATTTCATCGGTTAAAATCTGTTCCTGCCAAAAGAATGAAAAGAAAGTTTGTTGCCTGAGGAACATAGTTCTGTTATAGGAAATGAAGTTTGCTACAGGTACAGTTGCCATACCTTTCTTGCTCGGATGCCTTTCAAACTCATCTCTAATTGGCTTTCTAGGTTCTGCAGATCCTTTATGGTCAAACCAGAGAGCTCTTGTCCCATTAGTTTCCTGTGTCAAACTTTTTTAGTAAATGCTCGGTAGGTTTTCCACAATTTAGGCACTTCATAGATTTTGTAGACCATGTCTTGGTGGATATGACAGCATTCATTTTCATCCATGGGCTATTTAGCTTTCTTAGAAGAGTGCTGAAATCATCATCGAGAGCTTTGTAGTGCTAGTAATCAGTTGATCTAGCAATATCTACATGCTTAGTTGTCAATAGACAGTGATTGTCAACTGGAAATGTGGTATTGAAAATCTAAAATTTGTTTGTATAATGGCCAAAAGATGTAGAAGAAAGTTGAAAAGGATTAAGAAGCTGGAATATTGGGAGAGAAGGGGAAGGTTCCCTGGAAGTGATATAATGATCCTGTCACAGTGGAATAGCTGAAAATTTGAAAGCAAAACTGCTGTCTTGTGAACTATGGAAGCTTTCACAATTTGACCATTTGCACATCTAAATACATGGAGGTCCCAAAGCATATTGTTGAATTAGACAGTATATAGACCTACAAGAGCAGATACTGTACTCAAAAGTAATTGACGTTGCTTTTGTAAACCTTAACTAGTGTGGAGATCCCGAACCCTGTTCTCTCTTCTGATTCAATAACATAAACTTCTGTAATTTTCAAGTATCTTCATGTGACTTAATGACTTTTGATTCATAATGATGCTCTCTTGAATGGGGTTTCTTTTAGTTCTGCTCTTCTAAGCAATGGTGAATTACATCTGCTTTATTTATTTCACTGTAGGATTATTTGATTTTATTCTTGCCCTTTAAGACCTTCCTAAGGTCTCACCTTTACAAAATAAGAGACAGACATTAAGAGAATCAAAGTGATCAGTTTCTTGGGGGTATTATAGCCACCATGTGTCTTCTAGATGGAGTGCCCAAGGGGATGAATGTTGAGATTCAGAAGTCAGTTACATGCATATGCAGATTTGGGTTAGTGGTAAGCCAGATTTGGTGAGTAATGCTCTCGCTTATTACTACTCTAAAAGTGTAACCTACACTATCTCTTTTTGTATATCATGACAATCTATGTTGAGTCAGCTACCTATTCTTAATTAACAATAACCATTTAGAGGAACTATCTGAATACTATCAAGAATTTAAAAGGACTGTTACTAACTGTTATCAAACAATGCCATGTGCATGAAATTAAGGTTTTTTCATTAGTTATAAGCCATGATATATAATTTAGTCATAAAAAAAGGTTGGTTGGATGAGTTGGAGCATCCTTGGATGAGGCTTTTTGCAGAAGTCAAAAAATAAGCGGATTCATGTTAATGATATGCATAAACTCTGGGGGACCATGTACATTTTTGATTTAAGAATTTTGTATGCTTTGATACCAGTAGCTGTGTTAAAAGATTCAGTGTTGAGTGGCTTATACTACCTATGACATTCTTGCAAGAATTGCAATTCCTTCTTCAAGCTTGCTGCCTCCCTTTGCCAAAACTAATGTGAACAAATAAAATTGATTGCATGAGAAGAATTATCAAGAATAAAGTAGAACTCAAGCGCTAGGTAAGTCAAATATACTTGCACAGTGTATTGATGGGAAAAATCAGTACCAAACGTTATCCGATAACCTAGCAATATTGCATACAAATGTCTTGCAATGACTTTCAAAGATGATAAATCTGATATATCCTCTGGTTTTTGAACCACATCATCTGTTCATGAACTTTTTCATATGTTTTTTTCTTTAGCTACTGGACAAAAAGTGTTAGAAATTGAAATTGATGCAAAGTTTTTGGTGGTTAATTATGTTATTCACCCAAAGTTTTACCCAAGGCTAAGTTGGGAACATATAAATGATGCAAGGATAACCAAATTTTCGGTCCTAATATATACTAATTATTCCTAGTTAATCCTATTTACTACTTTAAGTTTTTCTTTTTCCAAGTTCTAGTACTGTTTTAAAAAATAATTCAATCCCCCATTACTTTTGACATTAATGAACATATGTTTACCTAATGTAAATAATAAATTTAAACTAATAAATTACTAGTCTAAACAATTACTGGTATTCATATTCAACTGGATGTTGTTCTACTCGTGCGGAATGATCCCACCAACTACTAGCAAAGGCTATCATCTAATGTGACAGCAACCAATTACCGGTTCAAACAATTACTTCGGCTGTACGTATAGTCAAGGGGTTATAGCCGACTTGAATACCGGTTGGCTGAGTGTTAGTTGTTTGGTATGGAAGTCAGTATATGCCAAACCTTCTGACATATTTCGAGTTCATCACGCCCTGGGATTCAGCTTCATCATTGCTACATCCCACTTGAGAAAATTCATCAGACTAGATTGTTACTTGGATGGTGAAGTTCAATAGCAGGAAAGTCACAATTATTGAGGTAAATGCAGCCAGAGTAACCTATTGGTAAATTGTGTGAAAAGTTTGTATGTATAACAGGGTTTTGTCTTTTCCAAGAACTTATGCAGTAAAACCAAATGATTAAATGACAATGATGCAGCTGATGGAGTTGCCATGAACTGAACCAAAAAGAACCTGCACAATTGATGGCTATTTATCCTCTCTGTCTGTAAGCAGGTAGGTAGTTGAAATTTATTCATTTTTTGTGTGTAACTGTTTATTAATTTTCTATTAACCGAGCCTTCATTCGAATGTAGAATTATTCCCATCAAAATAGTGTACAAGTTGATTTCATAGGGCCTTGTCAGGCATTATCCATAGACACTACTAAATGGAGACCAATATGAGCCTCCCTTCCCTGTTGATCTTAGAGTTAAATCTTACATAGGGGAGGGAGAGACTAATTTCAACCGAATTCTTTGGGCATTGACAACCAGTGCCTGCATAAGATATGCTTATGCAAGCTTCATATTGTGAGGTAGCTCTTTTACACGATGCCAACCATTTAAAGGTAAAATAAAGAAGACGTGAAGGTTCCTAGTACTTACTAGTTTTGATTCTAAGACGATGGCAATACTAACCATAAGAAGACAGTACCGTTCACATTTGTATGCAAATGAAATACTTGAGGGTAGAATCTTATAAAGGGATCTAACGGGAATAGGAATTTGCAAATAGCTTATGAAACTTTGTAATACCTCAAAATGCTATACTCAACAAAAGCAAATTTGAGCAGAGAGTACCTTAACTTCTGCAGCAGGATTTAAAAGCTCGTTATGTTCCTCTTTCTGTTTGTTGTAGCGGTCAATTACTGCCTTCATACTAGAAACAAACGTACAACAGTAAAACACATTTGGTAAGATGGTATGTAACAGTGGTAAACAAGACTTTAGGTGCTTTACAAGGAGCGATTGAAATAACTCGAAACTTTTAGCACATTAGATTATGACTGATTTCATTTATACGTGTTTTGCTCCTACTTTTATTTTTTTGTTTATTTCATCTACCCCTTCAACACCTCTTTTCTAAAGACAACTGAAATCTTGAATTCGACATATTTTGGTGTTGGGATGCATCAGTCGGCGTCTATATCAACGCAACTATTGATCAAGTCAACAACTTTGCCTAAATGCATACGTGTCCGAGTGATATTTCACCCCTAATTATCTGCTGAATCTTCAACATCAGTTGGTTTGGATCTTCATTCAGCTTCACCCAAACTTCATAGTATATGACGTAAAATGGGATACATGTTTTATGAAAAAAATGAAAGTGTCACTAACGAGTATACAAACAAATACAAAATAAACATATTTTATTTTTTAGACTAATTCTGCGTCTATTAGGATTCAAATCTCAGTAAGTATGATGCATGAGTCTTCCATACTAATGGAAATGAACTTGTTGGATTCGTACCTTCCTCCCATCCAACCGACTCAAGCCTTGGCTACTATGCGTGAACAAAGGAAGTCTTTCAACTGGACTATCCTTAATCAAGAAGGTAACGAGTACCTAAGTCTTAATACATTACATGTGATTGCTGTTACGCCTATCGTTTACGACCATTATATGCAATTACATGCTTACATCTGTTCTTGTTGGTTCCTACGTCAATGCAGGCATTGGCAAACAATGTAGTTTCGAGACAGTCATGCAGGCAGCCTACTGTGTATTCAATAGACTAAACAAATCCTTTTCTCCTTGTGATCACCGTGATAATTGTGGCTTGTTTTTTCAATTTCTTATTTAGTGGCTTCGTTATAAAAATATAGTTCTACAAATTTTGAATTAGAAATTTTAAATATGTACAACAACTGAATGGGAACTAAATCAAAGGTTTTCCCATTGGGGTTGATTACTCTTTTATATGTAATTTTGACTGAAGATCACTACTTCCTCTCAAATCTTTTGTTGATACAGTAATTATACTTGTCATTAATAGTGTTATTTAGGATCATGATTTGTGATAGTTACGACTTCCAATGACCGCAATCATAGTCTCACTGCAATTTATGTACACTAATTGACCACTTAACATGTTTGCGACTTGAAACTAAATGGTGTTATGTCAGCCCAAAAGACCTGCACGTCTAAAACGATAAAGAGAGATCCTTAAAGTTTCCTATCTGAGGGGCTTTGCGTATACACAACACCTTATGTACACACAACACTCGTACTATCAAGTGTCCATTAAAGGCCCAAAATAGTATAACACACAACACAACTATTCAATGCTTTCTGAGATTTACCAAATCCCTTTAACGCTTTCTCTATTTTATTAGAAGGAGGAAACTTATTCCAAACTTTTAAAATACAAGAAATATACTCTCAAATTCTAAAATTTTAAAGTGCTCAGACTGGTATATCTAAACTCTTAACAAATTGAGAAGCCAATCTATAGCAACAATAAAAGAAAATAAATATTCAATATATTAGTTGATATTTGTCTATAAAAGGAGGATAAACAAAAAAATTAAGGATTCGCATGGTGAAACTGGTGATAAAGGAACGTGTGTCAGTACCTATATATACTGCATTTCATTCATAATCAGAAACTAATGATGAAGGAACCTTATTTCCATTAAGCATTGAAAAAACAAGTGAACGTTACTAAAATCTAAAAGAATTACATTATCTCTTGATTAGCTTTTACAAAAAGAATCAAGTTAAAAGCATCATACTTGAATAAAGTCTTAAATTGATGTGAATTAAAGACTTAAAATCCTAAACTTTACATAATTGACTTGCATGCACGTCAGTATTTGTCATATATGCATGTCAATCACATTTCAAGAGAAAATAATCTAAAAGACTAAGGGAAAAGAAGAAAACATGCATCATCACCAGGTTTGTTAGAATCGGGTAAATTTGCATGAAGGTATGGGATGCCTTATCCTAATTCTATTTAAAAAGTAAGACGAGGGAAAAGATCTCATTTTCTTTCTTTCTGGAGTGGGCTTTCTCCATCGCAATTTGAACATAGGCATTCTCTTTAGGAATTGTTTTGTGTATTTTCTTTAAAGAAAGTTTAAGCCAACATTTTAAACAGCCGTTTTTGTAAGAGATATTCTCATTATAGGTAATTAACTAGGATGATTGAGAATCAATGTGGACATTGTTGAAGTTAAACACTTCAATAGCAAATTCAATCTTGAACTGCAATTATACAACAATATCAAAATATAGTTAAGTTAATACAATTAAATTGAGTTGGATATTAATCCCAATTTAATGGTTTTTTTCCCACGCGAAAGATAAAGAGATAGAATTAAGAAAGGAGATAAGGTTTTGAAATTAAGAATTAGTAACTGTTGCAGTAATTTTAAAAGATGTGAGTGTAATTGTGAAAAATGTGGTTGTAATTGTAGTAATATATTTAAGCACAATCGTAATATTGCAAACACAGCATGTAATTGCACTCTGCAATTTAAAACATTGAAAGTGAGAAAGAGAGAGGAGAGGCATGGGGGGTGTCCTTACTTCTTACTGCAATTACGTATCGCAGCCTACCTACTAGACATGACATATAATAAGAGCCTGGCTAATGAAAGCCAAGTTCCAAAGAGCATTGGAACATGTCTATGTGCCTGCTTCTTGATCTTGAAGAATTTGTTACCTTACATCGCCTAGGACAATGTCATTAACCATGGTAGAAGTTATAGGTGTTCTTTATCCAAGATAAGTAAAATAAGAATCACTACTCCATACACAGCCTTGAATATCCTACAGAACATTCTATAGTTTTCTACAAGTTCAGTTATCTGAGTTTTTACTAATTCCCAAAATCATCAAAGACCACTAGATTTTCATGGTTGTTTGACACAACCAACGTTTGTCAGAAATAAAAAATTTTAGCTACTATCTGGGATATTTTTGGCCGAATGGAAATTAGATTCTTTGAGCTAATATATCTTGTTACTGGTTCTCTTTCTCACATAAATATAATATGCATTTTGGATTCTCTACTATTTTGTGGTCGACAACTCTTGCCAGCTTCACAATTACCAGGGGTTTGTCTTGATCCCTTACTAGCTGATAATAAAAACTTAAAAGGAAAATTGCAGTAAGACACACCCAGATGCATCTAGCAATGTTTTTTTTTTGGGTGTGCAGATTGCAGAATGACCTTTGATATGCTCTAGAAAGAAGCAACAGAAAGATAAGAAGCACTACCCTTAATCAAAAAGATACCCTTTATTCTATGTGATCCTAACCCTAACTAGAGACGGTAACCTGAATTTGCTTGGTATTATTTTCACTTGAATCATATGAAACTGTATTTATTAGAAAGTGCTTGGAAGAGGAAAAACAGGAGAAGAGGAAAGACAAAAAAGACGGAAGGCCCATACTTGGATCAAACACGTTGACAGATACAAAAACCTCGCATTAACAATCACAAGCAGACGAAATTAATAAAAGAACATTTTGCTCTATATTGGGGGTGGTGTTAACTGAACTGTTGATTCTGGCTGTGAGTGAAGAGAGAGAGAGAGAGAGAGAGAGAGAGGAGAGAGACTGACCTGGTGCTTGCATAATCATAGAGCCTGCTGGTACTGGAGAAGATGATAACCCCAACCTCTGCATCACAAAGAATAGAAAGCTCTCTTGCCTTCTTGAGCAACCCATTTCTTCGTTTTGAGAAAGTCACTTGCCTGCTTGTTGAGTTATCGATCCTACGGATCACAATCTTCCCTCTCCCCATCTTCGCTTCTTCTGCTAACTTGAATACTTCTATTATTAGATCCAAGGTTTCAATTTACAAAAGAATCAGTTTGTATAGATATTTTTAACGCAAACGAATCATAACTTCTAAAAGGAAACAAATTTTGGAAGAAAGGGATAAAATGATGCTAAAATTGGTGAAATAAGAAAGACTAATCAAGACCAATTTCAAGGTCAACTCTCATACACAGAAAAGGTGATAAAAAGGAAAAGAAACAGAACATGAAAGCTTACTTCTTTTGAGCAATGGATTAGATAAGGTGTAGAGGTTGAAGCTTCTGCTTTACAGAAAAAATGCCTGTGAAGCAAATATCTTATGATCTTTAAATGGAAAGCTGAAGCTGAATGTGGTTTTCTTCTTTTCCTCTTTGAAATCCCTCTTTTATAGAAGAAAGATGCAAAACCCTTCAATTTGGTGTTGAGTTGAAGCCCTACATGTGCGAGTATAAAATGTTTTTATACACGCACTCCCAAGGAGGCAAATCTATTGGTAAATCAAGAAGAGCTTGCTGACCGTTGCCCCAGGGCAACCGGACTCTCAATTGAAAACCTGCTCGTACACACGTCGCCTCACACCAGCGAGTTTATATAACTCATACTCGAGCAAGGAGGCTTCAAATTATCCTCGTACTGTCGGAGAGTCCCCTGATTCGCCAAACCTAAAAGAAGCAAAAGTGTTGTTTGTCTTATAGATCATCGACACGTACTTTCACCAAACCTAGAGGATCATTTATATATGTTTTCTTAATGATTTTGATGCTTTATTTTATTTATTTATTTATTTTGGCCTACCTCTCACTCATTTCAAATGAAATTTATAGACTTATTTAGTGCTAGGTTCTTCTTTTAGAAAGAAGTTACTTGAAAAGTTTGATAATACGAAATGTTATCTTTATATAATATATAGACTGTTTTTAAGAATAGAAAGTATTTAATGTCATCTACTAATGGCACGACTTGTTTATATAGCTTTACTAAACTATATGTGTTAATTTGATTGTACGTTACTTAAGTTTTCCTCTCCATTATTTTGTTTTTCGATTTAAAAGAAAAGCAAAAAAGCTACGCGAACGTCAGCTCCCACATTCGTGACTTAATAATGGACACTTCTCTATCATTAATATAGACTGTAGTTCTTGTTACCATCTTTAACAACTAAAATAATTTGTTGACTTGGTGATAAATTTTATGTTGTAATAACTACATTACATATGGGATGACCTAATAATGTATATTTTCTAACTAAACAATTTAATTTGATTAGCCAAATAAAGGTCATTGGATCAGGCGGCATAAAATATAAAGCACTCCTTAGTTATGGTAATTCATAAATTTAAACCTAATCTCAACTCAACTGAGTAAAAATACTTTATAAAGGAAGGTTTTTATACATTTATAAATTATTTTAACATTCTTTATTTACTTAATATAAGATTTTTTACAGTAACTTAAGGAAGAAAGTTTTAACAAGTTGAAACCCTAGTAAAAATAAATAATGTTGACAAAGGGGTAGGATTATTCTAGTTATAATATCAAATTGACTCATTTATATTTAATAATAATAAAAAATCAGCGAATTATTTTGTGCTTCATTTAAGTTCTCAGTAAAAAAAAATTAAAATATTTAGAATTGATTGTGAACGTAATAGTTTCTTTTGAATTACAAGTTGTCTTAATAAGTAATTAGCTTCAATTTTGGGTACAGGAATAATTAGTTGGTTTCTATGATTAATTTAGCAAGTGACACACATCAACTATGTAACAATCGTCAATCGTACATAAGACTTATGCCTTTGTTTGCTTTATCCAAAGAAGATTACATATAAATCGCTTTCACAAATAGTTGTCTGATATTAGTTATGACCTTTTGGTCTTGTCCAAGGATTTCTGATGTGTCCTGGGAAGTTAATTTATATTATGGATTTTCTCCAAATGTATTATAGGTCCCTATCCCTATTTGTGGTTAATTTTGATAACTAGTGAAGTCGGCGACAGAGTGAGATGGAATTGCTGGCTGGTCTTCCAATAGAGACAATGTCTAACGAAACGATGAAAGAACTGGCTTTGGCCAAATAGTGAAAATGTCCGACACAACTCATGTGAAATATTAAAAAAAATTATTATTTTTAATTTCAAAGATATAAACAAAGGTAGGCAACCACTAAGACAAAATAGGTGCCATCTCTTTATCTCACCTATATCTTTCTTCCTGATTGAGCGTTGAAAGTTCAACATAATGGCCGTCAGTGCAATTCTAAGAACATAAAGAAACAAAAAACAAAGTAATAAAAGAGAGGAAGTACGGAGATATAGCAAGTTGCATTACTAGTA
Source organism: Erythroxylum reticulatum (assembly GCA_025504915.1). Classification (NCBI taxonomy): domain Eukaryota; kingdom Viridiplantae; phylum Streptophyta; class Magnoliopsida; order Malpighiales; family Erythroxylaceae; genus Erythroxylum; species Erythroxylum reticulatum. The sequence continues at coordinate 41,770,542 of JANSVA010000217.1, read as the reverse complement.
TAGGTAAGTACCAATTGATTGTATTTGAACAAGCTCAAAAGAGAATCTCCCATCCCCACTAGTTAGTTAATCAATTAATTAAATAGAACGAAGGTTGTCATAGCATAAATTGACGAAACGAGAACTTATTATCCACGCATATGAAGCGATCATATGTTTGTTAAGTATTACAACAGTTCCATATTGGTATGATCTATTGAATTGGAAGTGCTTTATTTTTTTATTCCCCCTCCTGGAAAGAAACATTTTTATGAAATAGTAATTAATTTCTTGATATCAACAATACGGTTTCATTTTTAATTTCTAGAAATTGTAGATTAACATAATGCTAGTAATTAAGCAAAAGTCTTACTTAAACTACCAGAAATGCTTTAAAGTGACTGCATCCAAGTTCCAATGGTTGTTCAAAACGTGCGTACAATGTTAAGAAGGCATAGCAAAGGATTATTGAAATGGTAACTTAAAAGCGGAGCAGGTTGGCAAGGGGATGATGTCATGGATTACTTGTAAATGCCTAACCTTTTGTTCACAGACGATTCTTGCAGTGATTGAGTCATTATATCATTCTCGGTTTAGTTAATTACTATCACAAATAAAGCTACATGGAGTCTTTCCCTTTAAGTTTCTGCTTATATGATTGTATTGAGGTAAACCTTGGTATAAAATTCAGCTACTCTAGATGGGCATTTTTTATATGAGTGTGTTCGTGCCTCGGAAAAGATATGTTACCAGACCCACCAAGAAGAAAATAATTGTTATGTTGTGATGTAAATTTATGATTATTTGGTATTACAGTTTACTTACATTTTTTGCATTTCGGATTTTATTCTCAATGTTGTCGGGGGATTTGAATCCTATTTTGTTACGAAAGCTCACCCCTTAAAGAACTGGGTAAGCCCAATTTGCTAAATTAGAAAACTATTATTGACTAGTAGTAGCCATCGACAATTTAAACCTAATCATATACTCTTTTATTAAGTTCCAATGGACTTTAATATGGACCACTGTCACGTAAAATTTTAATTATAATAACAATGCTTGTACATTTGTCCCTAAATAGAATTGATTAGAAACTGATAATTATACACATTTTATATTGAAAGCTAATTAATTCATAAAATTTATTCTTATAATTCTTTTGCTACGAAGTAAAACCGCTTATTTTTATTAAAAATAGAAAAATGATTTTTAAGCAATTCGCTATATATATATAAAATTTTAACTACTTTGCTTTAGTTTCTAGCAAGAGTGAACAAATTAACTTCCTGACAGTCCACTGGTCTTAAGTGGCAAACAAGATATTGGTGCGTGTATATAGTTGAGTTTAGTGAATTCATCAAGATCTACTAGTTTGGTGATCTATTGGTGAAAGAATGAGGACAAAACAAAAGTTATTTGTGGACTTCATGATCAAAAATTTAATCTAAATGTTGACAAAGAGAACGTACGTACTGCGCTATTACAAAATTGTTAAAAGTGTTTTCTTTTCTTTTTGGTGATTTAAAATTGTTGAACAACTGTTGTGTTTTGGCAAGGAAAAGTGTTGGAATTTGTCACGGAGAAATTGGAATATTAGGCAAGGTTGAAATATCTCATGTTTTATGCAAAATTTCGAAAAGAACGCCTTCATGTTTAGTCAATGTGAAGGTCTTTCAAGCGTAAATCATTGATCATCCATTCAATCGGTCATATTTATTAATTAAAAGAAGGCGTTGTGTTGTTTTGATTAAGGAATCATTATCTGACAACTTTATATTTTGAGTAAGTGATATAATCTAAATTAACGTTTTAATTTATTATGTTAGAAATATACTTAATTATGCAAATCAAATCTTAATTCTGCATAAACATGATATCCAAGATATTAGAGTTATATGAAATTCACACATCAGTCATTCATAAGATAAAACTTACTAAGATAACATTTTGAATGTTTTAATTGACCAAAAGAAGATTGCGGAAACTGCAATTCTCTCCTTTTGATTTGATAGTACACTTTTTATAGTGAGTATGATGTTAGCCCATTCTTACATATATATTCATCAATAATATACGTTAGAATAACATATAAACCAAGTGCAGAAGAAAATTAAAAACTTTTAACCATTGTTGTTTGTGCCTGAAGAGTCTGCGTGTACCAACCCAGATCTCCTACTCATAAATATTGTCTACTTTGGGTTGCCCATCGGGTCAAGCCCTTACGATTTTACTCTTCCCACACTTTAAAAAACGCGTCTGTGGAAGAAGAGGTATCCATACCCTTATAATACGTACTTCGTTCTCCTCTCCAGCTGATGTGGGATCCTATAATCCAATCGCCTTAGGGCCCAGCATCCTCACTGGCATAACGAGTTGGGAATCGGTTCTGATACTATTTGTAACAACCCAGATCACCTGCCTATAGATATTGTCCGCTTTGGTTTGCCTCTCGTGTCAAGACCCTCATGATTTTGCTTTTTCTACACCTAAGAAAACACTTCTATGGGGGAAGAGGTATCCATATCTTTATAAGGTGTACTTCGTTCTCCTCTCCAACCGATGTGAGATCTCATAATTAAGACTTTGTAATAGCCCAGACCACCCGTCCACAGATATTGTTTACTTTGGGTTACCCCTCGACTCAAGACCCTCACGGTTTTGCTCTTCCCATACTTAGATAAATGTGTCTATGGGGAAGAGGTATCTATACCCTTATAAAATGTACTTCGTTCTCCTCTTCAACTGATGTGAGATCTCATAATATCCACCCTCTTAGGGCCCAGTGTTCTTGCTGGCACAATAGGTCGGGAACCAACTCTAATACCATTTATAACAGCCTAGACCACTCGCCTACAGATATTATCCACTTTGGGTTGCCCCTCAGGCTAAGCCTCTCATGGTTTTGATCTTCCTCCTCCCGACAAAACGCACCTATAGGGAAGAGATATCCATACCCTTATAAGACGTACTTCGTTCTTCTCTCTAATCGATGTGGGATCTCATATTGCACTTTGAAAATCTTCTAAGTTATCAACTCCCAATTTGATGATGTATGTTTTTAGAAGAGAAAAGAAGCTTAGAGCCCCCCAAAATCTACACGAAAGCGTATATGAATGTGCTCCCATCAAACACAATTACCATAAAATCAGGAATTCATACCCACTAAATTTTTAACGTCGGATCATTTATGACACCAAGAATATGAAAAGTTCTCACATTCTCCCACTTAATTAATCCATATGGTTATCTTGGTATCAAATCCTAATCCGATTCAAATATAATATATGAATTATGATGATAGGTCTTGCAATAGGTTAGTGTTATCTTCCATGTATTACAGTTTAATATAATTGTATCAACTAAATGTGGTAACATTACTTAATGAATAAACCCTATGTTTATTACAGGTTCAAAATACTCAATTTTCTCAAAATTCAATAATGTTCACCATAATATGAGAAAATATTATAAGAGTTTCAAGTAAACAACATTGTCCATACAATGAAAATTATATAATGTAACTCAATCCCATTTTAACAACATGATCCTTGAACTTCATTGGTGACATGCCTTTATTTAAAGGATCAACTATCATCAATTTAGTGCTAATGTGTTCAATGATCACTTTCTTGTCTTTAATACGTTTCGTTATAGATAAAAACTTGATGTTGATGTGTTTATTTTGAATACCACTCTTATTATTTTTAGCAAGAAAAATAATATAATTGTCACAATATATTCTCAATGGCCTATAAATGGAATCCATGAGTCTAAGCCCATATAGGAAACTCTTTATCCATACATTGTGTGATGTAGCCTCAAAACAAGAAACAAACTCAGCCTCCATGGTAGAAGTAGCATTCTTTGACACTCTTCCAAGATATGACTTCATGGGCAAACATGAAGATATAAACTAATGTCAATTTGCATAAATCAACACACCCAGCAAAATTTGAATCTGAGTACTCTATTACCTCCAGATTATCGATTCATTTATAAATAAGTATGCAATCTTTGGTCCTTTGAAGGTACCTCAATACTTTCTTTGTAGCTCTCCAGTGATCTAATCGTAGGTTACTCTGATATCTACCTGACATTTCAACAAAAAATGCAATGTCAGGTCTTGTACAAACCTGAGCATACATTAGGCTTTCAATAGCATAAGCATATGAGATGTTTTTTCATTTGTTCCCTTTCAAATCAATTTTTGGGCATTGGTCCAAATCGAACCTATCTCCTTTCATAATAAAAGCTACACTAGGTGAACAATCTTTCATCCAAAATCTCTCTAAAACTTTATTAATAGAGGTTTCTTGAGAAAAACCCAAAATACTATAGAATATTTCTAGATGAATCTTAATGCCAATGACATAAGACGCATCACTCATATCTTTCATTCCAAAATTCTTAGAGAGAAATTGTTTCATATCATGTAACAAACCCTTATCATTGGTTGCAAGTAATATGTCATCCACATATTGTAGCACCCCACTCTCGCAAGACACGTACCGAACATCCTGAGTGATATTCGAGTTCGTACCTCGCGAGGGTGGCATGCTAGCATACTTATTCCGTCAAACTCTTGAAACTCAGTAATTTTTTTTACATTTATTATACTCATATACGGAAATCAGTAATCAAATTGGGCCTATACTTTTATTTCATAAAATTCGAAATCACAATTGTTATTATACTTTGATTAATCTCATTTACATAATATTTCCAATTTGGAAAGTTATTACATACAGAAACTTATTCAAATACACATGATACAAAAATTGCGGAATACATTCTTTCATACAAAAATTAATGAAAATACTTATGTAGACGTGAATTGATCCCGACATCTATCTCTTAATTGTATACAGTAGCTATACTCCCGTTAGTCTAACAAGGTAACTCTTTAGAGCCTAAAAAATATTGCAAAATTTGGGTGAGTTTTGCGATCTTAGTGAGTGACCATCCTCGATTGCTCACTCAATCATATATAACCTATCACATTCAGAAATCATTCAAACAATTTAAATCATATAATACGCATATGTAGTACGCATGAGACTCACTTTCAGTTATTATTTTGTTGTGACCGAGTGCCTATAACTGTCCCATATCCATTGTGAATACCAGGCTCATTAATAACTGTCCTGTATCTATTGGGGATACCAAACTCATTTTACATAGTAAGCCTAGCTTTCGACTCTTAATCACTTTCTGAGCTCCAGGCTCTTTTTTATATTCTGATTTTTAAGCTCTTTTTCGGTGGCTACTCCGATCACAACTGTCTTTATCTTTTATGCATTCATATAATGAAATGCATCAATCATATATGAGCAATTATTTACTTTCATATATCATCAAATTTTAGTCCGGCATTCAACATTAAAGTTGAGAATCACTTTTTCTTTCATATGCAGATGTTTAACAATCAAATCATGTATCACTTATTTAATCAAATTCACATACAAGTAGCACTTTGATATCTTCACATTTAGCAAACTCCTCGGGCATTCACTGTTTGGAATCAGTATAATCATATTTCATTTTAATAGTAATTCAAAGCAGTAATGTAAAACATAACAGACAGTGAATCAGACCATATAGGTCGACTCATGGTGCACTCCAGATTAGCAATAGCTGTCATGATCTGGAAATGTCTGAACGCAGACATTTATCGTACACATCCAAATTATGCAATATACACATTGCACACACATACATATTGATAACTTTACACATTTATAAACATTCGTTTTTGCACAATTGTGTATACAGAATAAGTACAATGCATGCTCAATGACAATCCTGGGTATCTTTTCAAATTTCACACTATATCCACATTCGCATTTATAACTCAATTACTCGTCATTTCATTATTAGCATTACTTGCTCTTATTATCAAATTCTCATTCACTTACGCTTGATACACTTTACTCCTCTTCTTTGGATCATAACCCTGTGAATATCTTTATTCCCAAACAAACTCATACCTTTGGTACTTTGATATCAATAATTCATTCACTAATAGTATTCCAACATTATAAGATCACACATTATCCAAACTCTCCTTTCTTCTTATAAATTTCTCCAAATTTTCAAACCTTCGGGTCTATTTTCCATGATCAATTAGATAATACAAATGAAGTAATTTGGTAACACTTTCTTCTAGAAAAATTTTCCTCATTGTCTTAAGTTTCTAATGACATAAAAATCATTCAATTTGGTTCAGTAATTCGAAAGTTATACGTCAAAAATTTTTGGACCGTTCTTATACTAAAACAGTACATTATACTCAACTTCTATCCAGAAATTGAAAGTCTTAAAGACTAAAACAAAATTTGACTTCTTTTATATCCCTGTGTCTCTAGTTTATTCCAAATCAAAAATCATCTCATTTAGATGATTATAGAATAAGATATTGTCAAAATACTGAAGCTTACTCTATGAAATCTTTTTGGTTATCAAATTCTATTTGAGAGCACAGTGTCACGATGTGACAATTAAGTTGTGGTCTAGCAATTAACACTCATGGGCAAGAGAGAGAGAGGAGTCAGGGGTGTGAGAGAATCACAGTTGTGAGAAGGTGTGAGAGAGAAGAGTCACGGGTGTGAGGAGAGGAGTCACAGGCGTCAGAGAAGAAGAAAAGTAGTCGTACTCTCTCACTTCGAACTCTCATAACTTTCAATCTAGAAATTCAAAAATTCCAAACTTTGTATCATTAAAAAGATAAAAGAAAGATCTACAACTTTCATGAAGATAATTTTTTCAAAATCTTCTTATATCAATACAATTAATCATGGAAGTTTTAGACCACATTTTTACCTCTTTTTCTCAGCTTTTTCTTGATCATTCCCATATCAATGTTATCGTTAAATCTCTCTCAATTGATTTCATATGGCTACTAGTTTTGTTTCAGATGTAAATCAATGTTTTAGGAATCCAATGGTTTAAGTCCCATATCATTTGGAGGTTGGAAGAAGGAGCTATTGTCAAAACACCGAAGGACGTTTGATATTTTTCCAAACAAAGAAGTCGCGATCGTGCTTATCAAAACTCGCGATCATGCTCTACACGATTGCGAATCTTCTGATTTTAGAGGAAAGTCATGATCGTGCATGAGCACGATTGCAAGTTTCCACTCGCTAGTGCTTCACCTTCTTATGAGCTTTGCAACTTTTCTTCTTCTTTCTTTTCTTTTTAAACCAACTTCTCTAATACAACTCAACCTTACCTTAGACTTCCATTTAACTCCACACATTCAAAAACAGATCAAAAAACAAAGAATTAACACTAAATATCAAAACCAGAAAATTCCATGCATGTTCTTTATTTTTTTTCATTTTCCAGCTTCTGCACTTTCTTCATTTCTTTCTCAAACTTTCATTTTAACCCTACACTTCTAACTCACATCTACTCTTTCTACTCCATTTTCATTTAACACATTCACAGAACATTCAAGTTTACACAAAAACATCAGAAACATTATTCATGCATCTTCTACATGTTCTGCATTTTCCATTTTTCTGCTACACTCTCATCATCTTCTTTTAACACTTTCACTTCATCCTAAATCATTTCTATATCACAAACTCACCTTTCACCTTAACTCTACATTAATTTTGGTTGAACTTTTAAACCATCAAAATATTCACGTATATATATATATATATATACATATATATATACACATATATGTACACAGTGAAAGGAAAACAGAGCATATATTTCTTTAAATTTTTCATTAATTTCTGTACTCTTCTCATGCATATGTTCATTGATCTTTCTAACTCAGAAATCATTTCCACACTATCTTATAACATATTTATCCTCAAATTTGAAAAATCACACATGCTGTATACTCTAGTTATTTACTCAAGTTTTTAGCATATGTACCTTTTCATTTTGTAATGTTAACGTCTACTTAACATAATGCATGTTTCATCTTACGCAATAATAAAGAACCATAAAATACTTACTTATCTAAGCTTAAAAACCTTCGAGATCACGTGAACCTTAGCTTTCCAATAACACCCGATCATCAACAATCGAGAGTTGTAAGGTTAGGTATTGTTGGATCGGAAAACTAAAGCATGCACAATTTGATTAAACATTAGATTTCAAAACTTTTTTATAAATCATAACAAAGTGGAAGCAAGATATCCAAAACAACATGCATAGCTATATATGATACAGTATAAAGATAATAACCATAATAACAAGATGGTGATATTACCAACTCCTTCAGTACAACTTTAATTCCTCGCTGTGCTATCCTCTCCTTCTTCTTGTATCCAATCCTTTGTCAATCTATCATCTCCTTGTTATTGTATCCTCAACCAACTTGATCTACTACTCGTTCTTTTTGGACAACTTGGTTAACAAGATCCTTTGGTAGGAAAGGAGAAGAAATGTTTGGAGGAGAATTTCCTTAGAAGAAAGAAGGAAATAATAAGAGTTTTGCCGCACTCATGCAAGATAGGAGAGAGTGTGATAAAAATGCAAGAACTCTTTCTTACACATTCACTATTTCGGTTAACCCCAAAGGAAAGAAGAAGTTTTCATCAAATGCATCACTTCTTTCTTTAATCAATCATAAAGAAGCCAATAAATGAGACT
>JANSVA010000217.1:41744484-41756716 GCA_025504915.1 Erythroxylum reticulatum | reverse complement strand
AGAGGGATTGTCTAAATAAGAACGAGCAGAGTGACAAAAGGAAATTTGATGATTCAACAAGGTCTAATATAATGTAAAGTAGGGAATCATATTATAGATTGGAGATATGTTCTGTGTTTTAACCAGTTAACTACAAAGCTCATAGATTTTGGATATATGATGTTTACATATATGATACCAGATAAGAATTGGTTTGTGTTATATATATTAAGCAAATTTACATTATCTGATTAAGGATCATAAAGGTTGTAAAATCATTGGAACAAGATAAGTCAGGATCAAGATATTTGATAACGTTATTAGGACATTTTGATATGTCCTAGATTTGAGGAAGAACTTGATCTCTTTAGATACCTTACATATGAACGATTTTGGATATAAAATTAAAGAAGACAAAATTAAAGTTGTAAAAGGAGTGGCGATTGATGAAAGGATTAAGTCTAAACATCTATAGATTGATAAAAACATAATTATAAGAAGATAAGATATTATAGTAAAGTTAAAGAGAAATAGTATTATGTTATAATATAAGTAAGTGAGATAGTTTAGTGAGCGAGAGATTATAGAACTTCATAAGGGTAGCTTATTAAAGGGCATCAAACACTATAAGTTAGACTTATGTAAGTTTAATACACTTAGTAAACATGTTGAGGAAAACATACGAAGAGGATATGCTAAGGTCAATTGAGAGTGGTATTGATTTAAAAGTGGTACAAGTGAAATTAAAACAACTTGGAACATATGTTAAAGGGGTTGAAAATTGTGGTTTAGAAAATAGAAAAACAATGTTAGGAGAAGAGCATCAATATAATATATCTACGAATAGAGCATGACATAACATTAGGCTACCAAGTAAATACAATTAGGAAGACTCAATCTTATATGATCATTTCACCAATGATAAGGATCCAACTACCTCTTAGGAGATTATTAAGAGTTAAAAGAATGATAGATCGATGACTATTATGATGAAGGATGTGAGTTTTTATAAGATCAAAGAATTAATTGCATCTAGTTAGATCTTATTAGATAAGGTTCACATTTCAAAGAATATAGTTGATATGTTGACAAAGATGGGTAGAATATATAAGTTCAAGCATTACTCATACTTGATTAATTTTTTTAGGTGTTATACATGGTTACAACCTAGTCTATATAGAGTATAGTTGCTAAGATGGGGATTGTTGTGTATATATCATATACATAAATGAGAAATCTTAGAGGCACTTTTTAGGGTATGTTGGATGAACATTGTATATTTTCCAAGGTTCATATCATATATATGTTTCATTTACATGAGTATGCAATCTTGACGTATTTCTAAAAAATACGGATATTTTTTTGAAAGTATTTGTGTGAACATATTCGTGTAGCAAGATATGCTCTTTTTTGGAATGTATAGGTGAAGACATGAGCTAAAATACATATGTGTTAGTGTGGTAGAGGATTTTAAAAAGAAGGATACAACCTATGACATAGATTTGTCTGTGCTTGTGTCTATGTGTAAATAAAGATATTAAGAAACAAAGCCCAAGATATGGTCTTATCGGAGCCTATATCTATGTAAATAAAGAAGCAGTTAGTTACAAGACCTACAACATGGGTGTGTTTATACCTATCTTCTATTATTGAAAGAAGTGAAGTGATATATAACCAAGGACATGATCATGTTCTCAACAGGTTGCCTTATCTAGAAACTTTAGTAAGTTTTAAACTTTAGAAAAATTCTAAGACTTGTTAGAGTCATTTTTAAGTTAGGTTGATTTTGGTAAGAGGTGAGTTGTATAAAATTATACTAGTTAGAGTTTTTATATAAATATATTTATTATAAACCTAGTTATATAAGAGAAAATATTTGTAATCTTTAAGAGAGATTTAGTTGAATAGTAAAATAAACTATTATAAGGTCCCTAGGATATAGGCATATCCAATTACCTGAATCTTGTTAAAAATATTTTCGTGTTCTCATTTGTTTATTTTATACTACTATATTTTTACTACGTATTATTTCCAAATACTTCAATGGTGAGAAATGCATTGTTGATGGTCGAGAGAGGTATAATTTCTAATTAGGTTTTCTTAATATTATGCCCTATTAAAATGGGCTTTAATTAAAAATAAATCTCTTAGTTAACTAATCAAATTATGAAATGTAATAATTATTAACCATAATAATTATTAATTAAATAAATGACAATAATAAGTATATGACATGTGGAACACCATAAAGGAAATATCTAACATTTTCCCACTTAGTCTATATGTCACTATTCAAATTTTTGGTTTAATAACATAACATAATGCACATATCATAAACTAAAATCCTTGTTTAAGATTATCTAAATTATAAATCATTATCAAGTAGAAAATAATAAGATCATAATGGTTGAAAGTTATTAGATTAGCATGGTCTATTGTACATATCACAATATTGATTCTATACTTAATAAATCTTCGTCAGAGATAAAACCTATTCTATCAACATAATTCATTCATGTATATGCACCATATAACATAATTAAACATGATGTATCAAACTATTAGGAAAAAAAATGAGCTCAGAGTGCCAAAAACATAAGGAACATATCATATCATTATAATGTTAATAATTGTTTACAATAATCCCATTCTTTTCATATGTTCACTAAATGTCTTATGTGATAGTACTTTTATCGGTGCATCTATAACCATAAGTTTGATGCTAATATGTTTAATTGACACCTTTTATTTATAAACTTTTTAATGGCAAAATATTTCAATTCCATGTGATTAACACCTTTTGAATGCCCGTCATTATAAAGAAGAAGATAATTGTGATATTATCACAATAAATTTTTAGTCACTTGGTAATATAAATCAAGAATTCTAAATCCTGAAAAAATTTCATAACCATAATCCATCCATAAACAATAGCCCCCAAAGAATACCACAAACCCTACTTCTATAGTAGATATAATAATGACATAAAGACTTCATTCCATTTCTTTAAATTTTAATTCATTCTTTTGATATTGCATAAGGCTTAATTTGTCCTCTTTTTGAGTTAGAACAACATTTGCATAGTTCTTTTTTTATCTTAAATCTCATTAGAAAATTTTTAACATGTCTTACATGACAATCCAAACAATCCTTGTCATATATCATAAAATATTTCTATTTGAATCACATATGATGCCTCATCCATATCTTTCATTTCAAAATTCATAAGAGAAAATTCTTGGTATCACATATTAAGCCACGATCATTAATAACTAGCAAGTTGTCATCAACATACAAAATTAGAATTGTGACCTTTCTCCCACTAACCTCCATATAAATTCATTAACTAAAAAGGTTTTCCTTAAATCCAAAGGAAGTGATAGGATTATTGAAATTAAGATACCATTAAAGGAAGGCTTGTTTAAGTTTATATATTGAATTCTTAAGTTTTACTCTTTATGTGTTCCTTTCTTCAATCATAAAGGTAAAGGTTAATTCACATACATTTCTTCTTTTGAATTCCTGTAGAGAAATATAATTTTCATATCAATTTGGTGGAACATAAATCATAATGAGCAATCGATTCCATGTTAATTTTAAATTAGTCATTGTTCTAAAAACAATAGAAATAGTCTTATTGTAGTTAACACCATCTTTTTGATTGAAATCCTTAGTAATAAGTCTACCCTTGTATCATTTAATACTGTCATTGGAGTTACATTTGTTCTTAAAGACTCATTTATATACAACTCTTCTACAACATTATGGCAATTTAAGAAGGTCTTGGACTTCATTATAATCCATTGATCTCATCTTTGATGTCTAACCACTTAATATAATAACTTACTTTTATAACTTATAAAAATAAAACTGGATCATTTCATATAACCATCAGAGAAAGAAATCTTCTTTACCTTCCAAACATTTCTATATGTGCTTCGTCATTCATTTTTGTTCTTTTATGTTGTCAAAATGTTCAACAAGTATGGAGAAAACAACTTGAGAAGAAGTTTTTGGTAAACAAAATCTATAATTCTCAAAAACTTCAACTTTATTGCACTTCCACTAATTTCACGACTTTCAATGCACCTTTTATTTCTAGCTTTAACAATTCTTGTACTATGGTCAGGATAATAAAATACATAACCTATGGATTTTTTTTGGATAACTAATAGAAAAAACATTGGTTGTTCTTGAGTCTAATTTTTTATATAGATTATAAATTCTTACTTTTGTTGGATGACCTAAAACATATAAGTTCCTCAAACTAAGTTTCCTTCCCATCTACAATTTATAAGGAGTCATATGAATTGCCTTACTGGGAATCATATTTAATAAATGAATGATAGTTTCAAGGTAAACATTCACAATGATAAATGAGGAATAACTTAAGATACTCCTAACCATATCCATTAAAGTATGATTATGACTTTTTGGAAAACCATTTTGTTCTAGTGTGCTAGGCATTTTGTATTAAGCATTTATACCTTGCTTTTCAAGGAATTTAGAAAATGAGTAAGGACACTAGCCATTTTCATTATACTTTTCATGATATTCACTATGATTGTTAGACCTAACAACTTTTAAAATTTTAATTATCTTTTAACCTCATTAATAATCACCTTTAAGACACTCACTGATTGAGATTTTTCACACAATAAATAAACATATTCATAAGTGAAAAATATAAATAAAGTTGTTGAAATACCATTTCCACCAAAAGATAGAACATCAAAAGGCTCACATATGTAAGTTCAAGGATTTAAATGTTTCTTGTGGCCGTTTTCTTAAGTGTGTATTTTGAGTATTTTATTTTAATACAATTCATATAAATACTAAGATCACTAAAATTCAAATTAGGAAGGATTTCATTCTTTACCAATATTGCACTCTTTCTTTAGATATGTGACCTAAATGTCTATGCTATAAGTAAACAAATACATTCATCCACTAAACTACATTTAATTCCAACTTTAAAATGCAAGGTTAATAGAGTGTTATAAACAAATTATCAAGCTTTAATTTTTATAAACCATCACAAAGCACACTATAACTAATAGAATGATTATTCTTAACTAAACTGCAACTTGCATTTCCAAACTTAAAATAATATCCAACCGCATCAATTCTTGATAAAGAGATTAAATTTTGAGATACAATAGGGACATAAAGTATCTAGAAAAATCTGAATGATGTTTATTGTTTAAAATTAAATGAGACATCGTAATGATTTTAACTTAAGATTGAAATGCATTACCTATAAACAAAATTTTTTCATTTAGGCTTATGATTTATGTTATAAAGAATCCTTTGATCATATTTAAAATGTGAATAGTGCAACCATGCCTTAATTTTTAGACAATCTTTATGATAATGTCCATTCTTTCCATATAAATGACACTTATCATTCTTTAGTTCCTTCTTATAAATTTGGGGAAGATGATGCATTAACCTTTTATGATCTTTCATTGCCTTTTTGATCTTTCTTTTATGGTTTTTTTCTAGCTCCTTTCTAACCCATAACGTCAACTAAACGATTTCCTTGTTTTTAAGCCTTTATTCATTCTAACAAGTATACTTTGGAATTCTGTTACATTCCGTGTATACTTTATTGTGTTGTAATTGATTTGGGATAGACCATACTAAGGAGGTAAGGAGTTATGTTAAATTGTATTTGGAAAATTTACTCACTTCTAATCCTATATGTCTTACTAGGCGTTTGGTTTGAGGGTTTGGGAACGAAGGAATGAAATAATTGTAAAATACAGTGTTTGCTTTGGAGTTTTCAATTCTAGGGAAATGAATTTATCCCATCAAATTTAGGAATCCACTAAACCCACCAAGAGGGTGGGTATCGAGTTTTCATTCCAATATAAGTTTTTATCACGTTTATTTTTTACTCTTTTATCCCTAGCCTTTGCCCTACCATCCTCTTTATTTTCTTATCGTCTCTTAATTCCTTATGATTTCCCATCCTACCTTATCACGTCTCATCAACGAAGGAATTTTTTGTTTTGCGTCTTCAGATATATTTTCTGAAATCTCTCGTTTTAATTTGATGTTAAATGAATTGGATAGAACTTGGTTTCATCTCATTATAAATGGGGCTTTTGCTTCTTTATATATATATATATATTCTCGTCTTATGATTTAATCAAGAGAATAACCAATCTTCTATATGGTTTGATGATGTGAAAATGCATATGGTTATAGATTGAACGAGAATCATAAAACCAATCTGCTCTTTTTTTCCCTTATAATTATTGTTTTGTGATTTAATTTGATTTTTTGTATATAGTTTTAACTCTTTTAAAAAAAAGGAAAAACATATAGTGAATCATGTTCTACGTTGATGTTTGTTTATTTGTTTTGTAAAGCTCTTAATGGCTTTCAAGAACAACGAAACAGAAGCACTTTTTACAGTTTTTAACCTTCTTATAAAGATGTAAGTCCATTATTTTTATCTTTTATTCCCATGAATGCAACAAACCAAATAATATTATTGATATTAATACAGAAACCTAAGTTACAAACTAAACATCAATTTTTTTAATTTTTCATACCCATCCTCATCCCCTTCTACTATTATACCCATTATTTGATATGATTATTAGAAAACCATCAAATTTTATGGTAATCAATATGGCCATTATTGTAGAAATAAGTGACTTACTAATACATACTTTTAAAATATTCAAAGTCTTGTGTCCGTACAATTTGATAATAAGTTTTCCATATTGTTCTCTAAATAAAGAGAAGAAGAATGATTCCTGTGTAAAAATATTCGTATTTAAAATATTTTTTCTTTCACGGGCTCGCCAGAGATTAAATTATGATCATAACAGACAAGATGCCTGTGCCCAAAAAAAAAAAAAAAAAGGGACAAGATGCCTGAGGGTGGAGGTTTTATTGGAAAAGATACGAGCCTACATCGGTAGGTGTACATGGAGCATGCGAAACATGGAAGAATATATATCAATGTACATTAGGTTTGATGGTTGAATAAAAACGGAAGCTAAAACTCGTACGAATAATTTAATTCAAAACAATTAAAGATATAATCAAATTAGTTGAAATTCACATCAATTTATGCGATAGTTTACTGAATTGTTTAAACCCACGTAGAGGATACGGTAACTTTATTTAGAGTTGGTCCGAAATGTTTGTTCAAACATGTGAATTGTTTAAGAATTATTCAGGTACCACTTTAACCAAGATAAGATTCTGAAGCACGAGCTTGAGACCATCTATACCTGTGGTAATGTAATGGAACATGAATCGATAGGCTGAGCGTTGGCTGTTACTACCATGTTGAGGCTCTGAAGAAGACAAAAAGTCAACACTTTTCTAACCACTAAAATAAGGAGTGTTCACACCCGAATCCTTATTTAAATACAAAACAATTCAATATGTAGTTTGAAGTTTTGCTAACTAAAATTGGATAGTACGAGGATGACTGAAAATGGTTTTATTTATTCTCATGTGAGCTGTAGGGATTAAGATTTGCTAATTCCCAGCATTTATCAATTACTTTCCTAAATCAAACCGACCCCAGTTGGCACGTAGTAGTCAGGGTCGGTCGACATTGTTATTGTATTAATTGCATTGCTTAACACTTCTCCGAGTTAGGTGTGACATTGAAAGTATGGGATTCAGATATGGATTAATGTAAGGTTGTACCGTCTCACCTCAATCACCTTAATAATGTAGGTGTCGTATTTTCGACCTTTTGGTCCTTGAAAGAGTATTAATTTACGCTTTATATAAAAAATTTAAATTATAAATTACAGATTACAATGCAACTTTGAATCTCGTTATATACATATATATCCTTTAATTATAATTGCTCCAATTTTGATGAAACACACCCGTATAGGTTTGAGGAATTATAATTAAAGGCATCATTTTTAGATATCAGTTTCATATCATCAGCTTTAGATCCGATATACTACAGGATTTTTTTATTAGTGATAGTTTGTAGAGGTTAATTGATTAAGTCACCTTACTGGCGACTAAATTAATTTATGCTGCATAGGATTGAGACAGGAGGCACCTCGGTTCTATAGCTCAGTCTAACCAATGATTTGATAGCAATTAATAATGCAGGACGTGCCGGATATTCGGTTGATTCGGTGCTTATATATAATGGTGAGAGAGCCTACAGTCCATTGCTTTTAACTGTGAAACAAACAAATTACAGCTGTGTATTGCATGATCATTAGAATCTTTAAAACTTCTTGACAAATAAGATTTGTTGACACCAGGAGGTCGACGCTCACGAGCTTAACTTAGCAAACTCCAACTTCCTTTGAAATTTTGGACAGTTTCATAATCAAATCTTCAATGACAATTTCCATCTACACTATAATTAGCACAGGTTATGAGTACAGAACATCTCGTTCCTGCAAATGATGTTAGCAATATTTATTATTTATAACCAAGGTTTTAAATTGCAAAATGTGCTTACTATATTGCAATTATGTATCCGTAATTGTTATAATAATTTATGATCATAACATAAATCGCAACAATTTAAAACTTTTGCTTGTAATTGTGAATAAAAATCACCTTGAGTCAGTATTTAATTTCCGAGGCTTTTTGTGTTCTAACTTGTAGCATAGTTTTAAGTATGAAGGATTAGCGATGTATCTCAGCAACCCATATTTTTTTTCTTAATTTTATCCTTAGACGTTGCTTCTACTCTCTGTTGGTGTTCTAAATTATTGATGCACACCACCAAACACTCAGAAGAATTGGAGAAGAGAAGAGAAGGGTTTTGGCGGAAGAAGATGAGAAAAGAGAGAATTTGATGAGAAGAGATAACCTTTTGGGGTAATTGCCAAACAATAGTCTCTTGCATATTCATTCATGATTATATGATAAATGGCATAACATAAAGGCATAATATATTTGAACAAATATACTCAATACTAATAACTAACAGAATTTGTATTGGGCCTGTTTCCCAAAGTGACTGGACTTGCTACAATTACAATCGTAGTATAATAATTTTTGGAATTTGTGTTAGTCGTATATAAAAGTAATTAGGACTAACCATTGCTCCAAATATACTTGCGTAAATTTCAATTCTCTATTATTATATCAGCACTCATATATAATCCGCTTTCAAGGTATTTTTATTCTAAGAACTATGGTTTTTTTTATACTAAAGTTTGTTTTCTATGACAATATTCATGATTAAATTGTTAAATTTTAATACAAAAAGTATCATGAACTCATATTATTCATGTCATGTTATCAAGAATAAACTCTATTATAGAAGCGTATCTGAATGATAGGAATAGACGTTATTGAGGTGTTGTGACTTCTTTTGACTTTTCGAGAGATACATATAGGATATTTGTCTTTTCTAATGATGTTATATTATAAAAGAAACCCTAATGCTCCTTAAGGGGACCGTAATCACTTACTTTGTATAAGTAGTGCTTAATCCTAATTTTTTAATCATAAGTTAGAAATACAACACTATGGTTTCTACACATATAATAACCATAGTTAATTTGATGATTTTGGCCCGTTAATCTGAAACCTCCCTATATTTCTTTTAATCTTAGGTCAAACCTCATAATAGCTCATGTCATATATATCAGTCTACTAAAGATTTCAATAATCTCTCAATTGAACTACATATACATAAAACTTTATAATTATCTCATCATAAACCTTATGAGTTTTAAATAGCTATTATTATAAAAAATCATCGTTAAGTAATTCGGTCCATTAATCATATTAATTTAGGATCAAAGAAATCTTTATCATGACTAGACCTATTAGTGGTTACATACATTAATATAATCAACAACATGGATTAAGTATGGATGTGTAGCCTAAAAATTTCATGTCATATGATCTTAAGATGCCTATTTTCAACTAGTCCTATTTTATTCTTTAGTTAGATCAAACCAAATGAAATCAGAGTGTAAACTAATAGAATCCTTTATACTATAGTATTAAATCATAAAAATCCATAAGACATGTCTATAATTATAAGTATCCATAAATACAAACTCTCACTAAATTGACATCTCATCATAAGACATAAAACCCATATGAGCAGTGCGCTCATGAAATACCTTGGGTGGTAAACCTCTTATTAGTGGATCGATAATTATAAAGTTTGTCCTAACATAATTTATGAAAAATAGACCATTTTGCATTCTTTCTTTAACAACCAAGAACTTAAAATCGATATGTTTTGACTTTGTTGAGCTCTTGTTGTCGACTTATTGTCATAATATAAGTTTAATGGCCCTTAATTTCATCTATAATTTTTAGCCCCATGATAAAGTTCTACAGCCATGTCCTATGATTAGATGCCTTATAACATGTTATAAAATCAGGTATCATGGTGGAAGAAGTTATGAGTATCTGCTTTGCATTATTCCATGAAATAACTCCTCCAACAAGCAGGTAGTTATAGCTTGAAATAGATCTACAACTTTCTTGGCTTCCCATGAAATTAGAGTCAGAATACCTAATGATCTTTAATTGAGCCAATATTTATAAATGAACATGTAGTCTTTTTTTTTCCTCATAAGATACCACATAACCCTTTTGGATGCTTTCCAATATTTAGTTAGAGATTGCTTAAATATATGCTCAACATTCCAATAAGGTATGCAATATCCAAACACATAAATACTTGAGTATGCAATAGACTTTCTATAGCTGAAGCATAAGGAATATTTTTCATTTCTTTAGTTTTTAAATCATTCATGGGGCATTGATTGTAACAGCCTAGACCACCCGCTCGCAGATATTGTCCGCTTTAAGCCAAGGCCTTCGTGTTAAACACTCGTACGGTTTTGTTTTTCCAACGTGTAAGCCTCTTTTGGATACTACTCCCACAAGACTTCCCAGGAGGTCACCCATCTTGGTATTGCTTTTATCCTAGCACATTTAACTTCGGAGTTCTGATGAGATCCGGTGCATTAGGGCATGAAAAACGAGTCTTCATGGGTATCAGAGTACGCAGCCTGCAGATATTATCCCCTCTGGGCCAAAGCCTTCGTGCCAAGCACCCTCATGGTTTTACTTCTTACAGCCTTAGTGTTGCCGAGAACGCGTCTGCAAGGAGAAGTTATCCACAGTCTTATAAGGCATGCTTCGTTTTCCTTCCCAACCGATGTGGAATTTCTCCCCTCCCACGTAGAGGCCCAGCATCCTTGCTGGCCCATCGGCCCGGATACTGGCTCTAATACCATTTGTAACAGCCCAGACCATCTGCTCACAGATATTGTTCGCTTTGGGCCAAGGACTTCGTGCCAAGCACCCGCACAGTTTTGTATTTCCAGCGTGTAGGCCTCTTTTGGACACTACTCCCTCAAGACTTCCCAGGAGGTCACCCATCCTGGTATTGCTCTTGCCCTTGCACATTTAATTTCAGAGTTCTGATAGGATCCGGTGAGTTAGGGCATGGAAAATGCGTCTTTAGGGGTATCAGAGTACGCAGCTTGCAGATATTGTCTCCTCTAGGCTAAGGCCTTGGTGCCAAGCACCCTCAGGGTTTTACTTCTCACAGCCTTAGTGCTGCCGAGAACTCGTCTTCAAGGGGAAGGTATCCATAACCTTATAAGGCATGCTTTGTTCTCCTTCCCAACTTATGTGGGATTTCTCCCATCAAAGCCAGAGCTTTTGTTTTAGCCCGGTATATTTAGATATACTGTTGCCCCTTGGTTTTCTAAACCATGTTCCTGTTAGCCTTTGTTGCTACAGAGAGTTTTCCACATACGCTTTGTGGTTAGCTTTGGAAACATACCAAACCTTCGTATCTTATCAGAGCGGGTAATATTGAATCTTGTCGTTCATTTGAAGTGAGTAAGGAGAGAGCCTATAAGAAATTATGGAAACATTGTCTTCCGACTGTGTTCATTTATCGTTTAGTTTGTCTTTATCTAGTTTGCCTAGAATTGTGAAGCGTGTATTATCCAACAAAATTGAAAATTTAGTAGAAATTACTCATGTACTTGTAGAAAATCGTGTTTGTGAGTCTTCTTTACCTTTGTTGAGTCCGTATAGTATATATTATTGTGACCGTTCTTGGATGAGAAGTATTTGTAGTATTTTGACTACTTCTAGAACTCATGTGAAAGAAATTATCCAGAATTCCAAATTGGAACAGTATGGTCTCAGATCTATAACTACAAAACAGTACGTAAAGCTTGAAATCCCTAAGGAGCTGATCACCTTATGGAGGGAACAAAATCATACACATCTTCATGTTGGAGCTATA
>JANSVA010000217.1:41732898-41744384 GCA_025504915.1 Erythroxylum reticulatum | reverse complement strand
TAGCTTGATCATTTGAACATGGCATATTGGGAGACCTAAAGAAAGTGGAGGTGATGATAAAGTGAGAAACTACAAGGCATATATGAGAGATTCAGAGTTATTTAAAACTAGCCGTATGTTAGATACTACCATGCACTGTTAAGGGGTTTTAGTAATCTTATTCCTTGAAAAAAATGTTTGAAGAAATTGTGTAAACTGTATGAATGAAGAATGAAAAAAGAATTTTGAGGAACTATAACCCAATGTTAATTACGCCATTTGGATTTGGAGATTATGCAGTATACAATGAAGTTTAACATTGGAGATTAAGATACAATCTGTTGCAACAGTATAAAGTGATTTGGTATGAACAGAGACAATTAAAGTCTCATGAGTTAATTTTGACACATGGTTTAGAATTACTATACTTGAAATTGCTTTGAGAGCTTGGGGACATTAGATGTACAGAGACATTTTAGAAATGTATAGATCATTTAAGCTTGAGGTAATTATTGAGTATGAAAGGATTGATTATAAAATCAAGACAATGAATAGAGTTAATTACAGATTATGATTGTACAAATGAATATTTTTTTGTAGTGATGTATCTGATGCATTAAGTAGAAATCCCAATTTCAGTGAAGTATGAATTCAGATATTGAGGTTGCCAAATCTAGTGAAATAAAGAGCATAGAATTTGGGCAAAATCAAGTATTCCTAGCTATTGAATTTAAGATTGATTTCACATGAAAGAATTAACCAAGCCCAAAAATTGAGGATTTAGAGTTGTGAATTTTATAGAGGAATTGAAAATGAATCTGAATTTTTGAGTTGATTAGGGAAAATGTTACTTTGGGATTGAAATGAGAGGTATGTGTACTCGATAAAGATGATTAAGAAAAGAGATTTTTGGATAAAGTACAAATGATGATCTAAGCTATACATACTAGTAGGAATACGCCAAAACAATATTTAGTGTTAAGGATGTAGAATTAAGTGACTGAATGATTGAATTACCAACAATCCTAATTGTTGGAGATATACTTAAAGCTTATATTTATGGAGTTTATAGGAACATAAGATCAATGTATATTTTTAATTGACTATAGGTATAACAATCATTATCATAGTGATATCATTTGAATACTGTAGGCGTTATACGACAAAAAGAGTTGTTCACCCTTACATTAAAATTAGGAGGGCAAAAAAAAAGGTTGAAGGCCAAAATAAATTCAAGATACTGTTAACATGTAAAATGAATCTGTAATAGGAATTAAGTGATCCAAGATAATGATGAATGAGTTAAGCGGATCAACATCGAGGCTATGGAATATAGTGAGATAGACATAAGAGTTGAGTGTATTAACGTTAAAGAGATGTGAAATATCAAGTGAAAGATGAAATACTTCTAAGAGTACGGCCTTGGTAAGGTGTGCTCAAATAAGGAAAAAGGATAAACTAAGCTCGAATTATATTGGTCCACATGGAGTTATTGAGAGCATAGGACCATTAACATATGGGTTTGTAGTACCAAAAAAGATGTTTTAGATTCATAATGTGTGATATGTGAGTATGTTATATCTGACATAGTTATATTGTCAACACAGGAAGTGAAATTTATGAAGAATTTGAGAAGTATTAAGGAAATAGTTAAGATAGTGTGATGTCTAAACAAGTGATTGAAAGACCTATTGAGTCTATCAACTGTGGTCAACTGGAAGAAATTGTTCAAGGGATGAAACTAAATGGGAAATAGAGGAGCAAAAGAAGAAACAATATCCCCACCTGTTTAAGAAATCAGATAAGAATTTCGAGGATGAAATTTCTTTTAAGGAGGGGAGAATTGTACCATCCCATTACTCACGTTTAGGCTAGAATAGTAAATATGAGAGATGATTAAGAGATAGGAAAATGCATTTCATGTTCATGCATAATATGATATACACATACACGTGAATAGTGAATTTTTGCATATGAAAATGACTGTACATGCATTCATGGACATTTTGGGTATAATTATTTCTAAAAGTGATTGTTACTTAAGAATTGTGAATTATTTATATTGAAAACCAAATTGGAGAAGTATAAATGTTACTTAAGTGAGTTTGATATTGGATTGATAATGTGATGAGAATAATGAAAAATACCCAAAAATGTCATTGAACATGCATTGTACATTTTGGCATATACGTATATGTGCACCTATGAATACTTATGATCTTGCATTTATTAGTGTGTGTGCAACGTGCATATTGCATAATTGTGATGTGCAGGATAAGCGTCCTCATCTAGATGCTTCCAGATCAAGGAAGCAATTGCTAATCTGGAGCGTACTGTGAGTAGACCTAGATGGTCTTACTTTACTATTTGTTTTGTTTATATTATGAATTGAATGATTATGCAATGTGAATGTGTTAGTCCTGGACAATATATGTCTGAGGAGTTTGATAAATGTGAGAATATTGAAGTGCTACTTTGTATGTGAACATGAGGAAATAAGTGCTTCTAAATGTGATCTCTGAATGTTGGACTAAGGTCCGTTGAGAATGTGTATGAGAATGTGCAAATGAGATCATGTGATTGACTAAAAATATTTGATGATGCATTTCATTACATGAATGCATAAAAGTTAAAGGCAGTTGTGACTGAAATCACTGGTGAAAAGAGCTTAAAGCTCGATATGTGATAAGAGCCTCAAGCTTAGTTGTAAACGTACCCGGTATCCACTAAGGGATAGGGGACATAATTTGACACAACTCGGTATCCACTAAGGGATATGAGCTAGTAAAAAGGCACTCGGTCACAACGACAGTAATAACTGAAGGTAAGTCTTATAAGCACTGCATATGCATATGATATGTATGATTTAAATAGTTTGATTGATTTCTGAACGTGATAAGTGTTCAAATGATTGAATGATTGTAAATGAAAAGATGTGAATTATGTGCTTATGAGTGATGATATATATTACGTGATTGAGTGAGCCATAGAGGATTGTCACTTACTGAGTTCGCAAAACTCACCCAAAATTTGTAATATTTTTCAGGGTCAGAAGAGTACCCCATTAGGCAAATGGGAGTACATTTACTACATACAAGTGAAAGATAGAGATCGGGATCAGTTCGCATCTGCATTTGTATTTTCTTATTTTCTATCGAATTTAGTCTTCCACAATTGTTGTAACTTGTGTATTCAAATATTTCTGGTTGTAATAACTTTCCAATTTGGAAATGTTTGTAAATGATTTTGCAATGTAATGAAATTAAGACTACAAGTATTTTTGTATTTGTAATGGGCCTAAATGGCTATTGAAATTATGATGATTGTATTACTGTGATTGAAAAAGTTTATGAATAAAAATAGACCCGATCCGATTGTTCATTTCCGTATATGTTTATTGTTTCAAAAAAATATTTTTAATGAGATTTTATTGATTGACTGTGCTAGCATGCCACCTTCGTGGAGTAAGTTCTTTGACATCACTGAGGATGTCGGGTACGCATCTTGCGAGAGTGGGGTGCTACATTGATTGAGTTAAGACTAAATTTGTCTCCTTTAGCAAAAGATGTATCATTTGGTTTATTACGTTGCATGCCAAATCTCTTAACTACCTTCTCGATATAACTATTTTATGATAGCGTAAGAATATCTTGAGGACAATCTTAATATATATGAATCACTAATACAAAAAAGGTTCCAACATGATCTTTTTTCTTAAAATTCTTTGAAAGAAATTTCTTAATTTTGTGCAATAAGCCTATATCATTACTAGCAAGGAGTAAGCCATTAATATGTAAAACCATAAAATATATGTACTTCTACAAAACTTATGGTATATACTTCTATTAACCAAATTCATCTCAAAATTAAAAGAGATATCAATTTGATGAAACTTATAAAAACATTGACAAAAAGCTTAATTAAGTGTATAGATGGATTTCTTTAATTTACAAACGATCTGTTTTAAATCTTTATAAAGATGGTTTCGAGCTGCTCTGTATAAATTGTTTCATTAGTTTCACCATTAAGGAACACTGTCTTAATTCCATCTGATGTAATTTAATATCAAAGTTGGCTACAAGTTCCACTATAATCCTAAAGAGAATCTTTGAGGAAACTAGTGAGGAAGTCTCTTTATAATTAATATCTCACTTTTGAGTAAAACCTTTTATGATAAAACGAGCCTTATATCTTTTCACATTGGCTTTTGAACCCATTTTAGTGTTAAATATCCCTTTGTAACCAATGGGTACACTTTCATGCCATGGGAGAAGATCTAAAACATTATTGTCACTTTATAGACTTAATTTCCTTATTTATGGCATCAATCCACTTTTGAGAATTATAACTTTCAATGGCTTCGTGGAAGTTGATTAGATCATATTTTACTATACTAATGGCTATATTATGTTCTTGGAGAAAGACAATATAATCATCTAAGATTGCACTTCTCTTATTACTAGTGGGTCTTCTTAAAGGACTTTTTCTAGGGTATTGAGCTTACCTTTAAAGAATATTTAATTGATCATGATCAAAGAGATTTTCAACATTGTCTTGTTGCTTTGGGATTGCTTTTTGAATAATGGTAGGAATGATAACTTAATTATGGTTGATAATAACTATAAGAAGAGAATTCTTTAAACATAAAGTCTTTAACCTTATCTGCCCCTTTCAAACTCGACATCCTTAAGGATTTTGACATTTCACGTCTCAAAAAGAAATTTTATCCCTATAATCATAATGAGTATTTAATAAAATAACTACTGGCTACTCTTGAGTCTAGTTTTATTTCATTTGGCATATAAGGCCTTGCTTCAAGTGGACATTAGTTGTGTAGAAGGTTTCTTGAGTAATATAAATATTATCCTCTCCCTTTTTGTAACAAGAAGTTAAAATAAGCTAAGTTAAGTACTATTATAAGTGAGAGTTCCTCTTTTAGTAATAGTATCTTTCTTATATTTAAGTTGTCATTAAGTTCTTATTGAAAATTTAAAATTTCTAGTTTTAATAGAGTGTTCATTCTAAATCTTATTTGTCATCTTCATTAGAAGCTCATCAACTTTAAACAAAGTAATATTAGAGCTTGAAGTTCTTTGGGGTAAAAGATGGGAAGTGATGTAGACTTCCAAGTCCCAAAGCTCTCTAAAAGAGGCTATAAAAGTTAGAGAATTAAAATGAAGGCTTTGTTTTAAAGTATATGGTCTTTAAGAGATTATAAAGAATGACTACATTGAACTGAAGAATGAGGCTACTTTGTCTCTACCTCAGAGTAATTCCTTAAAGGATTCAAGGAAGAGAGATAAGAAAGCTCTCTTCTTAATCTTTCAACCTATAGATGATGGGGTTTATGAGTTGATCTCAACCTACGACACCTTTAAAGAAGTATGGGAGAAGATCCAAGTATCATACAAAGGAGAGAATAAAGTAAAGAGGGGTTACGCTTATAATCTTCAAAGAGTTACTTTGAGGCTTTAAATGTAAAAGAGAATGAAACTGGAAGTGATTTTTTTTCTCTAAATAGTTATCTTCAAAGTCAAATTAAATGAGAAACAATGGGGAAACAATCACTAATACAAGAATGATGGAGAACATTATTCAATTTTTATTCCAAAATTTAGGCATATTGTACTAACCATTAAAGAAAAGGCTATGACCATCGAACAACTCAAAGGCTCATTTGAAACATATAAAGACATTTAAAAGAGGAAGTAAGAGGTTTTCGAGCATGTTCTTCAAACCAAACTCACTTTGAGTGAGAAGTGGTTGGGTTATTGAAGCCCCCAAAATAATTCTTATTCTCCACACTTCTTGTAGTAGTCGTAGAACCAGGCTGAATACCTAGAGAATTAAACACTAGTTTCTTAATTTCAAGTAATGAAATTACAGGGGGTGTTTGATTAAGTAATTGATTAACTAAAATTAGTAAGGAATCAAATTAAATCAACTGAATATAAAATTGAGAAAGTCAAGATTACCAAACTCTGATTCAAGGGAAAGATCTCATCTAATTGTAACATTGATCATTAGTTTAAAAAGAATATTTTCGCAATTCAAGCAGTTAGTTCAAAACATATTAAGATAGTCATAACAAGTCTCAAATTATCCTAAATTAGTTAGTTTAAACATAGCATCCAAACCAAAACTTATCATCAATTGATCGGGTGTTATAGTAATCCATATCAAATAAATGATAGCAATAAGCTTATTGAAAAAGACTAACTCCAAATTAAATAATTGAGATAACTACAATTATTCAGCTTAGTTTTCTTGTTTATCATAAGTTAAATATGGAAATTCATAAATAACCTATTTGCTACTTGTATCAACCTTTCATGACAATTATAGATCATTGAATTCCTGGATAGCGATATAATATTGAATATTAAATTAAAATTTTAGATTAATCAATATTGATCATTAATAAAATATGAGAACTCAAAATAAGCAATACTTGAATTAAAATGTGAATAAAAGTTTGGAACATAAAATCTCACAAAGTTATAACTAGAATATGGAATCCCCTTGAATCAGAAAGATTGAGTTTAGCCACACATGACTTTTGTTCCAATAACAACAATAAAAGAACGATAAAGAATTGCAAAAAGTGTAAGAAGAGAGAGAGAGAGAACCTTCTTTTGTTGTGAGGAGCATTCCTTTTATAAGGTTTTTGGATCTAATCCTAATCTATTTCTAACTTGTAAAGATGTCTATCTAAAACAAATTCAAATTCAAATTCAAACTCCTATATGATAGGGATAAGAAGAAGTTTCCTAGTTAAATTCCAACTCTTCAAGTGATCAGCCTTATCTACTGCAGTAATCTCTTCACTTTATCCAAGATTTGTCATTATCATCTATAGAGTCTCAATTTGATGCAATATCCACTTTTCATCTCCTAAAACAAAACAAACATTAATTTCAATATTTAAGCACCAAAATAAATTCAAAACAAAGGGGATAATATCAAATATTATGTCAAGATAAGTTCTTATCAAGAAGAAAAGAAACTTTAGCGCCCAAAGAGGCCAAAGAGCAAGAGCTTGTGGTGGACGATGTACAAGCCAAATAAGAGGATGCTTCAAACTATCTAAAAATGGAGGAAAAGGACAAAGTAATATATTAACAAGAGGGCATGGAAGAGGAAGCAAACCAAAAGATGATAGAGGTCAGAGTTATGGAAAAATTTAATTTAAATGTTTTAACTGTCACAAACTAAGCCATTTTGCTTCAAATAACTCCTAATTATATTAAAGAGAAAGCTCATTATATTGAAGAGGAGAAGTAAGAAGAGTTCGTTCTATTATTGGATTACAAAAGAAAGGAAGGGATAGTTAGCACATGATACTTAGATACTGACACTAGCAATTTGTGTGGGAGTAAGGACATGTTTATGGAACTTAATAAGTTCATAAATACCAATGCTATATTTGGAGATGCATCTAAAATACTGATTAAAGGAAAAGGTAATATTTTAATCCATTTAAAAGATGGAAGGAATGTGTTTATTTCAAATGTATACTGTATTCCAAATATGAAAAATATTATAATAAGTTTCCACCTCTTATTAGAGAAACAAAATAATATTCAATGTAAAGATCATAGTTCTTTAATAAGAGATCAAATAAATAATTTGATTGTAGCACCCCACCCTCGTAAGACACATACCCGAAATCTTGAGTGATGTCCGAGTATGGCATGCTAAAACAGTTAAACAGTCGAAACTCAGTACAAAATTTTGAAAATATCACACGCATATGCAGAAATCAATAATTACGTTCGAGCCCATACTTTATTTCATAAACATCAAAATACATAACTATTATTATTACACTTTGATCAATCCCTTTTTACAGAACATTTCCAATTTGGAAAGTTAGTACAAAAATAGAATTTAATCAAATACGCATGATACAAAAATATACCCATGATACAAAAATATTGGAATACACAATTTGATACAAAATTGGAAGAAATACAAATGCAGACGCGAATTGATCCCAACCTCATGCGGTGTCTGTACTCCTGTTAGCCTAACGGGTAACTCTTTTCAGCCTAAAAAAATATTGCAAATTTTGGGTGAGTTTTGCAAACTCAGTGAGTGACCATCCTCGATGGCTCACTCAATCACATAACACATCAATCCAAGTAATCATGTAATTCACATCATTTCAATCATAATCAAATAGCATCACATATCACTTTGATTACTTATTTCAAAATTTATATTTAGAGCAGTCAAACAGTTCATTTCAATCATTTAGATTTTCACATATCACTTATAATGCAATGCACGTGAGACTCACTTCCATTTATTACTTTATTGTGACCGAGTGCCTATAACTTTCCCGTATCCATTGTGGATAACGGGCTTATTAATAACTATCTCGTATCCGTTGGGGATACCGGGCTCATTTTACATAGTAGGCCTTTGGTTCTTATACAGTTTTTGAGTTTTAAGCTCTTTTTCACAATCTAAGCTTTAAGCTCTTTTTCACATTCTAAGTTTTAAGCTCTTTTTCGGTGGCTACTATAGTCAAAACTTCCTTTATGTTTCATGCATTTATGTAATGAAATGCCTCAATCACATATGATCATTCAGTCACTTTGAGATATTATCGGACCTTAGTTCGGTATTCAACATTGAAGTTGAGAATCACTTTTTCATTTATATGATATAAACATTTTTACATAAAGGAATACTTATAATTGTGCAGATATTAATGTGTGTGTTCATCATGTGTATTGCATAATTTTGATGTGCAGGATAAACGTCTGCATTTAAACGTTTCCATATCATTGAAGCTAATGCTAATCTGGAGCGTACTGTGAGTTGACATAGATGGTCTTACTTACTATTTGTCCTTTTTAAATTCTATATTGAATTGCCAATGAATGTGATTGTGATTATACTGATTTCCAGACATTGAAGGTTCAAGACTTTTGATGCTTGAATGTGATATTGAAGTGATACTTGAATGTGAATTGGACGAAATATGTGATTTCTTAACTTGATTGTATAAGTAGTGTAGACTTGTACTTTTAGGGAAAGAGAAAAAATGACTCAAAGGTCGGTCAGTTGGATATGGATAGATTAGATAAATTTTGTGTATTTTCCTCTTTCATGTAGCATATTTTTGTATTAGGCTATGATGTTGTATAAGTATGGATGTGGAAAGATACACTATAGACATTCAATTTTTATGAAATGAAATGAGGAAATTGTGGTTTTAAAAATATTGTGAATTTCTTGATGATGTTTCATAAGAGAATAAAGATAGATGATGCCATATTAAGTGAACGATGTAATTGATCGTAACGTGCCATTATCATAGGTTATGTATTGGAATGTCCGCAGGGTGTCCCGGTATGTATCGTAAGGTAAGGGCCGCTTCATTGATAGTCAAAGTGCTAATGATAAGAAGTAGAATGTTCTCAATTAACATCTAAAATGATGTAGCAAAATGTCTTTAAGCTTGTATTAAAGACCCTTTTTGGCTTTGACACTTAAGATTTGGGTATTTAAAATTTGGAGGATTAAATGTAACATCCCATTACCCATGTTAAGGATAAAATGGTAAATATGAGAGATGATTGAGAGATTAGAAAATTCATTTCATGTTCATTCATAATATGACATGCACATGCACGTGACTAGTGAATTTTTGCACATGAAAATGATTGTACATGCATTCATGTATAATTGATTGTAAATGTGCTTATATTGAGAATTTTGAATTTATTGTATTGACAATTGATTTGGAGAAGTATGAATAGATGAATAAGAATAATTGGTGATAATGTTTGTTGATTTAGAAATTCGGTGAATTTTAGAAAAAATGCCAAGTGGCAAGTCAGTTATAAATGGAAATAGAAATAAGAGTCAAATAATAGTGAAGAATTTTTGAGATAACTTTAGAATTTGTGAGAAGATGATATTGACGTAGAGACATATGGAGTAAAGTTGAATTGTGTTAAATCGTTTAGGATATAAATCTGTAAAATCTTCTAAAGTCTGTTATTAGTTGAGTCTAGTAACTAACTGCAACTGACTGTTGTTCTAGTATATTCTCTAATTACATCGTCTTGCTTGGACAAAATCCCTTTGTCTAAGTACATTCTCCAATTGCATTGTCTTGTTTACACGAAATCTCTTTTTCTAAGTACATCCTCCAATTGCATCATCTTGCTTAGACAAAATCCCTTTGTGTAAGTACATTCTCCAATTGCATCATCTTATTTAGATGAAATCCCTTTATCTAAGTACCTCCTTCAATTGCATCATTTTGCTTAGACGAAATCCCTTTATCTAAGTACATTCTCCAATTTCATTGTCTTACTTAGATGCGACTACTTCGTCTGATTCATCTAAGATTGTTGATTCAATCTTAAATGAATCACTTCGTCTAATTCATCTAAGACTGTTGATTTAGTCTTAAGATGAATCACTTTATCTGATCCATTCAAACCTGATAGCTTCGTCTGATCCATTCAGATGTGATAGCTTCGTCTGATCCATTTAGACCAGATAGCTTCATCTGATCTAATAAGACCTGATAGCTTTGTCTAATCCATTCAGAACTGATAGCTTCGTATGATCCATTCAGACTTGATATGTAACATCCCATTACCTGTGAGATGGTTAGAATAGTAAATATGAGTGTTCAATGAGAGACAAGAAATGCATGTTCATGTTCATGCATAATACGACAGGCTTGTACAAGTGAATAGCAATATTTTGCCCCTGAATATGTCTGTACATGCATTCATTGATATTTTGGGTATAATGGGATTGATTTGTGATTTTTTAAGACAATTATGAATGTTTTTACATTGAAATATTTTATGGGATAGTAGAATTGTATTATTTTGAATTTTGGTGAATTTAGGAATAATTTTGAAATTTTTGGAAAATTATGGAAAATAGGAAAAAGAAATCAAAAGAAGATTTGGAGATAGTTGAATTGCAAAAATGAAAGTTAAGGGAGTTAGCTTCAAAAGAAACTAAGTTAGAGGTTGATGTGAGGGAAGTGACAAATATCTCTTAGGCTGTGTACTTTTGCTAGGAGTAGGCTACTGTTCTCTGAGAGTTGATATGTTAAGTAATATGTCTAAGTTCTTTTTTCATCATCATCTTCTTCAAGTTTTCTTTCAATACACAGTGTTTTCCATCAAACACCTCCTAAGAGATTTCTACACTTTTCCTTTCCTACACCAAACCCACTTTGCCATTTGTGTCCTTTACCCTAAGAAAAACCGGAAGCTAGTCATTGTATCCAGTGAAGTGCAGAAATTGTGTGGAGTTTAGGGCTTGAAGATTTTGGAGTTTTCAACAGGTAAGTAGTGAATAAATCCTTTAAAGTTGGGGATTTATGAAATAAATTTGATAAGTTACTATCATCTGTATGGAAAAAGGCATTTTTGTGGTTGTCCGTAAATACTGTGTTGTTGGGGATGAAAAACTTGGTTATAGTGTTAATTTAGTGTTTTGAAAGATCATTGACGATTAGG
>JANSVA010000217.1:41690981-41724426 GCA_025504915.1 Erythroxylum reticulatum | reverse complement strand
GAATTATTAAATATTATGAGAACACATATTTTATGTCCAATTGCAAACCCTATTTAGAACCTTATTATAGCCATTCGCAAAATAAAGGGTAAAATTACCGTTTTACCCTTATGTTGATTTTTCCTTCTAGATCTCCCGTTTTACTTTATATGATAATTAACACACAAGATCTTATCTTATCTTATTGTTAAGACTTGATGCGTAGCTAGTCCATCAAACTACTGGCACCAGTTTAATAACCAAATCTCCTTAAAACATCTAGAGGTGATGATATCACTATAAACTCTTTATTTAAGTGAATGTTCCTTGATAAATATTTCAATTGATAATTCCAACATGCATACACTGGATTAATACTCTGTAAAAATCCATTCCGATCATATCAAGAATATAATGAAATACATACGAGTTCACCACTCATCAAAATTGTGGTCCATAATAAATGAATGCTTAAGTTTTATGTTTTAAGATTAAAGTAACGACCCACTTTATTCTTGAAAACATACTTGAATCCAGATTCATTTAATAGTGCCATTATCAATAGTCAACTACTATCTTGATATGAAACTCATCATTCCCTTTAAGTAAACTCCTTTACTTATATGGAGACAAATCACAACACTATAGTCTAAACCATAATCAAGTGACCAATTTGATTATTTAACTGTGAATCAATTAATTTAGATTCTCATAATATACATGTTTCCCATACATCTCTATGTATATTTATATTATTTACAAAAGAATCTTAGTTCCTTTTAACTAGATATATAATGCTTACACAAATAAAACCAAACTCTTTTGTTTTATTAATAATAAAAATTTTCATTACAAAAACTATAACTGAAGAAAATAAAGTTACATGTAAATACACTTGCTTTCCAGGGCACTATATTTACATAACTCCAACAAATTGACCTTAGCCTTATGTCTTAGGATATTAGCATTGAATAAAATCGAAAAGAGGAAGGCATATTCATCTCTTAAGAAGGCTACATAAGGGTCATTCTTAAAAAGTTTAATAATTATGAATGTGAAACTATTGAGATACCGATTGAATGTGTAATCAAACTATCTAAACATGAAGATGGAGAAAATGTGGATCCTACGCTATTCAAAAATATGTCCTTTGAAGACAGATTGAATTTGGAATCCAATTGCCTATAACCACACATTTGAAAATGGATAAAAGAATCTTTTTGTATATTAAAGGTTCACTTAATTGTGGTTTACTTTACTCACCATTTAATAAGTACAATCTTATTGTCTATGTGATAACAATTAAATAGGAGATGTTAATTATAGAAAGAACCAATGGGGTATTTTACATGGCTACCATGCATGATATTTGTCGTTACTTCTTCAAAATCTAAGTAAAGATAGAACATCCCATGTACTATCTTTTCTTAGATTTTGAAGAAGTAACGATAAATATTGTGCATGGTAGAAGCTTTTTGTGACCCTCTTCACTTATGAAGATAAGTACATAACTGCTAATTGTTGTGTTTATCATACCATTTAGTTAATGAGTTTTATGAAGGAGCTTCATATACCATAAGAAGAACCTACAAAATTTCTTATTAATGATAAGTCCTTACTAGCTTTAGTTAAAAATCCAATCTTCTATGACAAGAGTAAGCTTGTAGATACAACGTACTATTTCATAAAAGAATGTATAGTGAGAAAAGAAATGGAGGTGAAGTACGTGAAGACTCAAGACCAAGTAATCGATATCTTAACAAAACCTTTAAAGAAGAATATCCTTATCAAGCTTAGAAGCTAACTTATGGGGGGCCAAGTGTTAGATGTCATGTATCGATTAAGGAAATGGACCACTTGTGTGGGTTCAATGGATAAGAAGTATAAACCAAATTCTAGAAGATGCCTACAGACATCTTTATCTAGAAATATATATTCCAATATATAGACACCTTAAAGAAATCTATCTCAATTATCTAGATACTTTGTAGAAATATGTTAATTGTAGAAATATCTTTAAGAAACTACTTGTGGATATTAGTTGTGTATAAGATTCCTTAAGTAGTATAAGCAAGGTCCTCACTTTTCTTGTAACAAGAAGTTAAAATAAGATCAATTTAGTACTATTGATATATGAGAGTTTCTCTTCCATTAAGAGTATATTTTTTATCTTTAAGTTTTTAATAAAGTTCTTTTTCATCTGCATTAAACATCACCTTCCAATATGTTCTTATCTCAGGTTAAAAGGTTCTAATAAGACTAGTAGATTGGATATTCAATACTCCCTAGGGAGTTTTAGTAAATCATTTTAAAGAAAATGCTTTCTAAGAATTTATAAAGATGGTAGGATCCTTAAGCAAGTAAATAATTTCATAATAAGAAAAAAGGTGAGAGTTTTTCTTCTCCCCTTTTGTTTTAATACACTTACTAACCTTCATGAACAAGGTGCATCATATACTTGCTATCATGCATTTTTGGGAGAAAAGTTGACAACAGGGTTTCATAATTTAGAATAAGCAACTATAATGTCTTGAAATTATGATACCACAATCTAGTAACCAGCATATGTTCCATCTCATCCATATTAAAGTCCAACTTCAATCTTTTATCAGCCATATAGAATAGTTTTCGACTTTTATCTAAGTTCCAAATCCAAGCTACCTATGAAATTTGACCCTCTTCATTTTTTTTGACTCCATTGTTCTTCTCCCACAAACAATTTGCATTATATTTACTAAAAATTTCAGCACTATACCTTTATATGTTTTTTTGTGATAATACGTTCTAGTGGCATTTATCTAAAATTTCCTTATTAATCCTATAGTCTTAAGGTGGAGTCCATTATCCATTAGCCTTATCAATCCTCTAAGGTTGGTGTTGAATATGGAATCCATTATTATTGATATTCTATAAGTGAAATTATTCCAAACTAGATAAGAAAAGAGAGAAGTTATTTATTATTTAATATTTTAGAATTTAAGTGAAAAAATTTGTTTCTTTGTATATAAAATCACTTAAAACATATATTATTCCTATTTTTCTTATAGTAACTATTGTGTGTGACTCATATGAACCAGCACATAATCTTAGAGTTTTTTGTACAACAAGATCATGCATTATAAAGTGTTCTTCTTTGGAAAGATAAGATTTAATACACATGTAATTTGGATATAGCATCATATGATATAGTAGAAACTGATGAACATATGATCTAAGATATGACAGTATTTTTACCCATTTCTCTTTTTGAAAACAAATACTAAGGAATATACCATATAGATTGCTAGTGTATTTGTGCTTGTGTCCTCTCAAGAAAGAGATGTGTAAATGTAGTTTGAGACACAGTTGTGTCTTAGACTATGTATGAGATAAATTTCCTAATTAAAGGGGAACAAATGCTAAGGAGAATCCAGGTTTTATTAAGGATGTGGAAAATAGGTTGTGGGTGTAGGGGTAATACTCCATGGTAAACTACATGGGTAGTTTTGTTAATTTCTACTAAGTAGGGTTTACATATAGTAAGAAAAAAACTTTTTCTGCTCCCACGGAAATATGCTTATATTTTTGAACTTCATAAATTCATACGATCTTATTCTTTTCTTTCATATTATTCTTCTTGCATATTTGTTGGATAGGCAGAAAGATCAAGTACATGAGATTAGATAAAAATACTAAATATGCAAAATCATGTTTCTAGAAATTCTATGAGGAGTATGGCATCTAGAGGAATTTTACCATTTATAAGACACCATAATATAATAGTTTTTCATAAAGGATGAACAAATTAATAATTGAAAAGGCTATATGTTTGAAACTAAATGTATAACTTCCTAAAAGTTTCTAGGTAGAAGCACTGAGTTATGCCATATTGTCTCTTCAACTGATCACTACATATTTAATTAGATAAAAAAGTTATAAAGGAAGTGTGGAACGAAAATAAAGTTGAATTTTCTAGCTTGAAAACCTTTGGTTATCTTACTTTAGTGTATATTTTTTGTAATGAGAGGTCTGAAATTAGTCCAAAATAAAAAAGAATATGTTTATAAGCTATCCAAAAGATGTCAAGGTATACAAGTTATTGGATAAGTATTAAAGAAATGGTGATTAGTAGAGATGCAATGCTTGATGAACAATTTATATTGAAGCATATATATATGTAGATGATATGCTCGTTTTAGAAAAAAAATATAGTACTAGTCAAAAGTTGGTACTAATGGGAACTAGAACGACATACACTAGATACCAAAAGGACTAGATGGTCTAGTTCAGGAGATAGAAGGACTATTTTAAATAAAGAAAAGATTCCCAGTATAGCCATATATAGAGTAAGATCACCATTAAACCTCCAAATAGATATGGTTAGGAAGACTTAACCTCTTTTATACTTATTATCATTAATGGATATCCAATAACTTTTTAGGAGACCATAGATAGTCAAAAGAAGAAAAAATAAATGGGTGATATAATGGAGAAAATTGAATCTTTATACAAGAAAAAAAAAAGAGTTGGTTCAACTTCTTGAAGGGATGAGGCCTATTTTCCCTCTTATGGTTAAACATATTTCCATAAAAGCAATGATGGGATTAGTAGTCAGTTTGTATATGCACTTTATAGAGTTGATAAATATGAAAAAAAAACTTTTGATAATGATCGCTTATAGGAGTAGATTTACATAAAGCAACCAGAAGGATAAATTTAATTAACTTGGAGAGCAGCAAATAGTTTGTAAACTAAGGAAGTCACTTTAAGGTCTAAAGTAATCTCCACGAGAATGGTACAAATTGATTTTATTCTTATATTATCTAAATTGGTTATATGAGATATAAGTATGATTGTTGTAATTGTATTAAGGTCTTTACTGATGTCTTGCTTTTAATTTTTTTCTATTGTCTATGGATGATATGTTAATTAATGCAAAATTATACATGAAGTGAATAAGCTGAAAACCTTATTGGGATAAGAATTCAACATGAAAGATTTAAGCATTTTCATAAGGATAGGAACTTTAAAAAACTATAGTTATCTAACACTAAAAACTATGGTAATCTCAATGCAATTATATTAATAATGTGCTGGACCTACTTAGCATGGGTATTATAAGCTAGTGAGTTCCATTAGTAAATCACTTTAATAGTTCAGTCTATAGTTGGATTGTCTACAATTACAGTAGAGTATATGATAGTAGTTGAGAATACTAAAGAAGCATTATAGCTTGCAAAAATAGTAAAGGAAATAAGTATTAAATAAGGTATGGTTTAAATGCATTGTGACAATCAAAGTGTCATATATTTGACAGAGTTATATGTATCATACTAGAGCCAAACATATATACATAAATTTTTACAAGATTAGAGAGTTGGATATTGTTAAAGAATGCTCTTACTTATAAGAATATGTAGTTGACATGTCCATAAAGTTAGTTACCATTGATAAATTTAAAAACTTGTTGGGCTTGATCCAAATCTCTAAATGTTAGACGAGGCTACTACCTAATCGATTTGATGTAGTAGGCATGCTCTTCTTTGAAAAGAAAAAAATAAAGACACAACTTAATGTTAGGGTAAGGATTATATGTATAAGTTGAAGTAACTCTATAACACTCTACTCTTGAAGATGCGAGCACATGTTGTGAAATCTCTTAAATTATTTTTTTTCATATTATTTACTTACTTTTTTTCTCACAATAACTTTGTAGCTAATTTCGTCGTGTTTATCGTGAAGATAGAGTGTTATTACGAAAATTCCATGACTTATGATTATCACCTTAATGTACCCATTAAAGCTATTATAATTTTAAATTGGGAATTATAATTACAATTGCAATCACATTATTATAGTTATGGCTCACTATCATTCGTAGTTATCGTAATAATTCATAATTAATTATAATGTAAATTTAATTTATGATATAAAACTGTAAAAACGAAGTTTCTCGCATTTAGTTGAGAATCGAACTTTTGTGTGACCATTTTGTCAGCTCCAGAATTATATTTAATGATTTTGATGATAACTATATAATATTTCAAAATTAAAATTGTATTTATTTCTTTGTATAGATAACGATATTCTTCTTTAAAAGGAAATAAAATTATAAGAAAATTACTTCCTTTCTTATAGGAACCTTCTTAGTAAACTTTCGTTATTAACATCTAGGAGGATCTTAACTTTTTGAACAATTATCTCCAGAAATTTTTGTTCCAGAAAATCCAAAGTCAACTCAGAATTAAGATGAAACAACAACTAGTTAAAGAAATTGACTATTTAAAGAAGAGCAACAATACTTGTGATGAAATGAGCATACTTAAACTTTGGAAACATTTGAGCAACGTCTATATTCTTGAGAGTCATATCATTCTTATTTTGTCTTAGAAAGTGAAATCATTCTTTTAAGAGAGAAATTATTTTTAATTTTACATTTTATTTTTCTGTAAGCTTTTAGAAGCTTGTTATACACTTCGAGTGTGGAAGGATGGAGAACCTTGAAAAATATGTACTTGTGAGCTTAGAGAGGCTCATCAAATTTAATACTCGGATTCTTATAGTGAAATACTCAAGTTGGATACTTGGGAACTGGACGTAGGCTTGGGTTGTAAGCTGAACTAGTATAAATCAACTGCGTCTTTCTTCCCTCTCACATTAACTTTTAAATTTTCGTATTATATTATGTGTGTTCTTTTTAGCAAGAGGCTCCTTTACTTCATAACAGGCTCCTTTTGTTTTTAACTTACAAGAGTTTCTTTCCAGTTTTAATAGACACCTTCTATTTTAAATTATTTTTAACATAACTTTTTATTTAGCAAGCTCTTGTCATTTAATAAGCTTTTCATTGTTCAACAAGTTCCTTTCATTTAAATAGGATCCTATCACACAACAGGCTCCTACTATTTTAATTATAAACATGCTTATGTCATTTCTTTCTTAACTAAAAGTAACTTGTAAATTTTTTTAAGTCACACACAATTCACCCCCCTCTTGCGTGTGTTTACTTTATCATTTAGTATTAGAGTAAGCTTATACATTTATTATGTTTTACAACACGTGATAAATCATGGCAAACAACTTAAGAAGCCTTAAAGGACAATCCGTCTCAAAGCTTCCTTACTTTAATGAAAACAATTATTGATATAGGAAAGAGATCATGACAATCTATTTCCAATAAGTAGATATTGAAGTCTGGTCAGTCATCAGAGTTAGAGCTTGATTCAAATAATGTAGAAGTATGGACTGATGCTGATAGAAGAAATGCACAGCTAAATGCTAAAACAAACAATCATTTGATCTGTGCATTATATCTAAAAGAATATGAGAAAATATCCTACTGTTTTACAAAAAAGGAAATGTAAGATAAACTATAAGTCACATTTGAAGGAACAAATGAGGTAAAAAAAGCATAGAATAAGTCTTTTAGTGCATTAATACAAAACTATTGGCATGAAACAGAGAGAGACTATGGACGAATTCTTCGAATGCTTCAACAACATCATCATGACCTTAAAGAACTTAGGAAAGATATATCCAAATGAAAAGCTCATAATGAAGATTCTTAGGTCACTACCAAAGGAATGGAGACCTAAAGTGACAACTCTAGAAATGACAAAAGATTTAAACACTATTTCACTTGACTGGCTACAAGGAAATCTGATGATCTATGAAACCCAGCTTAGGCGAGATGAAAGATCCTCCTACAAAAAAGGAATGACACTAAAAGCAATTGACAAATTAAATAGTGATGAAAGTGAAACTGAGTTGTAAATAGACGGAGATGACAAATTCAACTTTATGGTCAAAAAATATGTCCGCTTATATAAAAGAAGCTAATGAAGAAAATAGAAGGAAATAAGAAATCTGAAAACAACAAGTTCCTATTAAAAGGAAAAAGCAACGTTAACAATACACAAAATAATTAAATCATATGCTATCACTGCAAGAAGCTTAGACACACAAGACCAGAATGTCCTCTTCTTTAAAATGACAAGTTAGAGAATAGAAAGCAAGCGATGACTGCAACTTGGTCAAATAAGGATTCTGAAAACTTTAAAGAAGAAGAGCCAGAAGAAATCAACAATGTTTGCTCCATGGCTAAATCAGGAGACGATGGGGTATATTGTTCTGACTCTGATATTGAAGTTGATGAATTGAAAAATGCATATAATGAATTGTATGATTAGGACAAAAGGTTGACAATGAAATATTTCAAAGAAGTTGAGAAGTCCAAAAGCAATAATGCATCTCTGAATAGTAAGATTAAATCATTGGAATCTGCAGATGAGAATTTGGCGACCAGGAGTAAGTCTCTTGAGGTTGGCTACAAGAAAAAGGTTTTTAAAAAGGAAGTTATGGAAGAAAGAGTAGCTAAGTTGGAAAATACATCATTAAAAAATGATTATGATAAGGTAAGATAGTTAAAAGAATAAGTCGCCGCCTTAGAACTTGAAAAGGAGAAAAGTGTTGGAAAGATCTTATCTTTAGAAAAAGATCTAGAAAATTTCATTAATGGAAGGAAGAATCTTGATGCATTGCTTCGGAGTGGTAAATGCATTTTTGGTAAGGATGGAATATGATATAATGAAAACAACAATATTAAGCCATACAAAAACTTCTTTGTTAAATCTAGCAGTAGCTATAGCCAAAATAGCAGAAACCTAATAAGTGGTAAAAATCATAAGAACTATTATTCATTTATTCTGTGCGATTACTATAGTAAACATGGTTCAATTTTGTAATTTTTGCAAAAAGATATTATCTTAGATGTATGTTTGAAGACTGAAAGGTCAAACTACTAACCTAAAAAGACCCAGAAAAATTTGGATTCCTAAAATAAGATTATCCTTTCGGCAAATATGTTTCGAAATGGAGACAAGGAAGAATCAATAGATAGTTGATAGTGGCTATTCGAGACACATGACAGGTGAAATATTACACTTTAATTACATTAAAAGAAAGGACGGAGGTAATGTTGTCTTTGCAAACAAAAATAAAAAAAAGGTCACCGAAATTGGTAAAATTGGTGACTCTAACTCTACCTCTATTGATAATGCTCTCGTTGTTGATGGATTAAAACATAAACTGTTGAGTATGAGTCAGCTATGTGAGAAGGGTTACAAAGTCATTTTATATGCATCTCATTGTGAAATTATCGATATTCATAATGATAATATTATATTTGTTGTTCCTAGAAATCATTATATATATTGTGCTTAACTAGAA
The DNA here is from genome assembly GCA_025504915.1 of Erythroxylum reticulatum. NCBI lineage: Eukaryota > Viridiplantae > Streptophyta > Magnoliopsida > Malpighiales > Erythroxylaceae > Erythroxylum > Erythroxylum reticulatum. Next base: position 41,715,240 of record JANSVA010000217.1, on the reverse strand, counting down.
TACATGTCCACACAAAGTGTTAAGTATTTTGTTTCTCTAGAAAAGGATCCGTTTATCTGGCACAAAAGATTTGGACATGCTAGAATGAGCATTCTATCAAAATTGTCCAAAAACAAGTTAGTAAGAGGACTACCAACCTTAAAGTTTGAAAGCAATCAGGTTTGTAAGGTTTGTTTAGAAGGTAAACAAGTCAGAAATAACTTTCCTCTTAAAAATATTGTGTCTATTAGCCAACCACTTGAACTTGTGCACATGGATTTGGCAAATATTACGGTTTTGTTATAGTAGATGATTTTTTCAGATTTATATGGGTTTATTTTTTATCAAACAAGGATGATGGTTTTGAAGTGTTTGAGAAGTTTTGCAGAAAAATTCAAATATAAAAAGGTACTGCATCACTTCAATTTAGAGCGATCATGGAGGAGAATTTGATAACAGAAAGTTTGAAAAATTTTGTGACAACAATGCTGTAACTCAAAACTTCTTATGCCCAAGGAATCCTCAACAAAATAGATTTGTTAGGACTTTCATAGATATGGCCATAACAATGTTATACAAAAGTGGCCAACCTTATGGTTACTGGGTAGAAGCCGCTTGTTATATACTCAACAGGTACCTAATAAGACCTATTCTGAAGAATACCCCCTTTGAGTTGTGGAAAGGAAGAAAACTAAATGTTACTTTTGAGCATTTGACTGCAAGTGTTTTGTTCTAAACAATGTAAAAGACAACCTTGGAAAGTTCGATGCGAGATCAAACAAAGCTATCTTTTTAAGCTACAATACCACTAGTAAAGGATTCAAAGTATATAATAAAAGAATAAAGAAGATAAAAGAATTGATACATATGGTATTTGATGAAGCATTACCTATGACAATAACAACTGACTTAGATGATGAAAAGCATCCATTGGTACCTAAAAATACATCAAAGAATCAAACTACACCTATAATACCTTTAGAATTACAAAATCAGTAAGGCTCCTTAGATACTAGAATAAAGTAGGCTCCTTTATCTTAGCATAAGCCTATGCAACGAAAAACACTGAGAGAATGGAGAGGTCTTGATACATATTAATATATTTTGAAAGATCTTTTTGAAAGTCTAAGAATAAGATCATCGTTTAATAACAACTTTGTTGCTTTGATCTCACAAATAAAACCAAAGATCATTGAAGAGGCCCTTATTGATGAAAACTAGGTTTCAGCCATGAAAGAAAAACTGAATCAATTTGACAAAAACAAAGTCTGGAATCTAGTACCTTGTCCTCAAAACAAATTAGTCATTGGGACACGGTGGGTATTTTGAAACAAACTTGACAAAAATGGTAAGGTGGTAAGAAACAAAGCTAGATTTGTAGCTCAATGTTACAATCAATAGGAAGTTATTTATTTTAATGAAACTTATGCACCTGTTGCTAGATTGGAATTGATTAGAATTTTACTTGCCTTTGCATGCTATAGAAACTTCAAATTATTCCAAATGGATGTTAAAAGTGCCTTTTTAAATGGTTACATTAACAAAGAAGTACTTGTGAAGTAACCCCCAAGTTTTGAAGAAGAAAACCATCTAGATTATATAATGAAGTTAACCAAAGCTCTATATAGTTTAAAGCAGGCTCCTTGAGCATGGTATGAGAGGTTAAGTAAATTTCTGCTTGAAAATAAATTTAAAAGAGAAAAGGTTGACAAAACCTTATTTATTAAAACAAAGTATAATGATTTACTCATGGTGTAAATATATGTTGATGACATAATATTTAGTGCTACTAATCTATCCTTCTATGAAGAATTTTAGCATTAATGTGGAGGGAGTTCAAAATGAGCATGATAAGAGAATTATCATTCTTTCTTGGATTACAAATCAGATAAACAAAAAAAGGGATCTTCATTAGCTAAAACAAATACACAAAGGAACTCATTAAGAAATATAATTTTGAGAATGCCAAACTGATGGGTACTCCTATGTACACTAGAACTAAACTTGATAAAGACGAAGAAGGAAAAGCTACTAATGAGACAAATTATAGAGGAATGATTATATTGCTACTATATCTTACAAGCTCAAGATTAGACATTATGCTTAGTGTATGTCTTTGAGCATGTTTTCAATCAAATCCAAAAGAAAGCCATCTTCAAGCAGTCAAAAGAATCTTTTGATATCTCCACAGAACCATGGATTTTGAACTATGGTATCCAAAAAATGATTCATTTAAAATAGTGGGCTCTTGTGATGCAAATTATGAAGGTGATAAAGTTGATCAAAAAATCATAAGTGGTCACTGTCAATTTCTTAGAGGATGTCTAGTATTTTAGTCTTGCAAGAAGTAAAATTACACAATGCTTTTGATGACTGAAGCAGAATACATAGCAACTGCCAGCTGTTGTGCTCAAATCTTATGGATGAAGCATCAACTATAAGATTTTTCTCTAAATGTTTCTTGTATTCCTATATTATGTGATAATACTAGTGCTATAAATCTTTCTAAAAATCCTATGCATCAGCTTAGGACTAAGTATATAGAAATCAAACATCATTTTCTTAGAGATCATGTTCTAGAAGGAACCATTGATCTTTTGCATGTTAATACTAAAAATCAAATGGCTGGCATTTTCACCAAGCCACTATCTAAAGATAGATTTTGCGCGTTAAGAAAAGAGTTTGATATGTGTAAACTCTTTGATATTATTTCTGCATGAAAATTCTCTGCTACTTGTCTTTGCATTTCATTTAACAAGATCCTTCTATTTTGATTCCTTAGAAACTCTCTCTTAGTTTAGTAAGCTCTTTAGAGTTTAGAAGGTCCCTTTTAGTTTAGAAGCCTTCTCTTAGGTTAGTAGGTTTCTTCTAGATTAGAAGGCTCTTATTATTTTTAGAAGGCTTCTCTCGGGTTGACATTTTAAGTGACATGTGTTCTAAAAACAGGGAGTCATTTATGGCATTGTTTTAACCTTTTCGAAAATGCGCATGTAGTCTGACAACTCTATGTATGTCTCTGTTAGAAGATACATGAATGATTACGCTTCCTCTTTTAAACTATACTTCTACTTATCCTTTCACGAGATCAACACTCAGGAATCACTTAGTATACCCTAAACAATCTTCTCTCGTCTATATCATTCTTATCTACACCTCTTATTATCTATACACTCTAACTCTCTGCATTCTTATTATATGTTGTTTTCTGTCTCAAACTTCAACAAGCTCATCTATAATGGTAAGAAAAAAATCAAAAGGACAAAAGAAAATTTTGGCTTCAACTTTTAGGCATAACGAAATACCTCGTCATGAACAAAACTTTTATTTTGCTTCCTCGCCTTTGTCTCCCATAGTAGGTTCTCCAGACACTACTACCAAACTTGTCTTTGTCTCTTTAAAGCTCTAAACTTTAAAAATACCCAGTTAGGAGACCCCCAGAAGATAGGAAAAGGAAGATTGTTGCTATGTTGTCTCTAGATTATCCTGATTCCTCTTCAAACGAAAAAGAAGAAACAACTGAAAAACAATATGCTTCTGAATTAGAAGAAGAAGAAGAAAAAGAAGAAAGAAAGAAAGAAAACAAAAGGAAGAAGAAAAGAAGGAAGAAAGTGAAGAAAAAGAAGAAGAGATTATTAGTAAGGAGGAGTTACTCATAAAAGTGAGATTCCATATACCTATTCTCTCCTTACCTATTCCTTTTGCAAAAACTTCCGTAAATCCTAAACCAGGTCCCAAAGAGAAGAAAGTGCCTGAAGTGCACTGGGCAATAAATGACGATGGTTTAAATGAAGAACCTTCTCGATTGGAAAGAAGACCACATACTAGAGGAAATGTTACAAACCAAGTTCCACAAGAAGAAACTGTTGAGGTAGAAGAAAAAGAAAAGAAGAATCAAAGAAAAGAGAAAGGGAAGAAATAGGAAAAGGAAAAGAGCCTTTGGTTGAAGAAAATATTGAGGATTTCATTACAAGGAATGAACTATTCCTCGAAGAGGCTTTATTCGAAGAAATCCCTAAGGTCAAAAGAATAAAATCGAAGAAACTAACCATTCTTCGTAAGGGAGATGTTTCAATACTAGTGAAGTTATTCCAGTCAATGGAGGTTAAAGTAAGATATAAGATGCACTATAAGAAGAGAAAGGTGGCAGCTGGACAGATCTTGCCTCCCCATCTATTCAATGATATAAGTATTCTGATCACTCCCTATTTTCTTTCTTAAGCTTGGACAAAATTGTGTGTGATCAACTAGTCAAATGTTTTTACACACATATGAGAAGGGAAGAAATTGATGGGAAGCTGACAGTCATCTCTTGGGTATGCGATTGTATGATTATAGTTACAGAGGAAATCTTAGGAAACATCTGAGCATAATTCCTGAAGGTAAGGAAAAGCTTTCTTGTCATAAGTGGGACATTGCTGCATTGATCTGGAAGAAGTAGTGAACTTCATTTGTATGAATACTAAAAATATCCATGAAAGGAGACCCTGGTGCAGACACTTGAAACTTTTGCCAAGATTCCTTGCATCCATTTCGGCTACCTCCATTTTTCCAAAGAATAGTTTAGTCGAGAGGTGCAGTCTCCTAAATACGTATGTGGTTTACAATTTATTAAAGGGCAATAAGATGAATCTCCTGGCAGTGATCCTAAAGTTCATGGTAGATAAAGAAAGTCACAAGAACACAACTAGTGGTCTATGTTATGGAATGTTGTTGACTAAGATTTTTGCATATTTTGGAGTGTTGTTTTATAACTTGAATTGGTATGAACTAGCAAAGTTTCATTCTTCCATTACTTACCGTTTTGGTTACAAAATGAAGGACAACATGTGGGTTGAAAAGAAGTCAGAAAGAGCTACAAGTATTTTGAGTCCAACCCTACAAAAATCAACCTCTATTCCACTCCAAAGCACGAATGACTTGATCTTGCAATAACTGAGGGACATTCACTCTAATCAGTATCAAATGTGCAAACAAATTGACAACCTCTAAAACCAAGTCCTGGATTTGTAAATTTTCCTTAGGAAAACTTTTCACTGACTTTGTAAATTATTTTTTTCTCATCATATTTCATTATGTTTTATTTCACTTCCTCCCTATTCTCTATTATTTTTGATAACGATAAAAGGGAGAGTTTATGTTGATATATTTTTGAAAATTTCTAAATATATGATGATTAATGTTTTATTTCACTTCCTCTCTATTCCCTATTATCAATGCATATTTCTTAATGTTGATGTTGCCTCGATTATATATATGATTAATTTTGCTATTGAACTTGTAAAAATTTGAGATATATAAATGATAGGTTTCTTTCTTAAGAGAAATACTCCTTCTAATTATGTCTGAACATATAAAAGTCACAGGTATCTTTTGAAATTATCTATTATCTCTTTGAATTTTGAAATTATATCTTATTATTGCTTGTCATCATTAAAAAAGTGAGATTGTTAGCTCAAGGTTTATAACAATTTTGTTGATAACTATATAATCTTTTAAAACTCAAATTGGATTTATTTCCTTGTATAGATAATGATATTCTTCTTTAAAAGGAAATAACATCATAGGAAAATTACTTGCTTTCTTGCGGGAAACCTTTTAGTAAACTTTCCTTATTAACATTCAGGAGGATCTTACCTTTTTGAAAAATTAGCTTAAAAAATTTTTGTTGTAGAAAATCCAAAGTTAACTTAGAATTAAGATGAAACAACGACTAGTTAAAAAAATTACTATTTTAAAAAAAGCAACAAAACTTGTGAAGTAATAAGCATACACAAACTTTCGAAACATTTGAGCAACATCTATATTCTTGAGAGTGATATCATTCTTATTATGCCTTAAAAAGTCAAATCACTCTATCAAGAGAGAAATTTTTTTATTTTACATTTTCTATAAACTTTTGGAAGCTTGTTATACACTTTGAGTGTGGAAGGTTAGAGAATCTTGAAAATATGTACTTATGAGTTTGTAGAGGCTCGTCAAATTTAACACTCGAATTCTTGTAATGAAATACTCATGTTGGATACTTGGGGACTGGATGTAGGCTTAGGTTGTAAGCTGAACTAGTATAAATCGATTGTGTCCTTCTTCTCTCTCTCTTTAACTTCTAAATTTCTGCATTATATAATGTGTATATGTTCTTTTTAGCAAGAGGCTCCTTCACTTTATAACAAGCTCCTTTTGTTTTCAACATGCAAGAGGTTCTTTTCAGTTTTAGCAGGCATCTTTTATTTTAAATTGTTTTTAGCAGAACTTTTTGTTTAGTAAGCTCCTGTCGTTTAACAAGCTTTTCATCATTTAACAGATTCCTTTCGTTTAAATAGGATCTTACACACAATAAGCTCCTACTGCTTTAATTATAGATAGGCTCCTGTCATTTCTTTTTGAACTAAAAGTAACTTGCAAAATTTTTTTAAGTCACACATAATTCACCCCCTCTTGCATATATTTGCTTTATCACAGTTTCATGGAAGGGGGCCAACCTACAAGTTTAGTATTAAAAGTCATTGCTTTTAAAGGAATCAGTAATGTATGTAATACAATTTATCGCTTGCTGCTATCACAAGTCATTGCATGTCATATCAGTCAATACATCATGTAAAGTTTGATGACAATGAAAGCTTTAATAATATGTAGATAGAAAAATCAACTTAAGTAATTAAATACTTAATTCACATAATAATGGGTTATTGATCGCAGTTTTCCGATATGAGTAAGTTTTAATGTTTAACTTTGATATTCTGCAAGCCTACAGGTCGTTCACGTAGTACCTAAGTGTCGATCCTATGAGGAGGATTAATCTAATCCTAAAATCTAAGGCCAAAATTAATCGTAGAAATTCAAATTTAACTAAACTAAAACAATGATGCAATTCAACCAATTGATTCAATCAAATAATTAAATTTAAGAATTAATCATGAAATATTAACAAATTAGCAAATTGCAACACTCATATCAAGAGTCAACCTAAGGAACTACCAATTGAGAGATAGGGAAATTTTTACTTATCTTCAACACTAATCCAATTAATTATGAAATGTTGGATTATTAATCCTAATGATCCTAGGGTTGATTACTCTCTCTCGAGTTATAACCAACAGCAATAAATTATAAACCCTAATAAGATTATGGAAAATTTAATTTCTCAATTCACAATTTATCCAACCCCTAATTAGATTTAAAGTTTTCCAATAAATTACCGGGAACTTATGTGAGATCTCTCTTCACACAATTATCGATTTGATTGATTTTTCATTCTTATTAAATCACCTAACTCTCGTTAGCCCGATTTAATTATTTTATATTCAATTCACCCTCTCAATCTATCACCGAATTATACAAGTACAACAAGTCAATCACAATGAATCCAAATAACATAAACAATCAGATTTTTATTGAATTAAAGATAAAAACAACCTGAAGGTGAGTTTAGACATTCCTTAACATTCATAAAATCCTATCTCAATAGCTATCCTAATTCTATACATAAATAAAATTGAAATACACTAGAAACCAAATTTGAACAAATGAAAGAGGTAGCAACATCAGGAAACCTCCTAGTTTGGGAAGTACTTCACATCGGCTTCTTCTAAATGTCTCTTTTCCTTAATCTCTTTATCAAATCTCTTGATGAACTCTCTCTAGGATTTCTTGATGGTGGCTGATGTAAAAGCTCTAATCTCTTTTGTCTCATTCTTTATATACTTGATGTGTCTTAGGTAGCCCTAGGGTTTTTTCCAGGGTCGAAAGGTCCAAAAAATCCTTCAAACTTGACTTTTCTGTATGTCTAGGCATCTGCTCGATGCAGGCCTTAAGTTTTCTGTCATGGTTGTGGCTGGCAGGCCATCATCATGGGCCAAGTCTTATGCTGGCTGTCTCCCTTGCTTCTATCACGATTGTGGCAGATGGGCCATGATCGTGGGTCGTTGTTTCAGTTCAAGTCTCTCCGAAACTTCTTCGTTCTTTGCTGTTGACCCTGAAACGCTAACTAACACATCAATGTACCTTAAAGACATAATAATTAAGCTCAAATGCTTGTACTAACCTATAAAAATAATTAAACACAAATGATTCACAAACTAACACAATTATACTAAAAACACATGCTAAATAATCGAATAAATAGATAAATACATATCAAACTATACCCTAAAATACTATTCATTTCACACCTATAAACATCCCCACACTTAAAAGTTTGCATGTCCTCAAGCAAACAAAACAATGAACACACATAAATTCACACAACACATAATGTAGTAATGAGACAATGGCTTCAACTTCATGAAATAAATTTAATTTAACACATAATCATTTAAGTCATTTCAAATCATTAACATACAAAGTTCGAGTCTTGGGGCTCTGAACTAAATATACATATTAATCCATACCCAAGTGTTAAATTGTTTACCCTTCTCAATTGTACACACTCATTAATAATTCTTTGGTCGTTCAACTCTGTAACTAATCTTAAGTACGTTTTCATAAAAAGTCAAATTATTACAAGTTCGGTAGGTTTTAATAAAAAACACATTATTATTTTTATTAACTTTTTATGAACATGGACTTAGTCTTTTTACGTAGAGGCAAACATTGGTAATGATTGTCGATACGGTCACTCAACTAAATCATGTTTTTTATTAAGCTGCTTGGTTGGAATGTCATTATAGTCTCTTTATGAGAAAGCACACATTTATGATGCGTGTCGATCCGGTTACTCAACTATATCACGTTCTCTACTGGCTACTAGCTCTATTCATAGCCTGAAGGCTAGTAAAGTAGTTACTTATTTAAAAATAGCAACTTTTTTTTATTACCTACCTTGTTGCTTTAACTGCTCGTTTTCATAAAAAAATACTAGCAAAGCTACTTAGGTACTTTCTCAAATTATGAATGAATGTGACAACCTAAAGGGCTACAATTAAGCACTAAATCCTAATTAAGCTGCATATATAATCAATGAACCCTAGTTCACTAATTCTGCCAGTTAATAATTCTCTACAACTTAAACGACCATGTTCAAAATTAAATCAATTTCCATTCATCAAAGCCATAGACACATTCACATAATTCACAGAATGCAACCTAACAATTATAATAAGAAAAATTCACATTCAAATAAACACATAACCTCCCACACTTGAACAACATATTGTCCTCAATGTGAGAAGGTGATAAAAAACACATATAAAGACCTTAAAATAAAAATAAAGACTAAATTTAAAAAGAAAGAAAGGGTTTAAAACAATGTATATGGTGATGGATGTTGGACCCCGAAATTTTTTCCAATTTTTGTAATTTGTTATTTAGCTTTTTATTTAGGTTTTGGTTGATTATTCCATTTTCTAACTATTTTTTAATGTAGTCATTATTTAGTGGCATAAATAAAGATTAGAAATTGATGGAAGGATTTGAATTAAGTTTGAATTATTATGGGGAGGTTAGAAGTAAGTTAGCTTAAGGGAGTTAGAGACATAAAAGACAAAAGAAGGGGCAAGATTGGAAAGGTCAAGTAAGTGAGGGGCCATTTTGGAAGAATAAGCTAAAGATGAGTCTTAAATTAGAAGAGGGAAGAGAGAGTGTTGTGAGAACCAAAGAGAAAGAAGAGAAAAACGAAAATAGGAGAGAAAAAGGGAAGTTTCGGTGAAAAAGGAAGAGAAGAGAAAAGGTATGTAAATCCTCTTTTCTTGCTTTATTAAAAGAAAGGGATGTATTGAGGATGAAGGAGCTAGAGAGCAAAGAGGTTTTGTGGGAAGAAGATGGATTAGGAGAACCCAATTGATTTTTTGGGTTTCTAAAATAGATCTTAAGTTTTCTAACCTAGATGGACTATAGGTAGGTTAAATCTGAGTTTCACTTTGTGTTTATTGTGATTTTTATGATCTTTCTAAACTTTATAATTTTATTGTAATGTTCATTTTAAATGGAACCTTGGTTGTGTTAGGAAACAAAGAGAATCCTACCCAAGAGCAAGGAGAAAGGCAAGCTTGACTTGAATTTCCGCAAGCCTATTAGATGGGTAATGTATTTATAGTTATTGTATGATTGGGCAAATTATTACCTATGTGTGTGTGTATGTGATGTGCTTGAAAATGAAATTGCTAAATTGTGAATTACCATGATGCGTTTCAAGACGTATGACATTTTTTTTCTTTTGATAAAAAATTGAATTGTGATTTTGATCACATTATTCCTTGATATTCGGTCATGGCATTTTGTGTAAATGAAAAGAAAGGAAAAAAGCATGAAAATGTAAGAATAAGATGAAATGAATGAAGCATGAGACTGCAAATTGTGAACGACCAAATTGAGCATAAATTTGATTGTGTTTGGACAAGAGAAGAACCGTTTTGTAGTCACGTGTACATTGACGTAAAGCCTTTTCCCGACTATCTGCTTGTGGCACCCAAAATCTAAAAAGTGGATTCGTTTTGTTTACGGAGTAAAATTTAGTTTCTCTGCCTTGTTCACGGAACCCTCGAGCCAATTGTTGTGCATTACATTTTAAATGTTCAAGTATGATGCATAATAAAGCGTTATGTTTAATGGTTGAAGTTCATGCTGTGTATTGAGTTTGGATTACATTGATCAATGCTTAAATTTGCATAACTAAAGTAAGAATGGTAGAATTTACTAGATATACATATACATATGCTTGAATATATGGCCAATTTCCAATGACTATAAATATATTAGCCACTGAGCTATGTAGCTCATCCCATTATTCCCTCCTCAGGTGCAGATCGAGAAGATAAGTGGTCCTTGCAAGGCATTGGGAACTTCCAAGATAGTAGCTTTTGTCACTAAGTTAGTTTGCTCACTTTTGGGATAGCTTCATAAGCATGTAAACATAGAGCATTCAGTATATGTTGTATTTTAAGGGTTAAGCCCTTGCTCAAGAGTATTGTTGTAACTAAGTGATGTATGAATTTATGTTGCTTGGGTAGATCAGTTAAAAAGGAATACTAAAAAGTTCCCAAGTGTATGTGCATGTTTCTTTGGTAGATGTAAAATCTTTGATTTAAGCCTTTCATATGTGTAGAAGTTGTGTGTTGACTTCTAGAGAAAAACTAGAATAATTAAGGCTAAATTAGTTAAAGTGTCCTATGAAAATTTGTAGTGTAAGTGTCCAATTTTCCATCGACATATAGTATAAAAACTTTGGAGTTCGTAATCTAAAGTTATAGTTTAAAAAAGGGGAGATGTATCGTCTGTAAAAGATGTATCGTCTATGATGACGTCACATCATCTATAATAAGATGCATCGTCTGTAAAGATGCATCATCTGTAAAGAAGTATTGTCTGCAAAAGACGTATCGTCTATAATGACATCATATCGTCTATGATGACGTCATTCGTTTTAAGAGTTGCATCGTCTGTGAAGATGCTTCGTCTTAAGAGACGTATCATCTGTAATGACATTATTTCGTTTGTGATGACATCATATCATCTATGGAGTTGTATCGTCTGTAAAGACGCTTCGTCTTAAGTGTTGCATCATCTTAAGTTAACTTTGCTTTGTCTTAAGTTGACTCCTTTAAGTCTTAAGCATTGCATCGTCTTAAGAGCTTGTTTCATCTTAAGTTGACCCCGCATTGTCTTAAGACCTTACTTCGTTTTAAGTTGACTCCGCATCGTCTTAAGACCTTGCTTCGTCTTAAGTTGACCCCGCATCGTCTTAAGAACTTGCTTCGTCTTAAGTTGACCCCGTACCATCTTAAGACTTTGCTTTGTCTATCCCATTTGTTCCATCTGCCCTCTTCGCTTCGTCTGTCTCATTTGTTTCGTCTGCCCTCTTCCCTTCGTCTATCCGTCATTTTGTCTGCTTTCTGCTTTTATGACCAAGATTTCTTCCTCTGTTTACTGTTCATCTAATACCATCGTCTGGTCCTTTTTAACTCTTCAAACAATAGATTCTGTCTTCAAGGTCTTCATGAAAGTGGTAGAATTTGAAGTCCTCTTTTAGACTACCTAAAGAACACCCAAAGCTGATACTCTTAATGAGGATTATTCAATTATCCCCAAAACAAGTTTAGTATAGCTGAGGGCAAGTACTATTTCGTCATATGTCTTCGAATGTTTGGGTTTCAAAAACGAGATCCAACAATGGGGGTGGTAATGGGGTTGGAGATGGCAGTTGAATGCCTTAAGCCTCAAAATAGTGATTTTTATGAAATATATCCCGGCTCTGGCGTCATTGGGTTTGAGCCATCTCATTCATCCTTCTAGAGTTCTCTACAAATTTATCCATAATTACCTTAGTGTTTGCAGAGATTATGTTCACTATCTTCTTCTAGGATGATTTTTTTGCATCTTCTTCCTCTTCAAACTCCTCATTGGTTGAATCCCCTTCTTGTTGTTGTTGGGTGCTTGAGCTTGCTTGACCAGTCCTAATAATGTTGTTGTGTGTAGTTTGTAACAGTATAGATCACTCACTTACAGATATTGTCCGCTTTGGGCCTTGGCTCAACCAAGCCCTCAAGATTTTGCTTTTCCCGAGGCCTTCCCAGGAGGTCACCCATCCTAGTATTGCTCTCACCCAAGCATATTTAACCTTGAAGTTCTGATGGGATTCGTTGCATTATGCCATGAAAAACGCATCTATAAGGGAGAGGTATTTGTACCCTTATAAGGCGTACTTCGTTCTCCTCTCTAATCGATGTGAGATCTCACACTCTCCACCCCTTAGGGCCCAACCTTTTTTTGGGATCCAGCCTAGCTGGCACAACGGTTCGGTTACTAGCTCTGATACCACTTGTAACAGCTCAGATCACCCACTCACAGATATTGTCCGCTTTGGGCCTCGGCATAGCTAAGCCCTTATAGTTTTGCTTTTCCCGAGGCCTTCCCAGGAGGTCACCTATCCTAGTACTGCTCTCACCTAAGCACATTTAACCTCAGAGTTCTGATGGGATCCGCTACTTTAAGCCATGAAAAATGCATCTGTAAGGGAGAGGTATCCGTGCCCTTATAAAGCGTACTTTGTTCCCCTCTCCAACTGATGTGGGATCTCACATTGTCTTAGAGTTGAAATGCTCTAACCCAGTTAGTTCTGTCTAGTAGGGATTGACACGGAAATTGTTATGCTGATCCACTATGGAAGACTCAAGGAAACCAAAATTTTCATACATGCTGTCATAATCAAGCCTATAGGGTTGTCCTTGTAACCTAAACCACAATTCCCTAGGGTTGTTGGATTTATATTGAAGAGAAGTAAAAAAAATTCTAAGGTTAGTTCTTCATAAACTAGGAATTGAAATTGAATGAATTGACCCCACTGAATTTTCTTAACTAAGCTCTCGACCTTGTCTCACAGTTCTAATCTATCTAAAGTTTCAAAGTGAAAATATGTTGGAACCATAATTTTTTTATTACGAAGGGAATCAAAACGAGTACCTTCCTTATCCGAGATGGAAAAGGTGCTCCGTAATCAACTACTCTGTTTCTCTTCCCTTGTCCTAAGACTTGTGTTCGCCCCAGTGATTGATCACACTTTACTGTTTGCTTGATGCGTGACATATTGGCTTGTGAGTCAGTGGAAGTCGAAAGAAATTTGGAGGTTTGAAATTTTGTAGTCAAAAGTGAGAGTGATTGGAGAAATAAAGTGAAAATGAAAGTGAGTGCAAAAGTGAAGTTAGAAATGTATTTATATGTGATTGGATGGTGAAATGGTAAAATTTTAAGTGAAATGACCGTGTCTGTCATTTTTGTCCTGACCCAGGCCACGATCGTGGCCTGCAATTTTTCACCAAATTTAATTTTTCTTCTTCTTTTTTCATTCTCCATTTTTCGAAATTCCTTCTTAACTCCTTGTGGCCCTTTACCTCTCTTTGCTTACTTCATTGATCATAGAATTTACGTTGACGTCTTATGCCTTTCGATTTTATTTGAGAATGAAATAACCTAACTATGGAATTCAAATTTTCAAAAGATAATTTAAGGAAATTAAAATTCCATAGGTCGCCTCCCATGCAGCGCTTCTTTAACATTAGTAGCTTGACGGTCTATCCTTGAAAACTCAACCAAGATCAATTATGAGCAGCTTGCTTCCACCTTTTTCATTCAACATCGATTTTGTAACCTGTAAGTAAGCTACAAATTGAAAAATAATTAGAAGGACAATATTGATAATACTATGAAAACCAATTAAGCTTAATAATGTTCTTTTTTTAAGTGAATTGTCAACAAAATAGGGAATAACAAAACTCCTTGAATCGTCCATCGAATCCGACAGTTTATCCTATACGAAGGTGAGTTGCTTTCTTTCCTCCTTAATCATCTTTGTCTCCTTTATTTCTTCCACTTGACAAATAGAGACTTTCATAGCTTCTTCAAACTCAATGTTTGTTGTCATCTATTCTTCGTCCTTTTGTTCTTTGGAAGATTCGAACACATCAATTATCCCAAATGAGCTACTATACTTTGGATTCTTTAATGCATAATTCATGTTCAATGTCATTTGGTCATCATTAATCCAAAGGATAAGGTTCTTTTCATGGACATCTACCAAGGATTTTTCAATGTTCACACATAGCTTATCAAGAATTGGTGAATAATTGAGACAATTGGCATTCTTTTCTTCGTTCTCTTTATTCGTATCCTAGTCTTTAATAAGGTAGGGTTCAGTTTGATTATCCATTGATCCTTCTGGTTCTCCCTCATTCTTAGGTGTGATAGCCTCATATTGCTCTCTTTAATGTATTTCCATATTATTTAAAGAGACTTCCACACTCCTCTTAGAAAATTCATGGGAAAGCTGTCTCACTAGAATCTCTAAGTTGTGAATAGACAAGGCATGATTTTCCGTTACTTGCTCAATTTCCTCTTCTAGTCTCTTCTGGCCCTCTTCCATGTCTGTGAGCTTATCCAGGATCTTGTTCAATTTAGAATCCTATGAACTGGACTCGTCTTTCTGAAATCCTAATAGGTCTTGATGTCCTAAGTGAGTCCTTACATTGTTGGACCAATAGAAATTTGGGTGGTTTTGCTACCCTGGAATGTACATGTTCCAACAAGGATCGTTACTTCTCTAACCATACTGTGCCTCATTATAGTTCGCAAAAGTTCCTTGTTTCCTATAATATTTATCCTTCATCATTGTTCTTTCCATTTCTTCTTGACATCTAGTTCTTCAGATGCCTCATTTCTCATTCTAAGATGTTTTGTTGTGTCTCTACTTTATGCCCCAAACTTCTTTCTTTATTTTTTTTCCTTTTATAAAACAAAAGATATTGAAAAAACCTTAGACTAAGGAATTAAACTAATCGACTCCCTAGCAATGGTGCCAAAAACTTGATCGCGGTTTTCCAATATGATTACATTTTAATGATTAACCTCGATATTCTGCAAGCATACCGGTCATTTTCGTAGTACCTAAGGTGTCAATCTTACAAGGAGGGTTAATCTAATCCTAAAATCTAAGACCAAAACTAATCACAGAAAGTCAAATTTAACTAAACTAAAATAATGATGCAATTCAATCAATCAATTCAATCAAACAACTCAATTTAAGAATTAATCACGAAATATTAACAAATCAACAACTTGCAACACACACATCAAGAATCAACCTAAGGAACTACCAATTGAGAGAAAGGAGAATTTTTAATTATCTTCAACACTAATCTAATTAATTATGAATTGTCAAATTATTGGTCCTGGACGATCCTAGGATTATTACTCACTCTCGAGTTATAACCAATAGCCCTAAATTATAAACCCTAATCAGATTATGAAATATTGCAATTTCTCAATTTACAATCTATCCAACCCTTAATTAGATCTGAAGTTTTCCAATAGACTAACGAGAACTTATGTGAAATCTCTCTTCACACAATTACTAATTTGATTGATTTCTTGTTCTTGTTAAATTACCGAACTCTCATTATCCCAATTTAATTATTTTTCATTCGATTCACTCTCTCAGTCTATCATGAAATTATGCAAGTGCAGAAATCAATCACAGTGAATCCAAAAAACATAAATAATCAGAATTTTATTGAATCAAAGATAAAACAACCTGAAGTTGAGTTCAAACATTCCTCAACATTCATAAAATCCTATCTCAACAGCTATCCCAATTTTATACATAAATAAAATTTAAATACACCAGAAACCAAATCTGAATGGATGACGGAGGCAGCAATATTAGAAAACCTCCTATTCCGGGAAGTACTTCGCGTCAACTTCCTCTTCATGTCCCAATTTCCTTCGTCTCTTTATCAAATCTCTGTATAAACTCTCTCTAGGATTTCTTGATGGTGGCTGATGTAAAAGCTCTCATCTCCTTTGTCTCATTTTTTATATACTTGATGTGTTCTGGGTAGCCTTAGGATTTTTTTTAAGGTCGAAAGGTTCAAAAAATCCCTCAAAACTTGACTTTTTTGTGTGTTTATGCATCTAGCCGACGCAGGCGACAATCATGGGCTACTTGTAAGCTTTTTGTCACGATTGTGGGCTGTTTCCCTTGCTTCTGTCAGTTGTTTTTTCGATCCAAGTCTTTCCAAAACTTCTCCGTTCTTCGTTGTCGACGTTGAAATATTAACAAACAGATAAAGGTACCTCAAAAACATAATAATTAAGCTCAAATGCTTGTACTAACTTATAAAAATACTTAAACACGAATGATTCACAAACTAACACAATTCTACCGAAAACACATACTAAACAATCAAATAAACAGATAAACACATACTAAACTATATTCTAAAATACGATACATTTCACACCTATCAGTTATGTAAGAATTGACTTTTCCGTGACAAAGCAAATTTAGTGATCACAAACATATATCCTTTTTACACGTACGTTCTACGAGATTTTGACCATTTTTCTCATAGTTAAATCTTTTATTTTGCCTCTTAGGGTTATGCTTTGCAGTCAACAATTCTGGCTGAATCTACGAGAAGATAAAATGTTACAAAACCTTCCACACATGGCCATAGATGACCGTATGTGGAGAAGCCCCTTGTACGCAAATATTTGACCATATTTAAATCAGGCTTAAAGAATAGAAAAAACTAAGCTCCACTCCATTTTCAACAGTTTCAATAAGTTTGTAGTTCATTTTAAAACGAATTTAGATAGGAAGATGCCCTTTTAAAGATTATGATTAGCACATACAACAAAAGCAATTTTTGGTGGCTTTTATCGTCAAAAGTGTTCTGATACGCTTTATTATTCCATCACTAGCGAAGAAAGAGAAGCAAAGGATATGGAAATGATTAGAATTAATAAGTTCATAATAATTCGATCGTCTCTACTCCCTGGAGTTCAGTTCCTGTTCGTTCCTCCTATAAAGAGTTCCCAAACGTTACTGGAATCTTTCAATGGTGATAACATGGTCTGCTATATATATAACTCTTATTATTAAAGTTATCGAGATTTTGTGAAATTTAATTAATATGGAAAAATATTTTAGATCATGATTGTTGATAACTTATACTGACAATTAATTTCAACAGCAGGATATGTAAGGACAATAAATGATTTTTATTATTGCAACTATTAAATTTTAGTAAATAATTACTTTATGATAATCAATGTATTATTTAGTATTAAAAATATAACGTCTAATAAAATATAAATTTTCGTAAAAAAATAGTTTCTAACATTCCATCTATCATCTATTTTAGAAATCATGTTTTGCTTGTTTGCTTCTTATCCGTTTAGATAGGGTCATAACGGAATTAAAGGTATTTCAATTAGTTTCTTTAAAAATGTTTTTCTCTGATAGCTTGTTTTCTTGCAGCAATCTAAGCACAATTTTCTGGATAACATATTTCTTGCATTGAATTCAACTTCTTTGTTTCAAAATTGCATCTCTGCTTGTTACAAGATACATGTTAAACGATGTCATAGGATCGGCAGCATAGAAACTTCTCAGGCTATACCAATTTGCTTAACTACGAGGGTAGGCAAGGATACTTTTGTTAATTTGGTGTAGCAGAAAGGCTAGGATTGGATGGGTTCCAAGAAGCTAGATATTGTACCATACACAACAAACAAGCTATGCTCAACCGCTGAAACGTTAATTAGCAATAACAAAAATTAACAAACGAAACTAAGTATATTGTCTGCAATCAGCTATATTGAGGAAACTTACATATAAATCTTGTTAGTTTATGCACATATATATATGCGCCACTACACGACATAGATAAAGATAAATGTTTTTGCCTGCTTTCCAATACCAACTTCTTTTTTTTTTTTCTATCTTGGAATTACTTGACCCTAAACTGCTTCAGCCGCTTTCAGGTAATACTACTGACTGCATGAAACAAAAATTTGAGAAATCGAAGAAATTTGTTCGACCTTACAATTTGCTGTACTTTTAGACCAAAAGATGATAGTTGCTTAGAGAAGGAAAATGCTCTCGAGCCGAATCCTGGAAACAGTACAATAAATAAAACAACAGAACTGAAACTGTTAGGGCCTGCAACTGGACAGCTAGCTTGATATTAAACAAATATGCGACTCTCTGATTCGTTGAGCAAAAGTGACAAGAGAAATGGCTAGCATGGTTTTCGGGACAACAGGAGATGTATACTTGAGTAGGTATGTAATCTAAGTTTCATGTGAATCTTATTGTCGTTTCTTATGTTGCAAGCATATCCCTGTATATTAGCTTGACGGGATATCTGCAATCTTTTGCGTGGTAATAAGCAAAAACCCTTCAGGACTTTTAACTTCCTGTATAGTTCAATCATCAATGGATTGAGATTGTCAACAATTTTCAGTTTCTTTGATCTGAGGTTGTACTTACTCTTCACCATGTTAATCTGATATATTCATCTAGTTCACAAATTGGTCTGTGCTATCAAAATTGACCAACGATCTATAAGGAGTCACTAACATGATATTTAATTCGTACTTATATAAGTATAAATCAAATGTAGTCACACATTAGTGATATGTACATGGTGTTTCAGGCCACGGTTGTTGAGATGTACTAACGGATTTACTCATAAGTTAGGCTGCAATAAGCAGTATTTCTTCTAAATTAACTACCTACCAAAATTAGATACAAAGAAAAAAAAATGTTCAACCTAAACTGTACATTCTAGGCATTTTCTTCTGAGAGGTATACAGGAAATAATAATTAACAAATGTAATTTTTATAGCTTAAAGAAGCCAGAATTTCATAGTTTTTTAAGATGTCTACATATTGAAAACTATGCCAAGAGTGCCGTTTCAACATTTCACTGCTATCTAATGTGGGAGACTATCTTAACTGGGCACTCTGATCATATCAGGCAATATAAGTAGTAACAATGCTCTTAATGTCAGATAGTAATTTTTGATTAGTTTACTAGACTTCCCTATCACGAGTCATTTGGTAAGTTGGTATATCTGTTATTATCAAAAGCATCCTCGTAATTCTTTTCATGAACTTTTTGTTGATATCCCAAAGAATCACAATGTCTTTCATCCATTAATCTCCCATTCTTTAGTGAAAAACAAGGTTTTGAATAATGGATTGTAAATAATATATGATTTAGTACTTGTTTGGATAAACTTTTGGGAGGCAAATAAGCATTTTTTTCTACTACAAAGCCTTTTTTTACAAAAAATTAGTGTTTAGCTGTAAAATAAAAATCACTTCATTAATAGACATGACTTTTTTGACAGCTAAAATACAACTTTTTAAGAAGCTCAAATTTGAAGCTTCTAAAAAAAACTCTCAAATGACTTTTTCAGGTAGATTTTTCAAATTAATTAATAAGCTTATTTTTAGTCCCTTTTACCATTATGTTTGAAATAACCTTAAATTCAATGTCGCCTTGGGATTATTTCAAAATTTAACCAAGGATTGCATATAGTATAACCTTGGGTCATTATCTCTGAAGAACCAACAAAAAATGAAATTAATTTCCAAAGTAACTAAATGCAATGCAGCCTAAACTATAGAATGGGGTGTGATTTGATCAATTACCACTAAAATTGCAATGAATTAGAATAAACGTAAAGGATTTGTTTTAGTATTTTAAATTTAAAATGAGTGATATGAAATGGTAGTGAATGAATGTAAAGAGAAGAAAAACACAAGTAATTAACAATGATAAACGCAACTCTCCAATTCAATAGCACAGGCAATCATCATTTAAACAAATATTGGAGTTAAAGCAAACGAACCAAGAGTTATAATCAAGTTCTTAATCTAACAATCGAGCCACCTCGAATTGTTAAAAAAAATATTTTTCAAAATTCCAATCTACTAACTGCCACCAGAATAGTAAAATAGAACTAAAAATAGTAAAACTAATGCTCAATTTTTACTCAATAATTGGGAAAGCAGAATTAATGTTAGCAACAGATATAACGATCCAACAATTCAAGTCACCTTGAATAATCACCAATTTCACTAAAATCTCAATACAAAGTCTTGACCCAAAACAAAGTAATAAAATTAATTCAAAATCAGCACAATATCAATTGCTAAACAATAATCCAACCACAGAATCTTCAAATTTAAAGATATAATTAATACGTAACTCCAAATAATTGAATAGTCATCTTAAAATCTAGGAATCACTAAATAATCAATGGATAGAAGATAAATGTAGTTTAAACTCTCCTATAAAAATCCAAGCTCCTGCCATTGCCACTGCATCAATGGATTAGGATGAACTAGCTACGAAAAATCATGGGAGAGGCTGTCAACATGGTGCTCCGGTAGTCAACCATGAAAGGTGGAAGATGAGAATTCAAATTTTTGGGAGCTAAGAACCAAAGACGAAGCTTAGATGGAAGACGTTGCCCAAACTAAGCACGCCTCATCTTCACATCCCCAGACCAGACCATGCACCACTGGCAATTTTTTCCTTCTTTCCCATACCAGATGCACCCCACACTGCCTCCACGCTCACACCACTCACAAAACCACTTGCGCCATCTCCCCCTTGATGTGACAATTCAATCTTATGGTTCTTGTCCAACCCCCACTATTCACGCACACACCACGCAGCACGACACCTGAAAGAACAGAAGAAAGTAATTGAAAGTATAATTGTTTTGTATTGCTTGCTTTATTATGAGTGACTTTACACTGTATTTATACATGTATATGATATCTACAAAGATAATTAAAATCACAAGATAAAATCAAATACATTTAAAAGGAAATCAAATATTTGTTGTTGGGATTGCATAAGGATATGTATGTATCTGTATATGTTTATCAGCCCCCTCAAGATCACGTTGGGTAGCCACTGTGAGCTTGCCACAAAAATTTTGAAAAGCAGATGAAGGTAGAGCCTTGGTCATAATGTCGGCAATTTGATGACTTGAATGAAGATGTTGAATTGATAATGCTTTGCTGGCAACCATATCTCTGAAAAAGTGAATATCAATTTCAATGTGCTTTGTACGAGTATTATTGATGGGATTGGTAGCAAGAAACGTAGTGCCAAGATTGTCACACCAAAGAGTCGGTGGTAGGTGAGAGAAGCCAATTTCGCCAAGAAGATATTTAAGCCAACAAACTTTTGCAGTAACAAGAACAACACTTTGATAGTCAGCTTCAGTGCTGGATCTAGGAACTGTATGTTGTTTCTTGGCACTCCAGGAGATGAGATTTGGACCCAAGAAGATATAATAATTAGATGTAGATCGACGATCATGAGGACACCCTGCCTAATCAGCATCACAATATGTATTTATAAAGAGAGAGGTTGTGCGGGTTAAGTGGATACCAGAAGAGGATGTGGAACGAAGGTATCAAAGTATCCGTTTAACAGTAGTATAGTGAATGCCGGTAGGATAATGGAGAAATTGGGAGACTTTATTAACTGCAAATTGAATGTCAGGACGAGTAAGACAAAGGTATTGGAGAGCACCAACAGTGCTTCTATATTCAGAAGGATCAGAGAGGGGTGTACCATGATTTTTAGACAGAGGAAGAGTAGGAGTAATGGGTGTGATGGCGGGTTTGGACTGAGCAAGTCTTGGGCGAAGAAGAAGATCTTTGGTATACTTAGTTTGGGTAAGGAGAAGGCCTGTAGATGTGGTTGTAACTTCGATGCCAAGAAAATAATAAAGAGGACCGAGGTCTTTGATAAAGAAGGCAGAATTAAGTTCAATAATAAGATGTGTGAGGAAAGATGGGGAGGAGCTAGTGATTAAGATGTCATCAACATAAACTAAGAGGAACGTGGTATGGGAGGAGATGGAGTGAAAAAATAAGGATGTATCAGATTTGGTGGAAGTGAAATTGAGTTCAAGTAATTTTTGACTTAAGCGATGAAACCATACTCGTGGAGCTTGTTTTAGACCATAAAGGGCTTTGTGAAGATAGCATACATGAGAAGGTTGATAAGGATCAATAAAGCCAGGGGGTTGGGTCATGAAGATTGGTTCGTGAAGATTTCCATTAAGAAAGGCATTATGAACATCAAGTTGACGAATGGGCCAATTTTTTTGATAGGGCAATGGTAAGGATGAGGCAAATGGTTGTGGGTTTGATAACAGGACTAAAGATATCAGTATAGTCAAGACCAAGAGTTTGATGATATGCTTTGACAACATAACGAGCTTTGTATCGATCTAGGGTACCATCAGATTTTTGCTTAGTTCAAAAAACCCATTTACATCCAACAATGTTGGCATTAGGAGGTGGAGAAACAAGGGTCCATGTATGATTGCGATGGAGAGCATTGAACTCATCAAGCATGGCTTGGCGCTAATGTGGAAATTTGTTTGCTTAAGTGAAGGAGGTGGGATCTGGTTAGTTTGAGATTTGAGTAAAGGTGCAATAGGTAACATAGTCAGAAAGGATCCGAGGACCACGAGTGTTATCACGTGTGCGGGTGGTCATGTTGTGTTAAGGTAGGGGAGATGATATATTTGGGGGTGGTGGAGATGGTATGGTTGGAACTAGTGGAGAAGAGAGTGGTACGGGTAGTGAAATAGAAATAACAGAGGGAGAAGATGTGGAGGATGAGGGTGGGGAGGAAGTAGCAAAGGGAAAAACGGTTTCAAGAAAGCGGACATGGCGTGAGATGTGAATTTTGGAGGTGATAGGGTTAAAGCAACTGTAGCCTTTGTATTATAAAGAATACCCAATAAAGACACACTACAAGGACTTGGGAGAGAGTTTATCCATACGTTGAGACCCAAGAAAAGGGAAACAAGCACACCCAAACACATGAACGTGAGAGAGATCAGGTGGGGTGAAGAAAAGAGCTTCATGTGGGGATTTTTGATTAAAGACTGGTGTGGGAAAAAGATTGATGAGATAGGTGGCTGTAGAAAAAGCATCAAACCAGAATGAATTGGGTAAAGACGCATGAAAAAGAATGGTAAGGCCAGTTTCAGTTATATGACAAATTTTACATTCAGCAAGGCCATTTTGTTGAGGAGTATGAGGACACGAAATGCGGTAAGAGATGCCATGTGTGGTTAAAAAGGTTGCAAAAGAACCTTTGATGAGTTCAGGAGCTCCATCACATTGGAAAGATTTAATAATGGATGAAAAAAGGTTTTCAGTTGTAGTTTTGAAAATTTGGAATTGGGAAAAGCTTGGCTTTTGTTAGTTAAAGGAAAAATCCAGGTCTAGCGACTAAAATGATTAATGAAAAGAATGAAATAGCAGTAACCAAAAATTGAGAGAGATGGAGAGGGACCCTAAATATCACAATGAATAAGTTGTAAAGGCATGGTAGAAACACGAGATGATAATTGAAAAGGAGGACAAGGGCTTTTTCCTAGTAAATAGGAAGTACAATCTTTTAGAACATTTGAGGACAATTTGAAGGGGAGAGACAATCTGGAAAGTATGGGGGAGCATGGATGACCTAGATGTTGATACCACAGAGTGAGTGCAGTGGAAACAGCATGGAGAGCAATTGGATTTTGAAAGCGAAGTGGGATCTTCATAGGATAAAGGTTATTATGGAATGACCCCGTGAATAGTGGTGTCTTGGTGTTGAGATCCTTCACAATGTAACAAAATGGGTTAAATTCAATAAGACAAGAGTTATCTTTGACAAATTTGGCTACAGAAAGTAAATTAGTGGTAAGATTGGGAACAATTAAAACATTGTGGAGACGAAGAGGACGAGTTGGAGTGGATAAGGTGACATTACCAGTGGAGGAGATAGGTAGGGTCTATCCATTACCGATAATCACTTAATGGGGACCACTGTATGGAGTTTCATAGCCAACAAGGTGGGGATCTGGTGTCACATGATTGGTGGCACCAGTGTCAAGAAGCCATTCGGTGAGAGTATTAGGGGTGAAGGTAGATGAATTGGAGGTGTCTTGGATATTTAAGGCAGTAAAGGTA
>JANSVA010000217.1:41652589-41668242 GCA_025504915.1 Erythroxylum reticulatum | reverse complement strand
CTTGGTGAAGCTAGGATGAAATTGGTAAATACCGAAAAGGGATTGAGGATGTTGAATGGAGGCATCGAAAAACTTGATAAACTAATTGAAACCGGTAAGGCTAAAGGGAATTTTGAAGGCATTGGTTATGAGGGTGAGTGCCTTAAAGTAAATGAGAAGAAAGATGACATATCCAAATTTGTCCGAGAAGAAGAAACATCGAGAAAGAATCAAAGATTTATACCCACATGTCACTTTTGTGGAGTTATTGGACATATAAGGCCAAAATGTTATTATTTACTGCAGATATTGTTTCAAAGAAGACAAAACTGAAAATCTAGACACTCTTTATTAAATTTCCAGCAGCATCCCATTGTATCGAAGCAAGCTTGGATTAGAAAGGGTCAAGTACAAGCACAAAAACGTAGTGAAGGAAAAACAAAAAAATGCCCAGATTTGCGGTTAGTTACTGCAGACGAAGTAACTACAGAAAGTGATTCACAGCTAGCTACTGCAGATGGAGTAGCTGTAGAAAGTGGTTTACAGTTAGTTACTACTGAGGAAGTAACTGCAGAAACTGAAGAACTTTCAGTTACTTCAGATGATGAACCAACTAAAATAATGAAAGCTGATTTAAACCGAGGTTCTTCATCTTGAATTTGAAGAAATCATCCAGTAGAAGTTGTTATTGGAGATGTGAGTGAAAGAAGGAAAACAAGAGAAAGAAAAAGAGTTGATTATCAAGAACTTACAAACTACTTATATTACACATCTTCATTTGAGCCAAAGAAAAACACCAGGTTTGAGATTCTTCGAGGGGCACAGGGACAGTGTGCTTTACATTTTTAAAGTTTTTTTGAGTGTTGTTAAAAAAAAAAAAGAAATCGAAAAAGAAAAGAAATTTTTTTAGTTCTTTAGTTTTATGTTGCTATTGTCGTCTCATCTTTTTAGTAGTTTGCTTTGTGACTTCTTTTTGGCTCTACCGAAGATTTTTTTATCTCTCGCATCAGTATGGATCTCTCTTGGGTATCTCTCTCTCTTTCGGGAATATCTTTCAGTGTTTTTGAATGGTGGTAAATTGTCATATTGGCGTGCTTATGATTCTTCCACTGCATCTATGGTTGATTATTATGATTATGCATTTTGATGTTGTTTTGTCCAAAGGGGAAGATATCGGATTGTTTATGGTGAATGTTCCATTCAGGGGGAGATTTAAGATATATGTGTGACTATTTGTCTTGCTTTTTGGCATCTTTTTGTCCCAAGGGGGAGAATTTTGGATGATTGGTGTTCTTTGGAACTTGATGTTTGATTAAGCGGGAGCATTGTGAATTTCATCTTTATATGTCCAATTATGATTGTTTATGTGGAGTCTCATATTTGTGACAAACAATGCCAAAAAGGGGGAGATTGTTAGGATATCTTGTATATATCTTTTATTTAGTTTTGGCATTTTAATTGGACATATAAAATATAACTTATGGAGTCTATCCTCTTGGTAATATTGGATTATCTTACGACTGGATATATTAAAAATTACTGCTGAATTTGTGGATTGATTGATGAAATTAAAAGAATAAGGTTGTTGCATGTTTGAATTAAAGTGGAACTCTTATTATATGAGGGATTTGTGTATATCTTTTATCAATGGTAACAGTTAATCTTTTTGGTGTATATGCGGTATTGAGTTAATGTGGGATTGAATTAAGTGAGCTGATGAAGAGGTATTTATGTGGCACACATTTCTTTGAATTAAAAAAGTTGAAGTGAAGATCATATAGTTGCTGGGATATAAGGCATATTATTTATGTGAGAAAGTGTAACGTTGGAATGGGTATGCATTGATTGTCCATAAGAGTGCATTTATTGTTTATTGGGAAACGTGAGTTTTATATAAGGTTGTGTGGGCATTAAAGTAAATCTCGTGAAGTGAGGTATAAATGCAAAATTGATTTTGAGTATGACATTAAAAAGAGGGTGCTAGGTGTAAGTCGTGTGTTATTTTGGGAAATACACTGCATGCCTCTATAGCTTTTGGTATATCCACAGTGGGTGTTGCACTGAAGTGGAAGTCACATGTATGTGGGTAAACATAGAGTGCTAGCTGCGCATATGTGAAGGACTGGGTTGTTTTTTTTTAGTCTCACGGTGAATGGTGTGTGCGTGGATGAGACAATTTGGTGGAGACTCAGTGTTATTTTTCAGCACTGTGATTGACGTTTTTTTGTATGAGCCATGCGTTTTGATTTGTTGATACAGTGAAGATTTTTTTTGGTGAAGTGGGTATTGGCAGCTAATTGAAGGAACACCGTAAATTGTTTTCTGTGAAGAATGAGCAAGCTATGGTGGAGAGTTTCAGCTGGGTTATTTCAAGATAAAATCCATAGGGAAGTTTTTCTTGTCTCAAATATTTTTGTTATTTAATTTTTAGTTGATTAAATATTTGAGCTATTTTTATTTATTATTGTTTTGAGTGAAAGTAGTTAGACAAATCCTCTGACGAGGTTAGTATGAGGTGGTCGTACTGTTGGATGTGAAAATCTTTCACAGGAAGTGAGGTTAAGTGATAGTGATAAGAGTTGAGTGGTGTCGGCTCAGTAAAGCCTTGGGTAAATCTATTGTATATTTGTCAAAGTATTAAGCTGGGTAAGGGCCCCGCAGACATAGGCAAGGAGTGCCGAACTGCGTTAATAAATTTCTGGTATTTTTATTATTTCGGTTTTGATTGTTTTTATTTTGTTGGTGCCATAGAAGTTTCTGAAAAGTTTGCGAAATAATTAACCCCCTTCGGTTTTTCAAGAACCTTGCATCTCATCAACAAGAGTTATGGCTTGAAAAGGGCGTAGATCCATCAAAACCGAAGAATATTGCTTTTGTAGCTAATACATTCAATCAGGATGACAATATTACTGAGAATACTCCAAAGTTGGAAGAAGCACTTGTCATGCTTGTGAAAAATCTTAATTGGTACATCAAAAAGTTTGGAAGAAGCAACAATTCTTCTGATAAGAGACCATTGTTAGGAGAAAAACCACACCTTAAGGTAGATCAATTGGCGACAATAGTTCTAGAAGAAGGGGAATTAAATGTTACGAATGTGAAGGATATGGTCACATAGCTGCTAATTGTGCTAAAAATAAAGACAAAAAAATGTTTAGAATGTGGAGGCACGGGACATACTAAGGATGAATGCGCTAATACGAAAAAAAAAAGATTGAAAGCAATGAAGGTAACAAAATCATCTACTTGGAGTTTAGATGATGAAGATGACGATTCTGATGATAGTGACAAAGACATCATCAGCAATCTTGCCAAATATACTGCTTTTAACTCAATCACTGGTGCGTCGTTGGCCTGGACATCTGAACCTGAAAGATCACTTCTACAAACTGATATCAGAAAATCTGATGAAGAGGTAACTTTTGATAATGAAAAAATACTTGAACTTAACCATCTTTTGGCTGATACAGTGAGAAAATTAGAAGAAGAAAAGATCCAATTGGTGGTAGAATTAAAGAAACTCAAAGGTGAGCTCTATGAAAAAACTAAGAAGCTAATTGAATCAGAAGAAAAGTTGATTAAAGCTGATGGAATATGGAAGAAAGTCGCACCAGGAAAAAACTCTTTCAACAACATTCCTAACTATGAAAGAACTCACAACCACCGACAGGGTCTTGGATATACAAAAAGGTTAAGAAATCCGATTGAGAGAAGAAAAAGATGGAAGCAATCTATGGTCTGCCACCATTGTGGTATCAAAGGACACATCAAACCTCATTGTTTTGACAAAATGTTCAATTTATTTAAACCTCAGAGTGGGACTCCAAGAAAGAAAGTGAATCTAGAAAATCGACCAAAGATGCAATAGGTGGAGAAAGTTAAAAGTGAAAAGCACGTGGCAATGATGGTTCAAACTGTGGTCTCTACAGTCATTGTATATAAAATCACTAAGGAAGAGGAAGCTTGGTACTTTGATAGCGGATGTTCATAACACATGACCGGACAGAAGCATCTACTAAAAATATCACTCATGATGTTACCGAAATAGTTAAATACGCTAATGGAGGGGAGGGTAATGTTGTGGGAAAAGGAACTCTGCACATTGAGAAAAATGGGCTGAAAAATGTACTAGTTGTGGAAGGCTTGGACAATAACCTCATTAGCATTAGCCAACTGTGTGATGATGACTATAATGTTTGTTTCAGTAAAAAGGTCTGTAGAGTGCTTGATGCAAATGGAAAGATGGTGTTTCGAGGCATAAGAATGGGCAATAACTACTACAAGTCAGTCACTGACTCAACCTACAACTCAGTTATGATGAACACAGCCAAAATTTGGCATAAAAAACTGGGACATCTTAACTTCAGAAATATCAAAGATCTAGCCAGATTTGAAGCTATTCGGGTACTACCTACACTTTAAGATCAGACTAATGAAGAATGCACTAACTGCACCCAAGGGAAACAAACTAAAGAGACTCACAAAAAGCTACATGCCATCACAACCTCCAGGAACTTAGAACTTCTGCGTATGGATTTAATGGGCCCCATGCAATATGCTAGTGTTAGAGGTAAGTACTACACTTTTGTCTGTGTTGATGATTTTTCTAGATTTACCTGGGTTAAGTTTCTCAGGGAAAAATTAGAAACTTTTGGAGTGTTTAAAAAACTATGTAAACGGCTGATGAACGAAAAGGAGATGACAATCAAACAAATCAGGAGTGACCATGGTAAATAATTTGAAAATTCGTCTTATGAAGAGTTCTGCAATGAGATTAGAGTATTTCACAAATTTTCAGCTCCAAAAATACCTCAACAAAACGGTATTGTTGAACGAAAGAACAGAACCTTACAAGACATGGCTCGGGTGATGATGTTATCAAAAAAACTTCCTATGAATTTGTGGGTTGAAGCTATATCTATTGCATGCTACATTTCAAATAGAGTTTATCTAAGACCTAAAACAAAGATGACTCCGTAAAAAATCTGGAAAGGTAAACCCCCTTCTGTCAAATATTTTCAAATTTTCTGTAGCAAGTGTTTCATTTTGAAAGACAGGGAGCACAAAGGAAAATTTGACTCCAAAAGTGATGAAGGAATCTTTCTCGGCTATGCAATAAATAGTAGAGCTTATCGGGTGCTAAACAAAAGAACCAACATGATCATGGAGTCATACAATGTGAAGTTTCTAGAAATTCTAGTCAAACCAAAAGCAGATGATGAATTTAAGGTTGATGCCTCTAAAATGGATATATCAGATATTGAGGAATGAAAGGAAGGTTCAGCGATATCAGAAGAAGATCCAAAAGCTAATACCCTCTAACCTTCAGCTCATGTTACGAAAAATCATTCCATCTCCGACATCATTGGAGACTTAAATGAAAGAAGAACTAAAGGGGTATATAAACCTGACTATAAGCTGATGGTAGGTATATCTATCTTTAATATCATTCATTACTGTTTTCTTTCTAAGACAGAACCGAAGAAAGTTGAAGAAGCATTATTAGATGAATACTGGGTTGGAGCCATGCAAGATGAATTACTACAATTCAAAATTCTAGATGTATGGAAGTTGGTTCCCAGACCCACTAAAGAGAACGTCATTGGAACTAAGTGGATTTTCATGAACAAAAGTGATGAAAATGGGACAGTGGTCAGGAACAAAGCAAGATTGGTGGCCCAACAATACTAACAAGTAGAGGGAATTGATTTTGGAGAAATGTTGACACCAGTTGCAAGGCTTGAATCCATAAGATTATTCTTGACAGTAGCATCCTTCTTGGATATAAAGCTCTATCAAATGGATGTCAAGAGTTCTTTTCTAAATGGAGATCTTAAAGAAACAGTCTATGTAGAGCAACCTAAGGGATTCAATGATCCAGATTTTCCAGACTATGTGCTAAAGTTGAACAAAGCTCTTTATGGGCTAAAACAAGCCCCAAGAGCAAGGTACGAGAGACTTTCTGTCTTCTTAATCAAGCATGGCTATGTCAGAGGAAGTGTAGACAAAACTCTCTTCATCAAGAAAAGTAGTGAGGAACTAACTATTGTTCAAATTTACATCGATGACATCATTTTTGGGTCCTCTTCTAGTACCGACGTTAAAAAATTTGCTGATCTAATGAAGGAGGAATTTGAAATGAGTATAATGGGGGAATTAACTTTTTTCTTGGGGTTACATATCAAACAACAAAACGATGGAATTTTCCTATCACCAAAAGAATATGCTTGGAAGTTGTTTGAGAAAGTTGGAATGAGTCATATTAAAGAAAGTAGAATGCCAATGGGAGAAAATGAGAAACTTTCGAAAGATTATGAGGTAATT
Organism: Erythroxylum reticulatum; assembly: GCA_025504915.1. Lineage (NCBI taxonomy): Eukaryota > Viridiplantae > Streptophyta > Magnoliopsida > Malpighiales > Erythroxylaceae > Erythroxylum > Erythroxylum reticulatum. Next base: position 41,661,939 of record JANSVA010000217.1, on the reverse strand, counting down.
GTAGTTGATCAAAGATTGTATAGAAGCATGATTGGAAGTCTTCTATATCTAACTGCTAGCAGACCAGACATAAGTTATAACGTGGGTGTATGTGCGAGATATCAAGCTAACCCGATGGAGTCTCCTGTCAAAGTAGTAAAAAGGATAATTAGATATGTCAAAGGAACTATCAACATGGGCATCTGGTATACAAAAGATACCAACTCCTCACTAGTAGGATTCTGTGATGCAGATATGGCAGGAAACTCAGACGATCGAAAAAGCACGTCAGGTGGATGTTTTTATGTAGGAAACAATTTGGTGTCCTGGTACAGTAAGAAACAAAATTCTGTCTCCCTATTTACGGCTGAAACAGAGTATATCGCTATTGGAAGTTGTTGTACACAACTACTATGGATGAAGTAAATACTGGTCGACTATGATATCTTGCAAGAGGCTCTGACAATTTACTGTGATAATTCAAATGCTATAAGTATTTCAAAAAATCCAGTCTTTCATTCCAGAACCAAACATATCGAAGTCAGACATCATTTCATCCAGAATCTTGTTGAAGATGGGAAGGTAGTGTTAAAGTACATCCCAATAGAGAAGAATTTGGCAGATCTGCTAACTAAGAGCTTCGGTCCAGCCAGGTTTGAGTTCCTCCGTGGAGCTTTTGTTCTCTCTAGATCTTGTATCATAAGTTTTGTGGTGTCAAGAAAAGCTCAGTTGGAGGGGGAGTTATATCAATACTTTCTTTTGAAGTTTTGTTTTGGGATACTTTGTTGAGGGGGAGCCAACGTTAATGATTCTCAGGTGGTTCACGTTCTGGTCTCATAAGCTATCGTCCTTTGGAATTTCTGACAAAAAGGGGAAGCAAATTAGTTTTCTGATGCCATAGCTTGGGAATGAGTGTTTTGTCAAAAAATACCAAAGGGGGAGATTGTAACTAGATTTTGAAGTTTACGATGATTGCGACTAGAGAGATCTGAATATTTAGATTAAGTGATTGGCAATTTTTTGACAACCTTAAAGTCATCTGGGTTGAGTCGAAAAAGAAACTACATCAGCAAGGAATAGAACTCTACATTAAAAGAAATTCTATTAGATCCTGAAGACGAAGATCCCTCTGTTTAAAAGATCACGTTGTTTTTATCTTCTGGGATTTCCTATATAGTGCAGAAGCGAAGATGGACTCTACTACTTAGCTCTATAAAAAGGAGAAGTCACAGCAACAAAAAAGTGTGAAGAATTCGAGTGAGACATAAACTGAGAGTTGTTAATGTCTATATAGGAGAGGGGTTAATGTATACAGGGGTTGTAGTGTACAGTTTCATTCTTTTTGGTGTTAGGAGTTTCACCATCTGTGCGAGGTGATTTAGATTTGTGGGAAAAGAGATAGAAATATTGCCTTCTGTATGTTAGGCATTTACGTGAGAAGTGATTAGAGAGTGGTGAAAGGAAAGTTTGTCTCTTGTGTACGAAACAGTCTGGGCAACTGCAGAGTTGTCTGAACACTACTTAGAATACTAGAAACTTGACTTTATCTTTGTGTATTCTTTCTGGAGTTTATAGTGGAAACTTTGAAACTGGTCAAGGCCCCGCTAATGTAGAGTATCTTTAATATCTGAACAGCGATACCATATTTTGCGTATTTAATTTCTCTGCAAGTTATTTTTGTGTGTTTTGTAAGACAGTTTGTCAAGCTTACAATCTCACCAAGACCATTAATGTGTTCTCTTAGAGCCATGATATCTCCATATTAGTTGTTAATAAAGTTCCCCACTAATAAAGGTATAAAGGAGCATGGAGATCTATAGGTGGTTAGGTAATGTTATTTGACCTCCATAAATATTGGTAGAAGTTATATTATTCATAACATCGACTATAAGAATTGAGAAAGAAGTAAAGAGGGGAGCTCGTAAGAGATATAATTGAGTTCAATATAGGATGATCCAACAAGGATAAACTAATAAAGGCAGGGGTTAAAATTGAAAGAGCACCTTTGAAATCATTATTATACTAATATGCATAGATCTTTTTTTAAAGGCTTCAAGATATAAGGGGAACATATCTAGAAGTGTCAGTGCATAAATTGAATGTTGGTCTTAGTGTAGGCGTAAAAGGTAAAAAGAAAAGCAAAAATACTCTTAACAAACATATGACTCTTGAAAAGGAAGTATATAAGTTACTGATGGGTAGTTTTATTAGTGCATTTCAGTATTCTGAGTAGTTGGCCGACTTGGTAATGGTCAAAATATTAAGTGGAAAATGGCATAATTGTGTGGACTTTACATAGCTGGGTAGAACTTACTTAAAAATATTTATCCTTAACCTAAAATAGATTAGCTAGTGGAAGCAATGCTGGTTATGAGTGGCTAAGTTTTACTAATGCATACTTAAGATATAGTTAAATTCCTAAATATATGTTGGACATAGAGAATACCCTTTTTTTCTACACTTAATGGCATTTATTGTTACTGAATGATGTCGTTTGAATTGAAAAACACTAAGGTAATATGCCAAAAATTAGATAATAAGGTGTTTAAGCCTCTGTTATGTGAGGGTATGGAGGCATATGTTAATGATATGACAGTTAAGACTAAGAGCAGTTGAAGCCATGTTACAGACTTGAGAAATTTCTTTGAGATGATGTAAAAATTTGGGATGAAGCTTAACCCTCAAAAGTGTGTATTTGATGTATTAGCTAGAAAGTTTTGAGATTTCACTATAAGAAAATTACAAATTATCAATGGAACATTACCGACGGACCAAATTCTATAGTACATTAATGACAAAAATTGAGTTCTGTCAGTAAACTTAGGCAAAACTGTATTTTGCGATGCAAAAATTTTGTCAGTAAATATGGAGGGAATTTATCTGCGCAAATTTTCTAATAGAATTTAGTGGCGGAATAGTGAAGTTCATTGTAAAAAAAGGCGAAAATGGTTGGCGACAAGAATCAGCGTCTGGGTTTACCGATGGAAGAAATGCTCGTCGATGATATACTGAAAAAAATATCATTCCGTCGATAAATGCAAACGACATTGTTTACATTTAAAGTTAATTGACATTGTTTCATTTGGGAAGAAAATAAACACCTAAACCCCCCTCCCCCTCTATCGTTCATTTTTGTTTTTCTCTTCTTCTCCATTGGTCCTCTACTACGCAAGTTGTCTTCTTCCATCTACTCATCTTCTTTCATTCTTCTACCAACTGCTTCCATTGTCTTAGGTTTTCCATCTCTAGGTTAGTTGTCCATTTACAGCCCTTGACTTAATTGTTTTGTCTTCAATTTTTCATGTGAATCGTTGTATGTTCAATGTGTTGGTGATTTGTGGATTGAGTTTTGAAGGGTATTTAGGTGGTTAATGGTCATTGTTTGTTGTTGTGTAGTTATGTTAGTGAATAATGGAAGAAGACAATAGTTTTGAAACAAAGTAGGGATGAATTTCAATAGGGTACCAAGTGTTCGATGAAAGTTCCGTAAGAGGACTCTAACATCCTATATAATGTGGAATGTTTCTTTTAGTGGTTCATTAGTTTATAGAATGATTTTATATCATTTAGTGGTTCATTAGTTGCTGTTGTCATAATCAAAAGCAATTTTAGAATGATTTTAAAGAAAAATCTCTTAAAGTTTCCTCAACTTAGAATCATTTAGTGGTTCATTTATTTCCTCAAGTTTGTTCTTCACTTCCTTATCATTCACATTGTTGTCACTGGTTACACCCATTACCATTGTCCCATACTAACACCAACTTCTCTCTCATTATTTAAGAGTTTGTGTTTATGACCTTATATTTTTAATCTCTTAAGTCTCACCCAAACTTAATTATACGATTGAGTTTAAGTTTTGAGGTAATCATTTTCTTTCTTAGGAAATTACTTTAAGATATGTAATACTTTAGGCAATTTATACATATGGTTAAGTGCATCATGATTTTAAAAAAGAAATGGTTGATTAACATGAACTTCTTATTGAATAAAATATTTAAAATGTACGTTTATAGTTTTCACTTCTCCCAAATTGATGTAATTTTTGATTTATAGTAATAAAACAACTTATATCACTAAGGGCTTCTTCCATAGTCCTAGGTTCAATTTGAAAAATAAAAACAAGAAGTGATATATTTCTAGAATAAGATTTGGTAATTACCTCTTATTAAACATCGTTTTGATAAAGAAAACACACGCAAGAGGGGGGTGAATTGTGTGTGAAAAAAAAATTGCAACTTCTTTCAATTCATATAATAAACAAATCCTAGTCAAAGAAAAAAAATAGTAGGAGTCTGTCAGATGATAAAGCCTTTTAAACGACAAAAGCCTGTCAGGCGATACGAACCTTTAATGGGATAGGGCCCTGCTTAAATGAAAGGAGCCTATTAAATGATAAATTCTGTTAAAATAAAATCACCTGTTAAAACTGAAAGGAACCTTTTGTAAGTTGAAAGCAGAAGGAGCCTCTTGTTAAAAAGAACACATACACAATATAATATAGAAATTTAAAAGTTAAAGAGAGAGAGAAGAAGGATGCGATCAATTTATATTGGTTCGGCTTATAACCTAAGCCTACGTCTAGTCCCTAAGTATCTAACTTGAGTGTTTCATTGTAAAAATTCAAAGCTTTGCAAACTTCTGTATCGTTTAGTTCATCTTCACAGTTGCATTGGCTCTTCCTTAAATAGGCATTTCTTTCAACTAGTCGTTGCTTCACTTGCATCCTTAGTCAACTGGATGGATTTAGATCTAAATAACTTTGATGTCATCTTTGCCAAAAAGTCTTCTAGTAATCACGGGGCTAATATATGACCTTCATAATTAGTAGGATCCTTTTGGATAAATCATTCTTAACAAGGTAAGTTTATAATGAAGGTTCCTGTAAGAAAGAAAGCATATTTCTTATGATTTTATTTCCTTTTGAGAATTAGACCATTAATTGTACAAAGAAATAAATCCAATTTGAATTTTAAAATATTATATAGTTATCATCAAAATCGTTAATCATAAACTTTGAGCTTACATGTTTATCATTTAATTTAGAGGATGACCTTCCTATGTTTCTAATCCATTATAAGTATCTCATCCTTCTTATCTCCCTAACTTGATTAAACTGCCAGCTCTTGCAAGGTGCCTTGGTGATCATTTTTGTTCTCTTTAGGGGTTAATTTCTTTAATTCCTTAGTTAGATATGTCATCCTCTTCAAGACTTTTCTTATAGGCAAGAGGTTTAGATTCATCAAAACAATATGTATATAATTTAATAATAAGAGTTTTCCTATTAAACATTTTATATGCTCTGCTAATTAATAATAACTAAAACAAAATTCTTCCATCCATAATTCTAAATAAAAATTTTCAGATCTTTAATGTTCAAAATATGATTAGGACTTTGGTATCTAAAGGATGATATTCAAATATGGATTATGTTAGGAGCCTTTTAGATAGGAAGATCACATCTGAAACTTTTCAATTTATAAGCAATGCGTTAGTATTATAATTTTGTAAGAAACAAAATTTAGTTGCTCCATCAATTGTGGAAGTTGAATATATGGCAGCTAGAAGTTAATATATATAAAGTATATGGTTTAGACAACAACTTAGGGACTACGTTATGGTCTTTACAAACATAACCATAAGAAGTGATAACACTATTGTCATATACCTCACAAAGAACCTGATGCAGCCTAAGAGATAGCCTGCGCATATCTAGACAAATTTGACAAAATACGGTGGTAATTATGTTGAATTTCTTTACTCTATTTCCTGGCATTTGTGTTGAATCAATAGGTAAATAATGTTGTTACTAGTATTAGTGATTCGAATCAACAGTAATTTTAAGATTTTTCCCTTTTAGGTAATTTTTAGGGTTTGACTATTTAAGTCCCCCAAACTATGTATTTCATAGTTTTGATGAATAATAAACCCTGACGACTGTATGCCTTTCTTTACCCTATTTCCTAGCATTTGTGTTGAATCAAAGGGTAAATAATGTTGATACTAGTATTTGTGATTCGAATCAATGGTATCAAGTTGTACCCTTGTTTTGCATTATTTCCCCTACGTCAGTTGGTATCAGAGCTAAGTTCGACCTCTGTGATTATGTCTCTATGAAAGACTCACCAGATAAGAGAGGTGTATGGCTGTGATGAGATTTAACAATTGGTTGCTCAAATCATAAATCGATGTATAGAGACTACAGTAGAACGTATGACGACAAGATTCAACGAGGTATTAGGAAATCTAAATATTCCTGGTTGTCGCAGGAATCCAATACCTATAGATGTTGATGAAGATCCTGACGACAGAAAGGATGATGAGTATTTCGACGAGCCTGTGTGAAGGCATCCTAGAGTGCGTGATGAGAGAGATCAGTGGAGATGGGAGACTAGAATGCGGATGAAAATTCCTGAGTTCTATAGCAGTCTACAACCCTAAGAGTTCTTGAATTGGTTGGATACTGTAGAGGAAATTCTAGATTTCAAAGATGTTCCTGAAAATAAACAGGTGCAATTGGTGGCTACCGAACTTTGAAATAGGGCCACAGGTTGGTGGTAGCAATTAAAATTAACCAACACAGATTGGGTAAGTCTAAAATCGTCACGTGGGAAAAGATAAAGAAACATACGCGTGCCAATTTTCTGCCTTACAATTTCCAGCGATTGACGTATCGAAGGTTACAGAATTTGAAACAGGGCATGAGATCAGTAGATGGATATACTACTGAGTTCTATCAACTCCTAGTCAAAAACAAAATTCAGAAGACTGAGGGACAGTTGATTGCGAGATACATTGGATGCTGAGAATGCAAATCCAAGATACTGTCAACATGTTAGATCATATTTTTGTTTCAGCAATGCATCAGAGGCATTGATGGTGGAGAAATAGTAGCGACACACAATTCTGGTATTGCAGGAAGTGCTAGCGGTGGTGGTGCTATTAACAGTGGCATCAGTGGAAGTGGTGGTAATCGTGCAGGCGTAATGGTTTTGTTAATAATCCATGGAAATTTGATAGATGGTTTACACATAATGGTAGAGCCAATACTCATGTTTAAGGGAGTGAAAATTGTATTAGTGCCCTCTAAGGAATTTGCCAGGAATAAGTCTATGAAAGACAATGTTTCTTTGTTTTCTTAGGCCAAGTTTGAAGAAGAATTGTAGGATGTCCATAAGGCTGTTTATGACAATCTGCTAAAGGATGCCAGTAAGTACAAAGAGGCTATGAATAAGAAGAGACGACATGTTAAGTTTGAAGTAGGTGACTTTGTGTGGGAAATTCTGATCAAATATCACTTTTCTGTTTGTGATTATAATACTGTTTGCTCGAAAGATTGTTCCTGTAGAGATGAACAAGAAAATCAATCCTAATGCTTACTGTCTAAAGTTTCCAAGTCATATTCATACAACTGATGTGTTCAATATGAAGCATTTGATTCCCTTTTCTAGTGATTCATCAAATGATGACAATTCGAGGGCGAATTATGTCCACTATGGGGAGAATGATATAGTCCAAGAGATAGCATGCACATATCTGGACAAATTTGACAAAATGTGGTTATAATTTTTTTGACTTTAAAAAAGTCGAATTTTTGGGTTTTCGGAATCAGTTTCTCATTTTTGCTATTTTTTGAACCTTTTTGATTTGTCATAACTTTTAGTAGGAATGTCTATTTTCAGTACTACTCAATGCTTTTTTCATATTTTTTGTCTATTTTCATAATCGGGATATTTTAGTTTTTGTCCTTTTTGGTAATTTTTAGGGTTTGACTATTTAAGTCCCCCAAACTATGTATTTCGTAGTTTTGGTGAATAATAAACCCTTATAGCTATGTGCCTTTCTTTACCCTGTTTCTTCGCATTCGTGTTGAATCAACGGATAAATAATGTTGTTATCAGTATTCGTGATTTGAATCAGCGGTATCAAGTTGTACCCTTGTTTTGCATTATTTCCGTTGCATCAGAACCCCATTGAACACTCTAGAACAAAGTGCATAGAAATTAAATATCTTTTCATTAGAGATTATATGTGAGATAGGGATATTGAGTTAGAATTTATGGATACACAATATCAATTGGCAGATACCTTCACTAAACCTATGAGTTGTTGGATCGGAAAATAAAATATGCAAGATTTAGTTAAACGGCAGATTTCAAAACTTTTTTAGAAATCATAACACAACCATTAAACCATTTAATGATACAACCATTAAACCATTTAATGATACAATCATTACTCCATTTAATGATAATAATGCATGATAAATACCATCTTTAATTAGCAATTTAATGCTAAATGTGAAGCTGTACATTCAACCATTAAAAACCAAAATTCCCATTCATTTCTTTAAGAATTTTGTTTTAATATAATTAATCTAATTAATTAAATTAAACCAAAGTGTAGCCCATTTATAAATGTTCATTTGTGCTTCTAATTAACCATTAATTAGTGTAAGCTTACATTCAATCATGGGCTTTAAAACCTCCATTTACATTTCTTACTTTGCTTGATAACCTTCCTTAAAGTCAATTGGGAATCTTATTGGACTTAGATAATTCAAGCTCCAATAAGCCCAGAATTAATTTAATCTTATTATAATGAATTCTAGCTTATTAGCTAAATGTCATTCCACTAAAGACAATTAGTTGAATTCTTAAATTGCTAAATATTATGAGAAAACATATTTCAAATAATATGTCCAATTGCAAAACCTATTATAAACCTTATTATAATCATCCACACAATAAAGGGTAAAATTACCGTTTTGCCCTAATGTTGGTTTTGCCTTCTAGATCTCCCGTTTTACTCTTTATGGTGATTAACACACAAGATCTCATCTTGGTGTTAAGACTTGATGGATAGTTAGTCCATCAAACTCTTGGCACTAGTTTAATCACCAATCTCCATAAACCATCTAGAAGTGATCATATCACTATAAACTCTTTATTTGAGTGAATGTTCCCTGATATATGTTTTAACTAATAATTCCAACATGCAGACACTAGACTAATACTCTGTAAAAATCCATTCCAATCATATCAAGAATTATAATGAAACACATATAAGTTTACTACTCATCAAGATTGTGGTCTATAATAAGCAAATGTTAAAATGTATATTTTAAGACTAAAGTAACGACCTACTTTATTCTTGAAAACATACTTAATTCCATATTCATTTAATAGTTCCATTATAGATAGTCGACTACTATCATGATATGAAACTCATCATTCCCTTGAAGTAAACTCCTTTACCTACATAGAGATAAATCACAACACTACAGTCTAAATCATAATCAAGCGACCAACTTGATTTTTCAACTGTGAATCCATTATTTTAGATTCTTATAATATACATGTTTCCTATACATC
>JANSVA010000217.1:41600977-41611410 GCA_025504915.1 Erythroxylum reticulatum | reverse complement strand
GCAATCAATGGAACATGTTTCTTGTTCTTCTTATGTTCCTTGCGATGCATTGTTGCAAAAAGAAATGTGAGGCGATGAGTGGCTTGACAGGGACCTTCATCGGAAAGGTTCTTATATATAGTTTCATGTGCGTGGCCTCCAAGGACTTGGATAAATAAAATACGGACAACCTTAACGGACAGGTTTCAATCTGACTTGGGTGATCCCTTGGAGGACAAGTTCTTCTCCCACACCGCCCCCACCCCAACTGAAAATAGTAAAGTATAGCTGGACAGTCTACGCGTTGCTGATAAGAGTGACAGTTTAATACAAAAACCACTGATGGAGCACATGATGGGCTTATGATTGGGTTTAGTTCAAACACACTAATATATAATTATTTTAATTTTTTATTTATTAAATAATAAAATTTATATATGATTGAAATATAACTTATGATATCCTTGAAAAAAATACTAGTATGACGTTATTCTTTATATTATTTATATTAACAAAAAATTTATTATTAGACTATTTTATTTAATATTTAAATATTTTAGTGTTATTTCATCATAAATAATAAAAATAAAATTTTTAACAAAAATGATCATTAATGATAACTAAAAATTGACCATATTATTGAGCGTTTATCTAATATTTAGTTTTAATTTTGACAGAAAAAGTAAATCTTAAGTAGAATTATTTAACGGGCTTGGCAGAATAGGCTTGATAAAGATTCCATTAATCAAGTATGAAGCGCCTCTAAAACCATTTTTTCAAGAGTTAATTACAGCAACAATGCTAATGCACCATCAAATTAAAAAAGAAAAAGACAAAAAAAAAATGTGTAGGATTTGCGCTAACAAGGGAGATTCGGTCGCCTGATAGTCTGATACTCTCAAGAGCTGTTTCTATCTATGACAAATAGATTGTGATTTAAAAGTTTGGATTTCTTTTTATTCCAAGAATATAAATATTAGACTTATTTACCCTTCAGTATTTGTGTTCAAAATTCACGTTTGTAATACTATCGTATTTATATGTTATTGTTTACCCTTCAATTATTTATTTAATATTTAATTCTTAAGTTAATTAAAAGAATCATTATTTATATACAAGCAATTACACCCTGAAAATAAATATTTTATTGCTTGAGAACTTCTACATCACTTCACAATATGCAATCAAATTTCACATTGTGCTAATTTTTGGATATATAAATACACTCTTAATTATTAAGTATGATAAAATTTGGTATTGAGTTAAAATTTTAAAAACTTGTATAAAATCTTAAATAAAAATTTGAATGTAGATTCTCCAAAATTTGGAGAGGCAGTATCAACCATTAACATTCATTTATTATTAATGTATTTATATATCAACACGAAAAGAGTGTAGGAACACTTAATATTGAAAAGCATATCATTCTATATACTTTGCGAACATCTTGTTTGTGATTATTCTATATACTTTGTGAACATCTTGTTTATGAGTATCTACTTTTTCTAAAATCCAAGGACACCAAACAAAATTTCAAGAAGGCATGTATATATATAAGCTACATTGCTCTTACTGGCTCATAAATCTTAACTATGGCAATCCTCCACAGCTCACATACCAGACTGCCCAAGTGTCAATCTTTCAATGCGATCCATATGGTCCTATTCTGTATATTCTCTCTCACGGCCCAAGCATCCATAGAAAGCAGCAGTTTCAGCTTCACCAGCTTCACCTCTGACATGCATGACATAAACTTTGAGGGAGATGCATATGCAGCCGAACCTGTCGTCGAACTCACCAAAAATTTTGAAAATATGTCCGTAAGTAGCATCGGTCGAATCACACATAGCAACCCGATTCACCTATGGGACAAAGCTACTGGTCATTTAGCAGACTTTTCGATGCATTTTTCCTGTGTCATCAACTCCAGAGGCAACTTCTCAAGGGCAGATGGAATCACAGCTTTCCTTGTTCCGACAGGATCTTATATCCCAACGTTGTCAGGAGGAGGATATTTTGGTCTCTACTCAGATTATATGAAGTCTAACTTTGTTGCAGTGGAGCTGGACACGTTTCGGAATGACTGGGACCCCAAAAATACGGAGGATCACATAGGTATCGATATCAACTCGGTGCTTTCAGTCAAAACAGTGAATTGGTCCTTAAATGACATAGAGAATGGAGGCCGACTCGAGGTTTCCATTCACTACAACTCAAGCTCGAAAAACTTGAGCGTTTCGGTGACGAACGGTGATTATACAACCTATTCAGATATTCATACATATAACCTCAATTTGATAGTAGACTTGAGAGATCATTTGCCAGAGTGGGTTACAGTTGGCCTCTCTGCAACTACCACTACAATGTTTTTTGAGAAAAACGAGATCTATTCATGGGACTTCGTTTCCATGTTGCAAGTTCAGTCTAGAGGTAAGGGTCTTCCATGGTTTGTTTGGGTAGCTATAGGGGCCGTTGTTTTGTGTTCTCTTCTTGGTGCCTGTTGTGGATTTTTCTATTGGAGGCCTACAACAGATAGAACAGGAGAGTTTGAAGAGGATTCTGGGCCAAAGAAATTTAGGTTCAAATCTTTGGTGGTTGCAACTAATAACTTCAGGAATGAAATTGGAAGAGGCGGGTTTGGGAGGGTTTACGAAGGACTGATGAGGGGAACTGAGACCAAAATTGCTGTCAAGAGAATTACTTTCAGGCCTTCTTCGTTCAGTTTAAAAGATTACAAGTCAGAAATAAAAACCATTGGCCAATTGAGGCATCGGAATTTGGTACAACTAAAGGGCTGGTGTCGTGAAAAACAGGGTTGGTTTTGCTTCAAGCAAGAAGTGTTGCTCCTTGTGTACGAGTTTATGGAAGGAAAGAGCCTGGATTTGCATCTTTTTAATCAATCTCGCCTTTTGACATGGGATCAAAGGAAAAGAATAGTGTCAGGCTTGGCGACAGCGTTACGTTACATGCAAGAAGAATGCGATCCATATGTGGTACATCGAGACATAAAGTCAGCAAATGTCTTGTTGGATTCAGAGCTGAATCCTAAGCTAGCTGATTTTGGACAGGCTAGGCTTGTCGAACATGAGCATGCGGCACGTACCACGGATTTGATCGGAACAGATGGGTACATGGCTCCAGAGTATTGCCAGAACAGGAGGCCTACTAAGGAAGCAGATGTGTACAGTTTTGGCATAGTTGTTTTGGAAATAGCATGTGGAAAGCGAGCAGTTTTTGAATGTCAGAGAAATGGCAGAAACAGTATAGTGAGATTGCTTCTATGGGCTTGGGAACAATATGGGGCAAGAGACAACGAAGAAACGATTCGCGCCATAGCTGATCCGCGATTAAATGGAACATACATTTTGGAAGAAATGAGAAGGTTGATTGTTGTTGGCCTAGCTTGTGCTCATCCTAGTCACGGCGATCGCCCTTCAATTGGAGAAGCCATTGATATGCTTGAAGGTAAAGTTCAATTGCCCACATTGCCTTCACAAATGCCATTGCCACCAGACATTGCTGCTCTTCAAGCCACCGCTTTGGAAACTTCAGGACCTCCATCACAAGTTGGCGATGCTCTTGACGGAGTCCATACTACCGACTTTCAGACAGCTGAATCCTCGGAATATAATACTGCACCTTCTAATGACATTCCTTAGATGAATATGTTTCAAAAAGTTTCTGTTTACATATGCCAGGAGCAATCTTGAAAATTAGTTATTAAATTAAATTCCTTGAAAGTGGTTTAATCAATTAGAATTTCATATGAAAAGTTAAATTTAACGATTCAATTTTGACATCTGAATTCTAAATTTCAGGGTACTAAATGCAATCTAATATCTAAAGACATGCATGATATATTGAAATGAAAGACCACATACAGAAGCTGTTATTTTTAAAGATTGAAACATTTCTGGAAATTAAAAAATAGCCATTGGGAAATAATTTTTAGCAACCAAAAATGGGAAAACTCTTCCGTTGACATTTAATTCAACCTAAATAGCTTCTCATTCAGGAGGAAGCAGTCCTAAGTGTACTTACTCAAAAAACTGAAAGCCATGGAAAATACTTTGGCAACCTTCAGTTTACAAGTTCCTTGAAAAGGAGTGCATTCTTTTTTTTTATATTTTATAAAAAAAAGTTATTTTTTATTCAAATTTGTAACTTTTTATAAATAAAAATTGTGAAAAAATGGCGTCACATGCGTTAGCTTAACCTCTACGAAATTATGTATTTTTATAATTTAGAGAATGGTTGAGTTCATCATAAAAGGCCAAAAAGTATAAGAACAATATCTCATTAGTTTAATCTTTGAATGTATGGTCATAGTACATTGGAAGAATGACCGTGTATTCTTATGCTACATTTCTTCATCATTTCAGTGTTTTTGTCGTTTTATAAGAAAACTATTTGCAAAAACAAAGATGGAAGAAGGGAAGAACAAACAAAGACTTCGAAGACATAAACTGGTTGATAGTGATGGGCAATGCAGAAAAAACAAAATGCAAAGACACAGAAACAAACGAGGGACAGATCAATGCTTAAGCAAGAGCGGCAGGAACATTTCTATTCCTTTCCTGTACCAAGCCATCTAGAGCATGGCTACGTACAAAGAAATTTTGAAAAAAAGTATGAAATACAAATTATATCGTACAATAATACAATTCAAATTTGAGTTTGATTGAAAATTGGCCAATTCAAACCTAATTTACTAATTTTGAATTTAAAAAGTCTATTTATTATTTTTAATGGATAATTAATAGTTTTAACTAAAATAAATAAATAATATAACTTTTTAAAAAATAAACAATCTCTTAATGCTATATGTAAACCATGGAATAAAAAATCAAGGCATGAATTTTATTTGTTTTTACTTGTTTAAAAGCTAAAATAACTTTTCATTCATCCCATTAGACAATTAGTACATAATAATAAGATCCACATCTCACCAGTGTCACGACAATAAAGTATTACCGAATCTACTCGCATTTAACTACAAACCCATCTAATCTTTAAAATTTTAAAAAAAATTCTTTTGGTTTTTAATTTTTTTTAAAAATCATTTAATTAAACTTTAGTTAAATAATAATAACAAAATATGCATGACTATCAAAACTGGACTAGTCGAATATCACTAATATAATAATCCAATTTAACTTTTAAATATGACTTGAATGATTTAAGGTTGACTTAAAATAATAATTTAAGATAATTATAATAAATTATTAGCTTATATCAGATTTAATTAGTTCGGTCTGAGTTTAAAAATTCGGTTGAATCGTCATATAAATAACATTTAAATAATCCACGTTTGATATTTATATTACATATTTTTTGTAGTTATTTTTTATTCAAAAGCTAAAGAATAGAATTTTTATGAAAAACTCAAACTATAAAGAATTGTTTCGAGAATTTTAAATATTTGAGGAATTCTTAAGCTACAGGACATTTTTATGTCTTACAATTCTCAACCTAATATAAGATTATCCTTAAGAGAAAATGAGGGAAAAGAAGAGAGGTGACATTTTCAATTCAATCTACTTAATTACATTTTAATTCTTTAAATCAAATATAAAATTCAACCTTTTATTTAATAAAACAAATGAAAAACCATAATTGGAATATAAATTTCAAGTAATTTGAGTAATTTCATGGTCTCAATTTGACATACTCGGCCCACGTGGGGCTTCAGTAGGACTTGGGCCGTTTCAAGTCTCAAGAGCAATTGCACCTTAAAGGAATTGCCGAATCGTCATTCCTGAGTGGCAGCTCCAATTCTACCACGAAGCTGATGATAATATTAACCTGAAGAGTTGAGCTTCCTTCATAAGATCAAAAAGATTGGACCATACACAATACAAAATGGGATGCATCACACTAATTCATTTCACAAATAAACGAAAAATTCATTTATATCTCCAAAACGTTACAAAATCGGCAAAATGTTAGCTCTTAAGTTTGATGAATGTGTATTATATAAAGTTGTTATACCTTAAGTTATAAAGAATATTAATGATTATTTTAATTTTGATCTTCTTCCATTGAATTTTAATACGTTCATATAATTAATTTTTAGTCTATTTAATATTTTTTCAATCGCTTAGAATTATAAATACAATATCGAAATTAAAAACCATATTTGAATAATTGAAAATTGTAATTAAACGGCCCCTCGTTTAAACAAGAACCTGGTCACTTCTTCCGTTTTTCTTTATAAGATCAATTTATGTTTATGATATATAGAAAGCATGGCCATGTTGGTAAATCACATTGAATGGGGAAGCAACAACAGCAGGGACAAATTTAAGTGCTGAAGTTAATGCTGACCAAATGTTATATCCAGTTAGGGAAAGCCCATCCAATCGATCTCTGAAAATCACGAAAGCCTATGATCCCCACGACGGATAAAGAAACAGTAATTTAGCGCCTCAAAAGACTTCCTGTTCTCAGCCCATAACCAGTTGGCTCTCAATTTCTTGCATGCTACTGCTCAATATGCCACACGCCAGTGTATGTATACCACATTTCAGTTCAATATCGATAGTCCTTTAATCACGCCATAAGTAAAAAATTAAATAAAATCTTTTGAAGTTAAACACAATGTAATTGTACTAATCTCTCATTTTCACTTGTTACCTGAAACGTATTCAATAAAAAAAAGTAGATGCTGATAGGCAACAAGTTATGCTATATTTATTAATAACATTCACTCCTATCCACTTTAACTAGAATGTTATATGACAGTGGCTTTCTAAAACAAGTTTGGATTTATCATGAAATGAGTACGATTTAACAAGACTAATTTTAATAAACTAATATAATAGTTGATGAATATAATTCTACGGTCAGCATCATTTGATTGCAACTTAACACATATCTTTTGCATTTATTAGAACTGGAATTTTAATTGCTAGACCACTTACAACAATTATTTTGCCATTTTAATAGGAAATTGCGTGGGAATCTTAATGCCAAGTTTGCCTACTGAATCAAGGGAAACTATACGTTCCACCATCTTTAATATGAGAATCATAACCCTCACAAGATAAGAAACTTGCTCCAAGTTCAGCCTATCGCTCTAATGGTTTTCACAAACAAAAACAAATTTGAATTAATATGCTCCTAACGTATTTAATTTAAAGAAATTGAAACATTGAGAAAAAGGAATTAAAAAAGAGTATTTTGCTCATTTAAATAATTACTTAGGTTTTTAAATTCTTGTAAAAAGAGAAAAAGAAATTGCAAAAGTGGAAATGACTTAATTATTGAAAAAATTAATTTCAATTTAAAAATAAAATGATCAGGAATAGCATCGGAGTTTAGGAAAGATGGACCTAATTTGAAATTTAATTGAAATAGAAATTTGACTAAATTAACATTTAAAAGGGAAAAGAAGAAGAAGAATATCATGTGTATAACCTTACCCTAAACGAGTTTCATGTGTGGTTAATGCTTCTCTTTCGACTAAAAGCAACTGAAATTTAGCCACCAGAGAGGATTTTTGAGATTTAGTTTTAAAGAGAAGGGAACATGTAAAGAAATCAATATAAATAAGTATGAAGGGTGAAGTTCACATATGAGAAATTTCAATCATCAAGATAGATTATTTATCAAAATTAAAATAACAATTAAAGTAAAGTATCTATGCCCCCCTCTCTCTCGACACACACAAGTCTATTTAATTAAGAAAGTGCCACCTCTCATATGCACAATTAAGCTTATTCCAACTTATTCAAAGTGTCTCTTTCCCTGGATCTAGAATGTTTATTTTTCTAATGTACATAATATGCTTCTTATTTCAGTCCTTCATATAATTCCTAACATTCAAACTATGATGGTCACATATAAATTCAAGAATTAAGATCAGAGAATAAATTGAAACTAGTCATATATTAATAATTAAAATATTAAACATAAACTATATCCCTAACCCTAATTAGGGATTTCACTACTAAACATAATGAAATTCAAACAAAAACAAAACAATCTTGTCATAAAAGAAAGGAAAGAAAAAAGAGTTGAAGAGAAACCCTGAATTGCTTGTAACTGGAGATGAATCTTCCCTCAATCTTGCTCTTAAACTCGTTTTTATGCTAGGAAAACCTAAAACGAGAAATCAATGAAAAGCGGCTTCCAAATGCTCAAAAAGCAAAAAAATCTCTTTAATGGCTCTCCTCCAAAAGATTTAATTAAACTTAATAAGAATATTTATAAGTTATGGTTATATAAAAGAGTCATAATGTAATTGAAATTAAGTTTTCACAAATCATTGGATTCCGTATCATAAGTCAGGTACTTGTTCATTTTCCCATACTAATGCTGATTAGGTTCTGGTATAAAAATCATGTAAAGGTAAATGCCCTTGGATCGGATACTGGTTGAATTTAATAGCCCAAAAAAGTTAAAAAAAAATAAAGATACATAAAATAAAATGGGACAGAACACAAAAATTTACGTGATTTGGTCAATATGACCTACGTCTAAGACTGGAGGGTGAGCAATTTTACTAATATGTGGAGAATGTATACAAGTACAAAAGCTGGAACAAAAGGCTTTCAAAACTCATCAAATATACAGAAAATAACTAAAAAAAAGATGAGAGAATTTGTAGGAGGGAGTGGGGCTGATTTTTAAGTCTCCAACCATCCCTTCTATTTATAGTTGAAGTCCAAGCATCTGTCCATTTCTTCAATCTATATCTCTGAGGCTAAGGCATGCAATGGTGGCCATTATTGTTGACTTAAATGGAAGAGGCCAAGGCATGCAACGATGATCATTATTTTTTACTTAAATGGAAGAGGCCAAAGCATGCAACCAATAGCCATTATTTTTGACTTATTGGAGGGGTCAAGGCATGCAACAAATCTCTACCTTGACTTAGTTATGAACAATTAGTGATTTGCTTCACCTTCTCTGATAATGTCCCAAAAGGGTTGCATTACTAACTATAAACGCCAATCAAGTCCAAGCACTGCTTGAACTTGTAAATTGGAAGAACCTTTGTAAACATGTCAAGAGGATTGTCCTTAGTGTTGATCTTTTAAATAAGGACCTTCTTCTCTGCAATAGTATCCCGAATGAAATGATACTTCACATCAATATGCTTTGTCCTCTCATGATACATCTAGTCTTTCTTTAAATGAATAGCATTCTAATTGTCATAATAAATAGTAGTAACCCCTTGATGAAAGGATAACTCACCAAATAAACCTCTCAACCATAATACTTCTTTGATAACCTCAATAACTACCATATATTCTGCTTAAGTAGTAGATAAAGTTACTACATGTTATAGAATATCTTTTCAGTTAATAGCACAACCTCTAATGCAAAATGCATAAACTGTCAGAGACCTCCGTCTGTCGAGATCATCGGCATAATCTGAATCTACAAAACCGACCAAAGTGTTGTTGGTTCTACCATACTCCAAACAAAAGTTTGAAGTGCCTTTTAAGTATTTGAGAATTCATTTCACCGCTTGCCAATGTTCTTTGCCAAAATTGGCCATATATTTGCTAATGACACTAACAGCTTGTGAAATATCAGGACAACTACATACCATTGCATACATAATACTGCCAACAACACTAAAATACGGAACTCGTGCCATATAATCTTCCTCTTCATGTGACTGTGGTGATTGAGCAGTTGATAGTATAAAATGATTAGCAAGAGGAGTACTAACTACTTTGGCATCTTGCATGCAAAATCTCTTTAAAACTTTATTGAAATAATTCTCAGGGGTCAAGAATAATTTACCAGCTTCTCGATCACATCTTGTCTCCATGCAAGAATTTTCTTAGCTGCTCCCAAATCTGTCATCTCAAATTCACCATGCAATAAGGCCTTCAAATGGTGATATCTGTGACATTCTTGGTAGCAATAAGCATATCATCAACATATAACAATAAATAGATGAATGAGCCGTCATTTAACTTCCAAAAGTAAACACAACTATCATACATGCTCTTGGAGAAATCATGACCCAACATAAATGAATCAAATCTCTTGTACCACTGTCTTAGGGACTGTTTCAATCAGTACAAATTCAACAAACACACCTGGTCTTCCTTTCTTGCAACTTTAAAACCTTCAAGTTGATTCATATAAATCTGCTCATCTAATCCGCCATGCAGAAATGTTGTCTTGACGTCAAGTTGTTCTAATTTCAAATCAAACATGGAAACCAATGCAAGTAATACACGAATAGAGCTGTGTTTCATCATTTGTGAGAAAACATCATTAAAATCAACACCTTGTACTTGACTATAGCCTTTTGCAACTAAACATGCTTTATACCTTGCATTTTCAATACCTGAAGTACCTTCTTTTCTTTTAAAGACTCATTTGCAGCCAATAATTTTATTACCCTTTGGTGGCTTCACCAGAACCCAAGTATCATTCTTGTGTAAAGATTTCATTTCTTCATTCATGGCCACCACCCACTTATCAGC
>JANSVA010000217.1:41585902-41600877 GCA_025504915.1 Erythroxylum reticulatum | reverse complement strand
CCAAATATAGATCTTATATGTACTCAATCATATTATTCTCCAATTTATCCACATTATCAAATATGTACTTATAATAACCAGTCGACGTAACCTTTAGAACTTCTACATATATCACTTGTTTCACTTTCCATACGTACACTCTCAATCAAGTTAGAATTATAGACACATAGCTATTTTGAAATTTGGATATCAAATTCACTAACACCATCTTATACCGGATCATAAATTCCGAGTTCAATCTTTCAATTCCACCTTGCTTGTACACCTTAAATCTTGTTGTTTTTACCCTGTCTCTATCTCTTCCTCAGTCAATTCATGAAAATCTTTTCACATCCCTATCAATTCAAGTACATATCCATTTGAAATCACCACAAATACTGAAACTATGTCTTACATATTGGACTACACCATATTTCTTATTTCTAAATATCCACAAACTTTCCTTATCTTACACTCAAACCAAACACCATTTTTCTCATCATTTCTAGTAGTCCAAGCTCTTAACAAGAGTTTATACATGTGACTCATACGATTGCAATTACTGGGATTCTATACTCATTGGTACCCTTCTCTTATAGTGAGGAATCAGATGTAGTAGATCCTTGCAAAACTCCTCATATTCTTTTACAAGGTGGCATTTTACTCCTTCGATAAGACACCATCTTTCAGATTAGTTCCATTTTAATCTTATTTCTTACATGTATGCATGATATGCATGTCACTTAATGCAACACATCAATTCATAATACACAATTAATCACATAGCCTACCAATTCATAACATTATACATTCTGAGCCTAGGAAAAACCTATGGCTCTGATACCATAAATGTTAGACCCTGTTTTCGGAGCCTAACAATCCAGAGTCAAAACAAAGACCGTCGTCCCATAAGGGTGGTGTGCCCATAACAGTCGAACATTAAACAGTTAAAAATTTTAGAATCACAAGCAAAATCCAATCATATTTCATTAATGAATCCAAACAGAGTTTATACAAACTTATACAAAATACAAAAATACAAAAGTTACATATGATATAATTGAATGCTTATGCTTGATATGATTTTAAAATACAAACGAGTTCTTGAACAATCTTCAATACAAAAGTCTCTATATATCTTGGAGTTTCGATGTCTTGCAAGGATTTGCTTTTCGTCTCTTTCTGCACCTAAGGAGGGAATCGTGGGGTGAGCTACACAGCTCAGTGGCTAATATATTTATAACCATTGGCAATTGATCAAAGTCAAGCATAAGTACACGTATATATATATATACATATGTATACGGCATTTTAAACATTCTGACTTTATTCAAGCAATTTAAACATTTGATCACTTTAACTCAAACTTAACACACAACATAAACTTCAGCCATTAAACATAACACTTAATTATACACCATACTCGAACATCTGAAGATGCAATGCACAATAAATGGCTTGAGGGTTTCGTGAATAAAATAGAGAAACTGAAGTTTACTCTGTGAGAAAAATAAATCCACTTTTTGGATTTCGTATGCCACAAGTGGGTAGTCGGGAGAAGGTTTTACGTCGACATGCACGTGACTACGAAACGGTTCCTCTCTTGCCCAAACATAATCAAATTTATGCTCAATTTAGTTAATCACAAATTTGCACTCTCATGCTTCTTATTTCATCATATTCTCATATTTTAATGCTTTTTCTTCTTTTCTTTCAATTCCAAATGTTATAACCTTTTTCAAGGTATAACATAATCACAATGCATCATGCATTTCCAAGTATTCACAATTATTTCAATTTCAAGCATATCAATTTCAAGCAAAACCACATACACACACATAGGCAAGAATTTGCCCAATTACACAATAACTATAAATATATTATCCACCTTATTTGCTTTAAAAAAAATCCAAGTCAAGGTTGTCTTTCCCCTTACTCTTGGGTAGGATTCTCTTGACTCCCTAAAACAAATCAAGTCTCATTCAATAGGAATTCAATAGAAAATTCCACAATGCAAAATCACTAAATTTGGTTCTAGGATCCTTTAATCTAAGCATTTTCTAAACTCTATGAACTAATATCTTTTCAAAAATATGAAAGATCTAAAATGATCTTACCTTCATTCTTCACCAAATTAAGGGATCTTTAGCTCAAAGGGAAGCTCTTCTCTTCCTTTACCTTTTTCGCTTCTTAAACAGCTCCAAAATCTCTCTTGAAGATTAGCACAATTGAAACCTTAGCTTGTTTTCTCTTTTTTTCTCTCTCTTCTTCTCTTCGTATTTCTCTCTCTTCTTCATGACTCTCTCTCTCTTTTTTCTTCAATTTTCGTTCTTCTCTCTTCTTAAAATGCCAGACAACACTTCTTCTTCCAATTATATCCTTAATGAGTGGGAAATGTCCCATTTGCCCTTCCATTTATGCCTTATGTCTTTTTATACATAAGTGTCATGCCAACAATGTCCTTGAACATTCTGACATAACTCTTTCTTCTAGAAAAATGTTCTCCTTTGTCTTAAGTTTCTAATGACACCTAAATCAATCCATTTAGTTCAAAGCTTCAAATGTATTACCCCAAACATTTTCAGACTGTTCTTATATTGAAACAGTATACTATACTTAAATTCCTCCCATTCATACTCTTCCAACTGATACCCTTACTTTGATTCAATTCATCTTTCTCAAATCAATACTAAATGTTATCAAATTCTATGGAGGGATAGAATGTGTTAAGAAACTATTGGTTCAAGAATCACTTCATTTGGAGGTCGGATAAAAGGTTATGGCCGAAAGAATCAAACAAAGTTTTATCATTAATCATATTGAACCTATCTCGGGAAAAATTTGCATAACTATCATTAGAGATGCTAGATTAAGACCAACTTAGAAGGATTTGAAAGAGGACTTCAAGATCTACAACTTTCATGAAGACCTTGAAGATAAATTCTATCGTCTGAAGGGTCAAAAATGGAGTAGACAATAGGATCGGGTGAAACTAGTCGAAAAAGCAAACGAAGCAAAGCAGACGAAACAAAACAGACAAAGCAAAGCAGACGAAGCAAAGTAGACGAAACAAAACAGACAAAGCAAAGCAGACGAAGCAAAGTAGACAAAGCAAAGTAGACAAATCAAAAAGCAGACAAAGCAAAGCAGACAAAGCAAAGCAGACGAAGCAAAGCAGACGAAGCAAAAGGGAAGACGAAGCAAAAAGCAGACGAAGCAAAAGGGCAGACAAAGCAGAAAGCAAACGAAGCAAAAGGGCAGACAAAGCAGAAAGCAAACGAAGCAAAAGGGTAGAAGAAGCAAAGAGCAGATGAAACAAAAGACAGTCGAAGCAAGAAGCAAACGAAGCGAAGTTAACTTAAGGTGAAGCAAAGTCAACTTAAGACGATGCATCTCTTAAGACGAAGCGGAGTCAACTTAAGATGAAGCAAAGTCAACTTAAGATGATGCAAATCTTAAGACGAATCGGAGTCAACTTAAGATGAAGCAAAGTCAACTGAAGATGATGCAACTCTTAAGATGAAGCGGAGTCAACTTAAGACGATATAACTCTTAAGACGAAGCGGAGTCAACTTAAGACGATGCAACGCTTAAGACGAAGCAGAGTCAACTTAAGACAAAGCAAAGTCAACTTAAGACAATGCAACTTTTAAGAAGAAATGATGTCATCACAGACGATGTGACGTCTTCACAGACGATACGTCTTTACAGACAATACATCTTTATAGACGATGCATCTTTACAGACATTGCATCCCTACAGACGAAATGATGTCATCACAGACGATATATCTTTACAAACAATGCATCCTTATAGACGAAATGATGTCATCATAAACGATGTGATATCATCACAGACGATGCATCTTTACAGACAATACATCTTTACAGACGATGAATCTTTGCACTCCTAAGCATTTCCCTTTCTAAGGACCATAACTTTCAATCTAGAGGTCCAAAAATTCCATACTATATACCATTGGGAAGCTAAAAGAAAGGCCTACAACTTTTTAGAAGATAACTCTTTCTAAATCTATCTTGATCAATCCAGAATTTCCCCTGAAGTCAGAATATGAACTTTACATTCATCCTAATTCTTCCCATTTCATAGCCTCTCATCTACCAAAAACACCAAAGCAAAATATGAATCAATCCACACTTCTCATTTACTACTTCAAATCTTCTAAGAAAAATTCGAGGTCCAACATATGCTTCCACCAACAACCTCCTCAAAACCTCATCGGAGAGATTCAATATGATGGCTAATCTAGCCTTTTTATCTAGATCCGTGAATTTATCTAACGTCATATATGGTAGCTTTTTCTCCACTCCATCAAGTGCAATTTCACACCCATCTTGTATTAAAATGGCTTGTATCTTGAACTACCACATATCGAAGTTAATGCTCCAATCAAACTTTTCAATAGAGGTCTTCGTTATCGTCATGATGGCTAAAAAATTGATATTCTGACTATTTTTTCATAAGTGGGCCCCATACGAGATACTGGGACAATGGACCCCACAAAAGCACTGGATGCGGGCCCTATAGGCAAAGTCAGGATGTGGGCCTCAAAAGAAAAGCTAAACTCTGTTTACAAAACCGAGGAAGTGGGCCCTACAAAATAAAATTGAGGCAATGGGCCCCACTTAGACTTATAATAAAAAAAACTAAGTTACTTTCTGATGTACAGGGTCCATCTTAGTAGCAACCACAGAGCATACGGTAAGTTAGACCAATAAGAGAAGCTTTGATACCAGTTTGTAAAGGTAAATGCCCTTAGATCGGATACTAGTTGAATTTAATAGCCCCAAAAATAATAACAAAAATAAAGATAGACAAAATAAAATGGGAAAAAACATAAAGATTTACGTGGTTCGGTCAATATGACCTATGTCCACGGTT
This sequence comes from Erythroxylum reticulatum, assembly GCA_025504915.1. Lineage (NCBI taxonomy): Eukaryota > Viridiplantae > Streptophyta > Magnoliopsida > Malpighiales > Erythroxylaceae > Erythroxylum > Erythroxylum reticulatum. Next base: position 41,595,996 of record JANSVA010000217.1, on the reverse strand, counting down.
GGAGGATAAGCAATTTTACTAATATGTGGAGAATGTATACAAGTACCAAGGCTGGAATAAAAGGCTTTCAAAACTCATCAAATATACAAAAAATAACTAAAGAAAGGATGAGAGGATTTATAGGAAGGAGTGGGGGTGATTTTTAAGTCTCCAACCATCCCTTCTATTTATAGCTAAAGTCCAAGCATTTGTCCATTTCTTCAATCTATATCTTTAAGGCTAAGGTATACGACGGTGGCCATTATTGTTGACTTAAATGGAAGAGGCCAAGGCATGCAATGGTGACAACTATTTTGGACTTAAATGGAAGAGGCCAAAGCATGCAACCAATAACCATTATTTTTGACTTGTTGGAGGGGCCAAGGCATGCAACAAATCATGTTTAAACATCTAGCAACTAACACCTATCTCACTCCTGACACTGGTTAACTACTGTTTCTGTAATCTTGGATATCTTTGAACTTGAATTGATTTCTAATAACTTCTACAAAGTTGTTGTCCATTATATTTAACTTCTAATCAACTTTAATTTCTTATTAATAAGAAAATTTTAAAAAATGTTGCACTTGAGTTTGAAACTTCACCTCTAATTATCACTTATAAGTTAGCAAACTAAATATGAGAAAATTCATCTAATTCAAATAAACTATGCTTTAAGAATGACTTATGATATGCTAATTTAAGCCCTATAAGCATGCAAATATAGACTTATCAAATTTCTTATACTTGACTTATTGTTTGTCCTTAAGCAATCGACCACCCAACCAATTAGATTAACTAACTAAAATAAGAAATAATTCCACTCGTTTAGGTGTTCGATAGTATTTAACATATGTCACAAGCCTTTAAATCTCTAAGTGTCCTTAGTGGAGGAGTTGTAGTCTCTTAAGAGCTTATCTGAATGATACCTACAAATATGGACCTACATACATTAGTTAGCTTAACGGTTTACGACATAAGATATACGTATTTCAACTTTTAATTGAAAGACAAAAATATATAATTTTTTAAAAGAATAATTAATCAATCAAAACAAAGCAAGTACCATTGTACCTCCTTCATTAAGTTCAAACACTTCAACTTGACATTTTCTTATAAGACATCAACCATTCACATGAATATTTGAATTTTTGGGTTAGTTAACCTATAATCTTCTTGTGAAATTAAGGGCCTATTGTTTTCATTTACATTTTTATTTTTCTATTTTTATTTTCAAATTTAGTAAACAAAATTTTATTTAATAATGTATTAAATTTTTTAATTAAATTAATTTAATAATTATTGATATATATAATTAAATTTAAAATATCTTCAAAATGTATATTTATAATTAAATTTGATTTAATAATTAAAATATTTTTAAAAAATTTAAATTATAAATTATTTATTTTAATAAAATAAAATAAAATAATTTTATTGATAATTTATTAATAAATATTATATAAGATATTAATATAAATTTAATTAGTAATTTATCTTTAAGTTTTATCTAATAGGTAATTATCATTAGTAATAAAAATATAACTATATTGATATTAATAACCAAACATGTTTTTGTTCTTATTTGAAAGAAAAATAGAAAACTAAAACTAAAAAGTACAACAGAAAAACAAAAGTGAAACAAAAGAACCTCTAAATTTAGCATGGGTTTAAAAATCATCTAATCTTCATTTCTCCAATAAATGCACGCAAGCAAAAATTAAAAGGTCTTTGGGTTTGGTTGTAATGAGGTCAAAGGGACAAGTTGATTAACAAAGGAAAGGAACATGGAAAAACAAAATATTCATAATTAGTATAGCAGGAGTGAGAAAGTGATTAACAAATCTTCATCAACTCCTTATGTCTAGCAAATTCCTCTCATCCTTCATTCTTTTCAAGTGTAAGAAAAGCCTTTCAATCAATTTTTGACATATTTTTGTTTCTTTTTAACTTTATCTTTTCATTTTTTAAACCAGCAAAATTTTCCTTTTTACATTATCATTTCATATACATCACTATCTCCCTTACACTTAAATCTTTTCTCACCGTATCCTACAACTTCAAATCATAAGTAAAAGCTCCATTAATCATGAATTAGGATGAAATTACTTGTTTTATTTTTAGGCTCAAGGTTCTTTGAGAAAAGTAACAAAGGAAGTGCTAAAATTTATTTAAGGTTCAAATGGTTCACTAATGGCTCAATATATAAAGGGTTAGGCAATTTTGCTCAAACAAAATCCTAAATGCCTTTATGATTTTCATTCTTGTACATATCTTAACTTTAATATAAGAGAGATGAAATGCAAGTTCTAAAAGTCCAAAGTTAAAGAAGATATCTACATTCGGAAGAAAATTTTACATGTTGGCTCAATTTCTCGTAAGACAACTCAAGTCAATTGAAAGTATCATCACTTAATAAATTTGTTCCCTAACCTTCATAAAATCAAATTTTCATAGCAACCACTTAATTATATTATTTACCTAATTTTTAATAAACAATCTTAACTAAGAATTATATATGAACTTATATATCAACCTAGATTAACTAATGATATCTTAAACATAATATAGAAATAAAAGTAAAGAATAAACCTAAAGCTCTCAAAAAACACAACTTTAAAAAAAATTGCTAGTTATAACTTAAAACTTAAGGAAAACAACAAATTTTTAGAAATTTACCCCTTGGCTAAACATAATATTGTCCTCAATATTAGAAAAGTAAGATAATAAGAGCAATCATGAAAGACAATCAAGGTAAAGAAATATACCTTAAGTTAATGCAAGGTTGGTAAAGTAAAATTAAAAAATAAAAATTACCTAAAAAATAAATCAAAAAAACGTTAATAGAAATTTAGAACTAAGAAACTAAAATGAAAGAAAAGTAGTGTTAAATGTTGGGTTACCTCCCAATAAGCACTTATTTAGGAGTCTTTTAACTAGACATCCTACTTAAGCTCTTCACTCGTATAGGATCTTCAATTGAATGGGCTTGCTTTCTTCTTACACAAAAGTTAGAGAAGAAGAGATACTATCAATATAAAAATTATTTTCATTTAAATATGCATAACCCAAGAAAGAAGGGCATTATTTCTTATCGAGCTTAGGCACTTCTTTGGTAGATAGTAAGAGTTTAGGCTTTCCTCCTCCTAAGTCGTTAAAAACACAAGAACATGAGGTCTATAACCCTCTCTTTCCAACCTAAAAGTACACTCAACAAGTTCAGGATCCTTCTTTATTTCATTAGGTAAATCATGCATAATATTGTTGACTACCTCCATCCTATAATACTCATAATCAAGGGTATATCCTTTCAAAGCCTTGAAAATGTTGAATTTTAACTTCTTTTTACCCACCCCTAAGGTTAACTTATCCTCAGCTACATCAATTAATGCCTCTATAGTAGTCAAAAATAGCTTCTTTAAGATTATGGAAATCCCAATGTCATACTTCGTATCTATTATTAAAAAATCTGTAGGAAAAATTAGTTTTCCTACTTTTACTAATAGGTATTTTACTAACCCAACTAGAGACCTAAATGATCTATAGACTAGTTGGAGTAATACGTTTGTAAGCTTGAGCTCCCCTATTCTAAGCTTACTAAAAGAGATAAAGTTATAAGATAACAATTACACTTAGACCACACAAAGATTTAATTTCATTGGAAGTACCAAAATGACATGAAATGATATAAATCCTTAGATCATTTAACTTTTGAGGTAATTTGTTTTACAATATTGCACTACACTCCTTGGTTTAAAGTAACAAAATATAATCCTTAAGCCTTTTCCTTTTTTAGAGATGATTTCCTTTAAAAAATTTGCATATGATGGCATTTAATCTAATACTTCGATAAAGGAGATGTTAATATGTAACTTCTTAAAGATGTAAAGGAATTTCTTGAAGTTGTGTTAATCCTTCCTTTTCTTTAATCTTGATAGATATGGCTTAACAATGGGTTCTAACATTTCCTCTAGTTTGAGATTGGAGCCAAATGAAGATGAGAATGATATCGATATTCTTATATTCATTTAATTCTTGCTCTTTTTTGGGGGCTTATCCAACATTTACACTTCCTTCTTTCCAGTGGTTATAACATCAAATATTTTTCTCATCCTCAATATGATGGTGCATGTTTAATCTTTTGGTTTTACCTTTATATTTCTTGGAAACTTTCCTTAACCTATTTCACTTACCATCTTGGTTAGTTAGTTCACATGCACCTCTAAGTTGTGAATAGATACACAATTTGACTACACTTTTTAAAGCTGACCTACTTAAGGCTTAAGTTTTCTTAATTTATCTAATTTTCCATTGATTGAAGACATATATTGCTTGAGCATCTCTTCGATCCCCTTATTCTATTTAGGTGGTGGTTATTGATATATAGGTCTTTATAGTTAAAATCCAAGTGATCCTATAAGTTTAACTACTCTAGCTCTTTGCTCATTTTAAGAAAAATTTGGATAGTTTCTCCATATAGAGTTGTATGTATTGGAGAAAAGGTCGCTCTTAACCACTGTTTTTCCCTTATAGGAAACCATATGATCTACATCTTTATAGTAATTCAAGGTCAACTCTACATTTATATATATGTGGGAAGGATGTCTACATATTCCATATTGATAGTACGTCTCCCTATTGATCATTGACAATGCATCGTAATGCTAGTCAAAATAAAATAACTAGACTACTACTATAGTAGTGGTGAGTCTAAGTCGATCCCAAAGAGAGTGTGTGTAAAGTTGTAGAAATGAAATTGATCAATGTTTAGGAAAAAGGGGGTTTTCGATTTTGAAATAAGAAAATAAAATGAAACTAGACTAATAAAAACAAATTAAAGGAAACATGCAAAAAATGATAAAAGTGGGGAATTCGGTAGGGATTTGATTCTTTGGTTTAATCTCAGCCTACACCCTAATTAATCATATTTCATTGATTTTTTGCTCTCAAACCTCTCCTAGCAACTATTAATCATGGGTTATAATTAATCTGAGTTTTTCCTTAGGTTTTTTTAATCAAGATACGATCGTTAATTAAACCTAACCACTGAATAACTTAGGATACGATCTCTAAATTTAATTAGGCAGTAGTATTATGAATTAGGAAAATCAATTAATCAAGGCAACAACCAAATACGATGTGTCATTTAACCTAGGTGATATTATCCCTAATGATTACGAATCATTACTCACTACATATGAATTTCAACATAACAATTATAGATTATATCAAAATTATAACAATGGGTTTGCAATTAAACGATTCAATGAACGCATCAAAATCATATTTTCACAATACCCAATTCAGTAAACACAAGATAACATAATCAATTCTTAATGAGAGAAAGAAACAACAAAAACAAAGAAATACACTTATCCCAAGTCGTCGATGTCGATGTCACCTCTAAACCGGTGTCGAGATGTATAGCCCTTAATGGGTCTCTCCTAAAAAAATGCTTCTACTCCTCTTCCACATTGTTTTGCTTACATAAAAGGCAGGCTGCTTGCATTTAATTCACGCTTTTAGCTCATGGGCTGCTAATGCTTCATCTTTAATCTTCTTAGTATTTTCACCATTAAGTCTTGGCATTAATTACTTGCTCTAATATTTATCATTCTTGCTCCATGATGACAAAGGATTGTGATTCTTTGAAAAACAACTCAAATGTTGTTCTTTCGACTCACTTTAATTTTTTTGCTTCCAAATTATGCCTGAAATGACATATAAGTTAAAGTGAGTATCTTAAGCAATTTCATATCAATAATCGCTAAGTGATATGAAATAATTTCATAATCAATTAAGCATCTATCAATCATGTCATAGTTTAACATCTTCATCATGTTAAAGATATCTACTACTTTTAATGCCAAGTTTGAAGATGCTTAAACCTTATAAATGGAGGCTTTTGAGTTTTTTTTCCTTACCACCTTAGTTTATGAATTCTTAGCTAAGGTTTCAATAATCTCTTTGACTTCCTTGTCAATTTCATAGATATGGTCCCTCTTGTAGTTATATCAACCAAAATTTGATATGTGAGAATGAGGCCTTCACAAAAGAATTGTATAATCAATTCTAGTGTATTGATGATATAAACATTGGCTAAACAAAGCTTTATATGTCTCTCAAACTTTATAGAATGCTTCTCCCTATTGTTTGCAAAACTTTGAATTTGCATCCTAAGCTTGGTGGTCTTATCTAGAGGAAAAATTGTAGTATAAATGTATCATATATGTGATCCCACTCCTTAGAAGAATTAATCTCAATCAAAAGCAACTAGATCTTTATTCGATCTCTTATGTGATAATGAAAGCATATTATCCGTAACTCATCTTCAGTAGGGCATTTAATAGAAGTGTCTGGATTATCGAATGTAATTATTTTATAAAGGTGATGATATCTTCATTAAGCAATCCATTAAAGGTTGGTAGTAAGTGGAGATGGGCATATATGAGCCTATAGTTATGTGCCCTTTAACTCAACTAGATATATAAGGGATCAACATTTATAATAAGTATCGAAATATTCCTTATACAAATTCTTTATGGTTGCTGCTCCCCAGTAAAAACAACAACATTATGCTAATTTATAGCTATCTTTATTCTCCTTCTTACTTTGTTCTATATGTAGGACCACTAGATTTTAGGGTCAATAGGAAGTCAATTGTCTAAGTTTTCATGTATATATCTCCCCTTGCAACTATTTGAAACAAATAGAGGAAGATAAAAGAAAAAGAAAACTATTATTAAAAAATAAGAAACTAAATACTCCACAACAAAGGTACTAACACCTTGATCGATCTATTTGTAAATGCACATAATTAATTGTAGCAAATTATAAAATCTAGAGTATTTCAAAGTATCGATCCCATTAGGACTATAACTATTAAATTTTTTTAATCCTAGCTAAATAATAAAATTTAATTAACAACATATTTATGATAAGTAAGTTATTTATTAAACTAATGAAAGAAAAGTGATTAGATACAAAAGGAAATTAATTTAAAAATGATAAGGCTTCAAGATTTACCTATGAGGAATTCCAATCATTAAACAATATTAAAGTTAAAATAACAATTAACATAAGGTATCTACGCCCTCTCTCAAAACATATAGGTATTTCTAATTAGAGAATTATCACCTCTAGGAAATACAATTCACCTTAGTAAACTCAATAAGAACTTTTAATATTTTAGTTATCATTATAATCTATGGTATCTCTTCCTCTATATCTAGAACGTTTATTCTTTCAATGTACAATTTATACTTCTCCTTTCAATCCTTCATATAATCCCTAAGATTAAATATATAATGCTCATTTATAAATCTAATAATTAAGATTAAAGAGAATAAATTTAACCCAATTAATAACTAATTATGCATTAATAATTGAAATATCCAACATAAACTACATATTTAACCCTAATTAAGGATTTAGCTACTAATCATAATGAAATTCAAACACAAAAATCTTATCATAAAAGAAAGTAAAGGAGAAAGAGAATTGAAAAAAAAAAGATATTCCCAATTGCTTTTAAGTGGAGATGAATCTTCCCACCAATCTTGGTCCTAAACTCTCCTTGATGCTAATAAAACCTAAAATAAGAATTTAATGAAAAGCAACTACCTAAAGCTAAAAAATCTATAAAGACCACAAAAGCTCCAATTAAACCTATTGTTATCAATTATAAGCTAAGATTAGATAAAAGAGTCCTAAGGTAATTGAAATTAGGTTCTATGCATCCTCAAATTACATATTATGAGTCTAGTGTTTGTCCATCTTCCCATATTGGCATCAATTAGGTTTAGAACTAAAATTCATGTTTTAATAGCTTGTAATTGGCATTTGATTCAATCATATGTATGGAAATGATTTACTACTATTTCTCTAACCTTTGACATCTTCAAACTTGAATTAATCTCTAGTGCTATTTATAAAATTATTATCCATTATATTAACTTCCAATTGACCTTGATTTCTCCTCAATCGGATAACCATAGAGAAGTTGCACTCAAATATGAAACTTTGCCTCTAATTATCATTAATAAGTCAATGGACTAAATACGAGAAGAGATCAACCAATTCAAATAAAACATGATTTAAGAATGCTAAATATAAGCAAATATAGCCTCTATAAACATGCAATATATTAACTTATTAATCATTAAATAGATAGCTAGGATAAGTTTTGAGAGAATAAATAGTCAAGATTAACGCTAATGAAATATCAAATTGTGGTACTTTTGAAAAAATGATATTAGGAAGAACGTAAAACGCATGGGACAATTTAAGTAACATTTCTTTCATTTGCAAATTAGAAATGTGATTAGACAATTTTAGGTACATATGGCAGTCATTGATTAATTAATAAATGTAACATAAGTAGACAATTTTATGATAATCTTGCCCATTCATTTGAAGTGAAATTTAAATTAAAGGCTACGATTTAGATCTCCACTTGAAGGACTATGTTAAAATAGCTAGGAATCAATAATTAGATTCTACCTAGTTGTAAAGTAAATAAGATGAAGATTTAAGGGTGCTTAATTAACTTTAAATGAATATTTCATATTAAGCCATGTAAAGGAATCATTCAACTTTATAATTGGTCAATCAATAGCAATGGATAAGCAAAGAATGAGGGTGTGCCATGTAGGGAAATAGATAAGCCTAAGATTTGTCTATGCCAAAAAACACATATTGTCTCGCCATAAGTTGTTGGATTTAGGTATATCTTATAATCTAGATTTGTTGATTCTTATGACAATGAATCCATTAGTTGCCTATGGACACATAGCAAAATAACTTAATTTTTTCCCGCATATTCTCATAATACAATTGCCTATAATATTTAGTAATAATTTGCTTCTTCCTTACCCAGGTCTCATGCCCAATGTTTTAACCTTATAGGCATGTTATTTGAATCCATTTTTTTTCCTCCATTATCTCTTCCTTACCCTTATTCTATTTTATTTTTCTAGCATTTTACACCTTTGAGTCACATTGTTTTAGAGTCTTTTTTAAAACCAAATTAGTTTTTAACATATGATTTTAATGATAACAGAACATTCTAATACTCATGTTATTTATCTTTGATGAAATTAGTTAAGTTAACATGTGAATGATCAAATTCAATGGAAGGATAAAGGAAGCAAATGTGGTAATTGGATCACTTAAACAACCAAAGGATGGAGAAAATAAACCAAATGGAATATGTGATTCAAGTGAAGGTCAAAGAATAAGAAGGAATTGAGCACATTTGATTTAAGTAAATCATTTTATTCCTTTTTACAACCTTATCTTGTTTATTTTAATGAATTAGGGGCTCAACCATTTCTTGATCATTTTTCACTTGGAGCATACTACATATACTTTATCATAATCAAGAGGAAATTCAAGAAGGTATTAAAGAAAATGCTTTTACTTAATCAAAACATTTGTGGAGAACTTCTGAAATAATTTTGGATCAATTTTTTTCAAAGTAGTTTGTTTGGATCTCTGAATTAGCTCAACAATTGACCAATATTTAGTCTTTTAGTATATTGGTTGAACAATGTAAGTGAATGGTCAACCAATGTCTCTTAGAAGAAAGTACAAACATGTATCATAGGTTTGTGATAACATTGGTTGAAAAAGGTCAAATAATGTCACTACTAGTAGTGGTAATGGCTAATTTTTGTTTCTAATGACTTTTTAGGTTATTTTGAGTATAAAGAGACTACATATGAGTTATAGGAGGCTAGTCTGGCATATTAGAGTTTTACTTAGAGTCTTGAGATATTAAAGAATGCATATTTGCATTATATAACACACACTGAACCTTTATTCATTGGTGTGAGTAAGAGAAAAAAGTTTTTGAGTTATATACTTATTATAATTGAGGAGATTGCTTAGGATATACTTTTAAGGGTTCTTCTTGAACTTGAACAGGATTTATAAAGAGTTACTCTTCACCTGTATCAAAGCAAGATAATTGTAAGGTTTCCTCTTTACTCGTGGTAAAGAATATGTTCTATAGAAGGTTACTATTCATCTACTGAAGGAAGAAGATAATAAATTTATAAATGGAGCTTAAAACGTGAACGTAGGTCAATGCTTATTAAACTAAACCAAGATCG
>JANSVA010000217.1:41546568-41585724 GCA_025504915.1 Erythroxylum reticulatum | reverse complement strand
ATATATATATATATTTTTAGAAAAATTTTAAATAAAGATCATTAAGACATAACTTGATTCTCCTTTTATTCAAGATAACCAATGTATAGGTAGACCTTCTTTCTTTGGAGGTGACAATTACATATATTAGAAAACTAGGATGAAACACTTTGTTTAATATTTGGGAAATTATAAAGAATGCTTCTTATGTTCCAATGAAAATAATAAGTTTAGATAAAGTGGACACTGAGGTACTAAAGGATGAAAGTGAGCATAGCAATAATGATAAGAGATTCATTGCATTAAATAGCAAACTGGTGCATATTTTTATTTTGTGTTCTTAGTATAAATGAATTTAATATGATGTTTATGTGTGGAACCAACCATAAGAGATGATACACACTTGAAATCATAAATAAGGGAACTACTTAAGTAAAAGAGAGCAAAGTAAGCTTATTAATGCATTAAAATGAGATTTTCATATGAAAAATATGTCAATTTCTACTATGTATACTCGCTTCATTAATTCTCTTATTTAACCAACTTGATTGAACAATAGTTACAATTTTTATGTAAGATCATTCCAAAAAAAAAAGAGGACACGTCCTTCTCATTTATATAAGCCTCTTTATTATCAAAATGATAAGAAACAAGCCAATTATCATCCTAGGCCTTATGAGACACAAAGAAGCATGACATTTACTCAAAATCACCATAGGTCACTTTTTCATTAAAAAACCAAGTCATATGCTAAACAATTTGTTAGGTCTCATTATGAAACAAGGAGAGCTTCATACCTTACACACATCCAAAAAAAGGCCAAAAATTCATATAAGCCACATTTTTATAAGTATTTGTCACATGCACTAATGTTACTACTAATATTTTTTTATTCTTAGTAATATTAGTAATTTAATATATGAAATATCTAGTTCAATGGAAGGGTAAAGTGAGTAAAGGAGTCAATTAAAACAAATGAGCAATCAAAGGATTACAAAAATGAACAAAATAGAGCACATATGTAATTCAAGTGAAGAACCGAGAATAAAAACAAATTAATCACATCAAGACTTGAAAAAAATCATCTTAATTCTTCTTGTAACATTATCTTAGTTGTTTCAATAAATTATGGATTCAATTATTACTTTATCATTCGACACTTAGGGAATATACATATACTTTTTCATAGTGGAGAGAAAATTTGAGAAAGTTTTAAAGAAAACCCTCTTTATGTATCAAAATACTTTTAGAAAACTTTTGAAATGATTTTGAATTAAGTTTTTGTCAAAAAAGTGTATCTAATCTTTTAAAGAATTTAAGAAGTTTTACAAACTTACTTTTTGAGCACTTTGGTAAACCAATCTAGTCAGTTGTTGACATATATTAGGTTTTTAGATATATTGATCAACCAATATAGTAAATGGTTGACCGATCAATGTTTCGTGAGCTTGTGACTATGTTAAGTGTTTCTCTTGACTTTGAACAAGATTTTTAAGTGATTATTTTTTACTTATAAAAGAGATGATTATAAGGGTTATTTTTTTACTGTGGCAAAGAAGATGTTGTAATGAAGTTTCTTTTCACCCATTGAAGGTAGAAGATAATAAATTCTCAAGTAGAGTTTAGTCGAATCATTATAAACTAAATTTATCTCTCTTTTCATATTATCTTTAATTATTATTATAGTTACTTAGTGATTATCATATATGAATTTATTATAATCATTTGTTTAAAAAATTCATTGAATAATTTTTCAAGTAGGACAAAAAAGCTAATATACATAATTCACTACCCTTCTAATATACCATATGAGGTCCAAGTTTCGTGTTTTTCACTGCATGGATCATTGTTTCAATTTTCCCGTGTCTGGTTATTAGATAAAAACAATGCCATTTTGTAATTGCATATGGTCAATTTTAAATATCAATTTGACGTAGAACAATTTTAACTCTTACGGTTATCCAATGCAATCCATAGACAACTAGTAAATGGAGTAGTTTGTTCAGCATACTTATCTCAAAACTTTGAGGATAAATATTAAATACTTGATTCCCTTTTCATTATCTTAATTTGATATTAGCAAACATAATATTTAATAACAATAATTAAAAAGAACAAGTTGGTTTTTTAGTAAAAAAAAATCCATATTTCCTGAAATTGTACTACCATCCTTTTTTTTTAAATAGAAAATGAAGCTACTACTTTGTCATGGTAAGGAAAGCAAGCCCTACCTTATCCTATTTCAGTATTGGCGATATTTCATTTTTTAATTGTGACCTTAAAAAAAAACAAAACACCTATATATATATATATTATACACAAATAAATTAAATGAAAGATATGACGTGTGCATACCGTATCCTGAGTCTGAATTAACCGACTAAGCAGCCTCGATTTTATCGCCGAGTCTTCGGTTCCCAATATATACCACGCACCAGGTGCCGTCTCTATCCGTCTGTGCTGCCATTTTATTCCGGAGCCCTCATTGCGTGCACTAGCTACTTGCTCTGTTTTGTCACCCTGTACACGATAGACCTTGTTTGATAACTATTCCCTTTCTTGCAGAGTCCAAAGGGATCCCGTTTCACTGCATCGCTTAATTGCAATGTTATTGGAAAATTTTGATTCTTTAATAGCTGGGACCGCATTTCTTGAGACCTGGGACTGCGGGTAGAGGGTTTTGGGACTAATGTCTTTGGAAACTTTGATCTCATATGCGTGTTCTGCGTAGTTTTTGTTTATTTGTTGTCGTTTGTTCGGTTTTTGAATTGTATAAGAGGGTTGTTGAGGTTGTTTCTGGGACATTTTTTATGGATCACGCCTCTTGTTTGAAGTTCTTCACTCGTGGTGGTGTTTTCGGTGGTGGGCTTTTCATTTTTGTGCTTTTCTCGCTGGTTTTCAATTTTTTGGGGTTGTTATTGATGTTCCTTGCAGGGTTATGGCTGTCGCAGTTTACTTCGCATGGGAAGGGTTTGGTTCAGTTCTTATTTCTTGTTAGGGGAAAATCAAGGAGCTTGAGAAAGGGGTTTTGTTCAAAGAATGGTTTTGATGGAGTTTGTGATTCAAAGACTCCGCCTTGCAAGTGTGGTTCGTTGATATTGTTGGGGAATCCAAAACCAAAAGTCGATGACAATTCACTAGTACAGAAAGAGGTTGTTAATCCTGACGGTGATGATTCTGATGATGATTATGAAAAGGAACGTTGCGTTGAAGATGAAGAATTTGATGTAATGGCGTTGAGGAGAATGGTGAAGATTGAGAGGCTGAAGTCTATTATGGCTTATGCAGAACTTGAGAAGGAGAGAATGGCTGCTGCATCAGCAGCTGATGAGGCAATGTCAATGATTTTGCGCTTGCAGAGGGAGAAGAGCTCGTTGGAGATTGAAGCTAATCAGTATCGCAAGTTGGCAGAGCAGAAGCAAGTGTATGACCAAGAAGTGATTCATTCACTGGAGTGGATTATAATGAAGCAGGAATCCGAGACCTATGCATTGGAGGAGAAGCTGAGGCTGTGCAAAGAAAAGCTCAAGGAATGTATGAAGGAGGAACTAGTCCAATTTGAAAGTTTTGATGCTAGTTTGAGCTCCATTGACTCAACCATGGAAGATGGTATTGAAGAAATGCTAGATATTCATTCAACCATGGAAGATGATATTGAAGAAACGATAGATATTGATTCAACCATGGAAGATGGTCTTGAAGAACTGCTGAATAGTTAGGTTGACATCACATCGTTGACATTTCAAGTGTATGTAGAATCCTGAATAATTTTTCATGACGGTTGATAAAGTGATTGACTTAATTTTGAGGTAGTCTACTGGTTTTCCCTTCTGTAAATATACTTGATCAAGGAGTCCACCGGAAATGAATACAGTTGATACCTGCAGAAGCATTTTTTTTGTATCCAATGTTATTGGCATTAATTAATTTAGAGCAATTTGCAGTAGCTGTAAACCCTTGTTTTATACTACCGACTGTTTGTTTGTTTATTTGGGTGGGTAGGGGCTGGCAGTTGGCTTGACAATGTGAATGGTCCATTTTTACTGCCTTCCTGAGTGGGATTTAAAACTTTACATGCTGCATCACATGTTCTCATACTTCATGAGCTTGGTTTCTTGTTTAGGAGGCTTTATTTTCAAATTTGAAGCATCAATGGAAAAGATTCACCAAGTCCTCGTAATACTGAGTTGAAAGCAGAATTTCATTTCAAAACTTCCTTGGGGTATTACTTTGGGATGATGTTATTTTTTTACTGATAACTAACAATGGTGAACTGGCGTCTACAATGGTTTAGTTGTCACATTTAGTTGTTATCTAAATGAAATTCTTCAAGGAATCCAAAATTTCTTGCCTCCTATTGAACACTCATTTAACACAAATTTTGTTGTGAGCAAGTTGCTCCATTTCTGCAGTTTTATATGAAGGCATGGGAGATTTGAGTGATTAGATGAGATGTTATTGGATGCAACAAATACTGTGTGTTAGGACTGATAGAAAAGGGGGAGAATAACAAAGAAGGGAATAAGCCTAGGATATGGAGAGTATACTCGAGGAGAAAGAAAGAAGGTGTAGAGGGGAGTTAGTTAGTTACGGGCTGAGTTGGCAAAACTGAATGTTTTGGGACTAGGTGGTTTTTCGGCTGGGAGGTTGGTGAAAAAAAAGGGGAGGAAGAGAAGTCATTGTAGGCAGAAAGGAGATTGTTCTTTCTTAGGAGCACCAATGTATCAGCAATATATAGTCAATAATACAGACTTACTCTAGTGCTAAAAACTAGAGTTCTATCACTGTGCAATTATACATTATGAACGTAGGTCCTGGTGTTCTTGTAAAAGGAGCTCACATTTATCTGGTTGTACTCTTGAATTTTTATCTTGCTTCAATTCTTGCCCTGAAATCACTAAACAGAACAAGAAGCGAATATTTAACATTTAGCAAGTGGATACAACTTGTTTCTTTTGTCTATTTTACCTGTTTTGTTTATGCTGTACCATTTGCCTTGTCTTTTTAAATGGTTTAAGTATTGTTTTGCTCATCAGTACTTGGGAGAACTTCTTTAGGAGAATAATTTGCTCGGGTAACTTATTCTATGTTGGGAGATCTACTGGACAGATCGTTTTTAGTAACTTGTATTTCGTTGGAACCCATTCCAGGCTGTTAGTTCTCCAGAATATCTCCAAGACCAAGAATTGCATTAAATTGCGTAGAATCACATCAAATTTTGCGCCTTGTATCGTCCAGCTGGAAACTATCAATTTGAAAATGCAGTAATACTACTTGGCAATAGACCACTTGAGGCCTATGGAAATTCCAGTTTACACGTCTCATTAACGAAACCCAGTCTTGCTTTACCTTCAAGGGGAGTACAAAGCATTATGCTTTGAACTTGCAGAAAGGCAATAGCTTTCAAATGCTCGCGTAACATTTCTTGGTTAATTTCTATAGACTTAAAAGAGAGAGAAGTACGAGCACTTCAAACGCTTCAACTAAATGATGGTTGCAAGAATATCTTGTTTTAACCCCACGAAGTTTTTCTTTGTTAATTTACTTCTTGCCTTCGGTTCTTGTATATAGAACTCGAATGATAGATCATTTATATGCTTTTTTTTTCAACTTTACATTTAGGCTCTATTTGGTATTATAAACTCCAATTTCAACTTGTACCAAATTTATATTAATTTCAATTTGATAAAACTAAAATTCGAAAAATTCACATAATTATGTTTAAGATCTTACAATTAATTGTAGAATTGGATTCCAATTTTGTGCAAGTGAAATTAGCACACAACGTCAACTATCAATTTTCAAAATAATTTTCATCAATGTGCACAACTTCCCGTTATCCCTTATATTTTTTACAAAGGTGCTCTCCCTCTTACTTGTTCATCAATGCATTTATTTTGTTCATAGTAGATAAGTTATTTGCCTTAATAAAAATTTGGGAAGTTTATAAAACTCGTAAATCTAGTTATTGAGTGGATACAAACCTTGCACCAATTTCTTCAGGTGAAATTCTTTTTAATTTATAGCTTATAAGCCAAGTCGACCCCATTCAACGACCTCCTTGTCTTCATCTTCATTCTCACAAAACCAACTTTTCGAAAATTCTCCTTCTTTTCAACACTAAAGAAGCCCGATTACTTCACTTTCACTGATCTTCAAAGCCTTAGAAGACCATTGTCAATTGGAACCCCTCTCACCGTCTCATCTCTCTCCACCCCCTTCCCACACCTTGTAATACCCAAATTTTCGAATCTCAACTACATCAAAGTGTTTGACTTTTACGGACGAGTTCATTATTGAGCTAATTTCCTCACAAGCAAATCCATTAAGGAGCTAAACAACTTGAGTGATGAATACGTTATGTAATATTGCCTTCTGTCATTCTATCACAAACGAAGAGATCAGAGAATGACAGAGAAAATACGGGAATGTCTGAGGATAAAGAATATTGATTTAAACTTTGAAATTCCTAAATTGGAGATATTGCAAGAAAAGGGACTAGGAATGGACAATGAAGCATTGATAGTGATTCCAAAAAAATGCCCTAAATTGATGCAATTGGACTTAGTGTTGGTAATTTTTCCAACATTTGGAGGGTTACCTAAATACGACAACAAGAGGGGTGACTTAGGCGGCACAAAATTGTAGGAGATTAAGAGATATAAGTTCGAAATGATATGATAATGTGAAAATTGATATTATAAATTTCTTGGTGTTCTCAAGGCCATCACTGAGAAAAATAGTCCCTCCATGTGGATTTTCTCTATATCATAACCAAGTAACATTCTTCTTGCAACATGGATGTTTACTTTGCCAAGGGTAGCTTTTAGAGCTTCGGAGTGTATTTGATTGAATTCTTTATGAAGTTCAATTGTAATCTCTTGAATTGATAATATAGTGTAGCTTTTTTCTTTTCAATATCATTTATTGTCTCCACAAACTCGTTTTATATAAACGTGTATAATCTTCCATGAACAACTGTCATTCTTCCTGAGTTTGTTTGATCAATTCTACGGAATCTTTATGGTGTTTCTAAATACTGCCTCTCTGTGCAGTCACCACTATTGATACAAAACCAATTCAAAATTACCATCTTGAAGTTTTTGAGAGGTATCTTAACTTGGACTTGCACGGTTGTACAAGTTAAGTCACGATGTGACTTTCTTGTATGGTCGTGACTTATGGAAGAAAGCCACATCGTGACTCAACTTGCACAACCATGTAAGTTAAGTCACAACTGTGAGTTACTTGCACGGTCGTGGATGCAAGGTTGTGACTTAACATCTTCTTAAACATTCCCCTGCCTCTAAGCATGTTAAGTCACGGTCGTGACTTGCTTGCACAGCTGTGGATGCAAGGTCGCGACTTAACATCTTCCTAAACATTCCCCTACCTCTAAGGAAGAAGTATTATGAAATTAATACGTTAGAGGAGAAGAACAAGATTGACGAGCATCAATGTATGGACCCATGTAAATTAGGATATGACAAATTGAAAGGGTTAAACAGGCAGATGAGAGATGTATCTTTTGGCTTCAAGTTATTCTTAACAACTGTAATTTACTTCACAGAGGTCTATATATCTTTTATCTAGGCATCTCCTTAATCTTCCAAAGATGTTGTGATACAATTTTGCCTTCATTTAATCACATTGTGGTTGTAGATTTAGAAATCTTGATGGGTTAAATGTCTGGCCATGTCTCTTTTGTAAGTTCACTCTGTGATTGAAGAAAAATGTAATGGTTCAGTTCACCAAGAAAAGTGAATGTTCAATCTTCTCATTTTTCCAAGCAAACAGAGGCATAGTTCTGCAATTTCTCTATGTAGAATTTGATATTTACTTTGATGAATGATTTTTAATTACCATAGAAAGGTTCTTTTCTCCATATCTTAATTTCAGCAGCCATCCACCCCTCTTTTTGCTACGTTAAGAAATCAATGCGTATCTTATGATGTCTGTATCTTATGTACAAGAACCTAGTAATGCAAATAATTTTGCAATGCAAATAATTTTGCAATGCAATTAGTGGATAAGGATGATTCTCATATTTACAGGCATCTTTCAACAACATGAGTCAATGTTGCCGCAAAATGTCACATGATTTATATCTATTGTTTGTCTTACTCAGGAGATTATTAATTTTATAAGTCAAGACTAATTAACTTCAATGATTAACATTAAATAAGGTGAACTACTCCATGGAAAACAACTTCAACTCCAATAATTCAAGTTATTTAATGCTACAGCTGCTGTGCGAAAGCTAACTCAAAATCATTAACAATCATCATATTAGTATTGAATAACCCTTCGGGTACACATAATTACCTGTTAACCACGTAACTTTGTGTGGACAATCTCATTTGATATGTCAATCATGAATTAAGATAAGTTTAATGCATAAATCAATTCAAAGTTGAAGAAAACAACTTATTCTTATTTATATTAAGATTGTGAGACAACAAAAGTATATACCAAGCTAAGGATGAGTTTAGTAGTAACAGTCTAAATGAACATAAAATTTCGTTATTCTTATACTTTAGTAAATTTTATGCAGTTAATATTTATTCAAGGAAAAGTTGGCTTCAAGTGTAAAAGATTTCAAATGAAAGCTCATAACCAAAGTTTGGAGACCCTTCACTTTAAAGCCAAGGATGCATAAAACTCTGAAACCCATAAACAAGAAACATAGATTTAACCCAAAAGAGCATTGCTTAATAAGAAAGTATAGTAGAGTTGATTTGTAAAATGAAGATATTCACCTTAAGTTATGTTTATTAGCCAAAATTGATTCTTTGTGCCAACGGTAATTCACTCCCATAATTGATTGTAAGATCAACCAAGAGATTTAGAATTAAAATGGCAATATCAACAAACGATGCGAGAGATATAAATGTCAGAATATATGCAAATCTACCAATGAAGCTAAATAGATGTAGAAATCATTTTTATCAAGTGAAGTGTTTATCAAGTGAAGTGTCACATGTATTGCTTCCAAGAATCACTTCTTGCTTCACGGCCACCCCCTGTAGCCTTTTCATCTCTAAAAGCACCACCAATTTCAGCACCATTTGTTGTAATATTTACGTTTACAATTCCACAATCACTTCCATATAGTCTACATTATATGTAACCATGTAAGCTCTTGACCAAAAAAATAGTAGAGTAATTTAGAGGAAGACAAATTCATGATATGACGGAAGAAAGTTCCAATCTTAGGCAAAATCATACATTCAAGGCTATTAAACATTTGGAAAGCAAGTAATGCACTTCATACAAGTTAGTGGCACTTACCTAACCCACTTGAAGATAACTTCAGGATTGCGGGTGAAGATAGAGCTGCTTAATCCTTGAGGGATTGAATTGTTTATTTCAATCGATTCCTGTAAAGTCTAGAGAAGAGTCCTGTTTTCAGGAGTTAGGTCAATCGCAAAGCAGATAAACAAAAGAAATTATATAACCCAGGGCTATATGGCAACAACAATTCTCTTTTAAGCAATCAAATAATTCAAAAGGCCTATAAGGCAACCATAATACTCTTTTTAAGCAATCAACAATAAAAACTTATTCATATAATCATCCTAGCCAAACAAAATGTTCTTATAAAATGACTAACCTGAAATTTCATCACGCAAAGAATAGGAACAAATAGCCCTTCCTTTACAACATCTGCTTTAAAAGAAATCTCAAATATAGTGAGTTGCATATAAGTCCCCTCAGACTCTACAGTTGAGCCACCTGTTAGGATCTTACCTCCCCGCAAAATATTAGTGAAAGCTAATTATTGAATAACTTCAAGAAATATACTCGTAGCCCAAAAAAATCATTCAACAAACATGCAGCCATGATTGGAAATCCTAACTATGCAATTAAAACAACATCATGACTTTACAACAACAAAAAATTATAAGGTTATGGAAGAAAAATCTCTTAGCCATTCCAAATGTATCTTGCTCAAAATCTTGACCTTTTCATTTCAATACCATCTACAATCTTAACATAGACATAAATCCATTTTATATGATTTAGAGAAAGAAATAGCAAGCTGACCATACTTGGGAATCGATGATCTCTATTCCCTTCTCAATTTTTTTTTAATTCAGAAGTAAGTAGTAGCCCAAGTAAGGTACCTTTCTCTAATGAAGCCCCAAGTTTAACTTGTTTGTATATATTAAGTAATTGATTAATAACAGTATCATATATACTTCCCATTCATGGCTGTGACTGGGGAGTGCAACTCCCCAAACCCTTTAAAGGGGAGTTACACCCTTTAAATAAACCCCCTCCCCGTTTATCTTCTTCTTTCCCTTTTCCTTATCTCCATATCTCATTTGGCGTTATCCGTCTTTGCTACCTGTAGTTGTCACTCCTCAACCAGTTTCCACCCATAGCTGCCATGCAACCACACACCCAGCTAGCCGCACCGTACCACACTGCCCTTGCACGCAACCGCTGCCATTCTCACTTGACTCTCTACTCTTCGCGCCAATCACAAACGTATTCCTCACCAACACACCCCTCGCTAATGCATGCCCGTGTGTTGCTCTTCACCCAAACCACCCTGCACACGACCTCGCACCCTACACACCTATGCCCCTAGACCTTGGTAAGCGCACAACCGTGTTGCCTTTGTTATTGCTCCATCCAATGCCACATACCCATGCATCACCTCCCTCAGCATAACACACGCTCGTGCGTCAACCACACCAACCCAGCAGGAGAACAAACATCGCCTATATCGATGCAGTCAGATAGATATGCCTCCAAAAATGAAACAACCCAAAGTTCTTTTGTCTCTACCACAAGAGCTAAATTTAAGTATCCCATGCCTCAACTTTCAAACTAGAGAACATCAACAAAGATACGCCTTTCTTAAGGATCATCAAATTATTCCGCATAGATTTTTAGATTCTCAAGCACTTATTGAATTAGGAATATTTAATCGAGTCCATGAGTTGCTGCAAAATATAAGCTGGGAATAATTTTCTAAATTTAGGAAAAAAATTTATATGGAATTGACATTAGAGTTTTTGACCACTTTAGAATTAGTTCGTGAAATTAATGCTAAGGACACTGCGGGGAGTCTTAAATTTCGATTAATGAATGCATATCATATGATCACTTTAAAAGTACTTAATGCTATTTTTGGCTTTCCAAATAGTGATTTCTATGAATATTCTGATGATTTTGTGGCTAGCGACTTTTGGTTCTAAGTGACCAATTCTAATAAAGTGATTTCCCCTAGTCAGTTTAAACCATCGTCTGTCATAGACCAACTGAATTATTTATTTTGTGGTGTATGGTACATGCTAGGCCCTTTAATGTCGATAGTTAGTTAAGTCTACATTTAAATGAAGTGGGTCAATCCAGTATAGGTAAAATAGTAGTTGGGGCATTTGTGACCCGAATTATAGAAAATTTTGGCTTGCTAACCAAGAGAACACCCATATAGCTAGTTTTAGGCAACTCGACTCTTGACTTAAAATATTTGGTATCGATGAAGGTTACCAAGCAACAAGCCAATCACTATGTTCTTATCCATGATGACATAAGGGAAGCTTCGAGTAATAAGCGATTTTAGTTGCGAAAATGGAACATGCTCGAGAAGACGATATTTTACCGCCTGAAGAAATGCATCAAACTTCTTCAACTACTTTTATGGAGTATCATTCACTGCTAAATCAATTGACATCATTTGAACGACAAATAAATGACAGGCTCTATAACATTGAAGCTAGCGTGGCAGAGATCTAAACCTTCATGGCCAATTTGAATGCTCACTTCGGACAACTTCCATCCTCATCTTAGTATCGTGTTTCTATCCTTTCCTTTTTATTGGTTATTGTTTTAATTTCTTTTTGTTTTTCATCTTTTTCCTTGACTTTGTTCTTTTTCCTCTTAGATCCATCTTTCATTTGCTTATCACATTAATGTTCAAGTGTTGCGGGAGTGTTAGTTTAAAAAAGAAAAAAAAATGATTATTTGACTTGTGTGTTTGTTTTCCCATTGAGTAGTTAGAGATGCATGATTATTAAATGAACTCAATATGAATTAGAAATGCATAATATGAGTGAATGAGTATACTTGCATGCTTAGACTAATTAACTTGGATTTTGGTTAAAACAACATTAGCTTGTTGTGATAAATGAATAACACCTTTCATTTGGTAAGATTTTGAGCCTTTTTGAAATATTAAAGACCAAATTTTGTAATTCTTTATTGAGAGTGTTCTTTTATGATTAAGAAACTCTAAAACTTGCTTGCAAATACTAGTCAAGATTACACAATCTTATGCTAATGTTGAAATGATGAAGGCAATTAGGATTTATCCCTTTTGCTTAAAAGGCCACCATGATGTTACCTTTAGTGAACCCCATTTGAGCTTAATATGAAACCTTTTCTTTCTTTAAACCCAAATATGAGCCTTGACCTTGATTATTTATCCTCTCCATTGTACCTATCATAAGGCAAGTTGAGCGTTTGAATGGGTACGATTGGGTTTGGGGAATAAGTGTGGGGGAATCATAACATATAGTTGGCTATTGCATTAGGGATGGGTATGATTGTGGAGATTTTTACTTCTTCTCTATATTTCTCTTCTCTTGATTTCCTTGTTTTAAATTCATAAATAAAAAATAAATGAAAAATATAGTAAAAAATAAAATGAAGAGGAAAAATAGAAAAAAAAAGGGAGGAAGAGAAGATGACCAGAAAATGAAAAGAAGATAAGAGAAAAATAAAAATGGAACTTGTTAATTTTATTGAGTGAGAGGAAAGAATTAAGTATTTTATGGTCATTGTTTTGTATTATTGTAAATGCTCAATTTGTGTTATGGTTTTAAACTATCCTACCTTTAGCTCGACCCTATTACAACCTAAATAAAGACCTTTAAATTGATGCTTGTGTTTGATATGAGTGCTGGAGATTGGATTGATAAGCAATCTTATGGTAGATGCCTTACATGAAATGAACGATGAGTGAATACATATCACACCTTTGAATGCTTGAGAGGATGGAGAGTGGAGTGAGTATCTATCACACTTGTTTGATGGTTCTTCGAATTGAAATACTTGTTGATTTTGGCTAAATATGTGAAGAATAACTTGTTCATAGAGTATTATGACTTTTAACTTCTTAGGTTATGTTTATTAAAATGATCATTGATATCTTTGACTATTATTTGAAAATTTGTTGTTTCCATTGTTTGTTTTTATAGTCTAGTATTCTTTATTTTGCTTGAGT
Source organism: Erythroxylum reticulatum (assembly GCA_025504915.1). NCBI lineage: Eukaryota > Viridiplantae > Streptophyta > Magnoliopsida > Malpighiales > Erythroxylaceae > Erythroxylum > Erythroxylum reticulatum. The sequence continues at coordinate 41,572,505 of JANSVA010000217.1, read as the reverse complement.
AAAAGTGGGGGAATTATTTTGTTGAATTTAGTTTGATTGTACTTGTTTTTATAAGTTGAAATTGGTTGCCATTTGAATAATTATGTATTGAGTGACATCAGCATGGATGTTGCATGAATGTTAACTAGATTAATTTGTGAATATGGTGTTAAATTAAACAAAAAAAAATTGCAGTTCATATTTTGACCATATCACAGTTTGTGACTTAAACCAATTTAGTGGTTGTGACTTGCATGCATGGTCGTACAAGTTAAGTCATGTGCAAGTTAAGTCATAGTCGTGACTTACATAAAGAAAACAAATTCTTTTGTTTAACCCTCAAAATCTAGAATACTAATAAACACAATAACATATAACCTGTTGTTTTCTTCACATTCTACACTAAATGAATGACCTTGTACTAAATGAATGACTTTCTCCCTGCGCTCCTGAACAATAAGATTCGTAGTTTGAGCTAATATTGCATCAAAATTTGACTACTCTTTTACAAATACAAAACTTTTCACTGAGGTGTGGAAGAGAACAACCACAGTTCTCATTGTAAATACTAACTCCCAAATTGTTTGGTTTGTTTCCAACTTCCAAATTGTTAAAGCCAAATGTTTGTTGTGCCTATCAATCAAAATGCTTTTTAATTAATTAATATAATTATTAATAGAATGTAACATTAACATGAAATGCAATTATTAATAAAATATAACATTAACATGAAATGCAATAATTGAAATTTAAAAAAAAAGTAAAAAAGAGTACCACAAGTAAAGCATTCATGCACATTAAAGGTGGGATAATAACAATAAAACTTTGTTTACTTGTTTCTGCATCAATGACATAAAATGACAAATCATTAAAAGAATAATAACATATTACAAAAAGAAAATATTACAAATACTATATGAGAATTTGTTCCAGAAAGATAAATGAGTGTAAATCATACTTGTGTTGTCCATAGAAATACCAAATGGTTGAATTTGGTATGTGTCATAACAAAGTGGTCTAGAAATAGAAAATTGAAATCATTAAATGATTAGTAACATATGCCAAAAGACAATATTACAATTAGTACCTGAGAATGTGGTCCAGAGTCCCCAGTCATTCTCTGATGAGTGTCAACTATACTTGTAAAATCCATCGAAACACCAAGTTGTTGTATTTGCTATGTGTCATAACCAAAAAAAAGGAAAACTTGTTCAAAACAAGTAAAACAACATATACGACATTTTTAATTACTAAAAGCTAACCTAAAATTGATGTAATATTGGATGTTGTATGGTGGACATAATATAGGTATGATGGGAATTTTCTTCGAAATCCTGAATAGAGTATTTAAACTTAAAAATAATTGAAATTATCATAATATAAATTGTGTGCATTAAAAGGTTTGAAAACATAAAATCAACAAAAATATAACCTGAGTATTGGAAAGGGGTATGGGTGTCGAAGCTACCATGCATATTTGCTGAAGTCTTGCATTTTTTAACATTCTTTCTTTTCCTTGAACTTTTCTTTAAGCCACCCTTCAATCTCTTACTTGAGGTAGGTTTTTTCTTTATTTTGACACCTCTAATCCTATTCGTTTCACCAAAATTAATCTCACATTGATTGAACAGATTCATTTTAGGAATTGACCGTTGGGTCAACTTTTCATCTTATGATATTAGGTTCTCTTCATCAACTAATTGTTCACTTTGCAATATCTCATCAACCATCTTTAACATGTTGAGAAGGCAATCTTTCATAATTTTGCAAGTATCTCTCCTCTTTGTTGCTCTTATAACCAATCGTATCCTTAATGCACATAATTCTTTATACCTCATACTTGAGAACATTTTATGATCCAATTCACTTTCATTGATAGTGGAGCTTTTACTATCAAGGTACCATGTTTTTGCTTTTTGTGTCCATCTTTTCAAAATATAATGACTCGAGATTCTTAAAATATTTTTCAAGTTAAAAACCTTCAAAACATGAGAGCATAAAATGCCAGCAAACTCAAACTTCCTATAACTACAATGGACTCCATCATTTAATAAATAATAAGTGATCATATTAAAGTTACTCTTCCCTACAAGAGTGATGTCAAATTTTGCAATTATACCATCTTCACCACAAAGACGAAAACTAGAATCATGAAAATGATTCCATTGATCTTGAAAACATTTAAAAACTTCTAGTGTGCAGACACTAGCTGTATGTTTTAAATTTTAAATAGGTGTTGACAATACTGGAGTGCTTACGTTAGTTTTAAAATCAACTTTCAACTTATCAAATTGATGATCATCAATAAGCCTCTAGAAGTGATTAAAAAATTATAAAAAGTTATGTTGATAGCTCACATACCTTTTTACAATGCTATTCATGCTCTCACTTCATTGCATTGGACATTTCTGCACAAAACATCTGGCATCTATAAACCAAGCGCATTTGTCCTTTATATGAAACATACATTTCAACCAATCATTATCTTAAATTTTATATTTTTGTAGCATCTTATTCCATGCATTGAAAAAATCTTCTTCTTCTTCAAATTCATATACACATGAGCTGAAATGCCACGAAAAATATTTAAACTAAAAAAAAACACCACTTAAATGGATTATGGTATTTTGATAAATTTACCAGATACAAAGTGGATAATAAGTTTTAAGCCATCTGAAGCTAATGCCATTTCCATCGACACATCCTAATCAGTAAGAATAGTTGTAGGCTTTTTCTCAAACATCGCTCTAGCAAATTTGTCGAACAACCACTCAAATGTAAGAGTAGTCTCATCATACAGTAGTGAAACACCAAAAACTGTTGTTTGCTTATGATGGTAAAATGGATAATGAGTTTTAAGCCATCTTGAAGCTAATGCCTTTTCCATCGCCACATCCTGATCAGTAAGAATAGTTGTAGGCTTTCTCTCAAACATCGCTCTAGCAAATTTGTCGAAAAACCACTCAAATGTAAGAGCAGTCTCATCATATAGTAGTGCAACACCAAAAATTGTTGATTGCTTATGATGGTTTACACCTACAAACAAAGCAAGTGGACGACCCTCAACATTTTTCTTGTAAATAGTATTGAAGTAAACATCATCACCAAAATCTAGAAGTAAACATCATTACCAAAATCTAAGTAATCATTCCTCATCTTTGCGTCTGACCAAAATATATTAGTTATCTAATCATCTTCATCCACTTGAATGGCATAAAAGAAATTGGGATCTTCAAATTGCATTTTATACAAATATTCTAACATGTCACCTGTATCTCCCTTTTTCATATCTCTTATTCTTTTAGATCTTAACTAATTCTTGTAGTCCTCTAAAATAAAGCTAAGATTATTTCTCCCACCTGCTTGTCTCACTATAAGATAATGAGATGCTTTTGATGGAATTCCCACATCATTAGCCATTTGAATTTGCATTGCTGTAGTAGAGGATATCTTTTTGTGACTTATATACAAATGTGTTTTGTTAGGACTTGAAAGATAGTGATTGTGATCCTCAACAAATTAAATCACTTGAAAATTTCCAATTTTCATACCATTGATTTTCATTCTTGCCACACAACCAAATCTTGTTTCTGAACGTGGAGCTCTTACATACACATCTCTCTTATCAGGCATCCTTTTACCTTCAGCACTACAATGAAAAAGCCTGCAAATGAATTTACCAAATTTATCTTTGTAACTTTTTCTCCTTCTTATTCCAAAGTCGATATGTTTGGCATACATTAAATAAAATTGATAAGCTTCTTCTTCCGTCTCAAACTCTATGCCAATTTTTGATGTTAACTCTCTTAAAATAGACAAGTGGACTTTGTTCAAATTCTTCTTAGAATTTAGATGCACCAAATCTGTTGACTTCATATTACTACTCTCATTGCCAATTCCATTTTCATCATTCTTATGTTTTTCCTTCTCAAGTTCATATTCTAATCAATGGTGTGGCGTAGATCTACTTTCCATCATTTCGTTTACTACTAAATTCGACAGCTATCAAATTCATAAATGACGTATCATTATGGCTTTGTTTTCAGATAAAATTATTAATATAACGAAAAAAGAGTGTTCACAAACTACTGGGAATGTTAGATGGTTAGATTAAGGAGTAAAATGTTTTTTAGTTTGCTTTATATAGCTTATTTAATTTCTATAACAGAAAAAGTTATTGGAGAATGAAAGGTTTCACGTTGTGTAGTTATAGGTTCTCATCTTCTCTCTGGTTGACCAACTAACTCCTGAAAAAATTTGTAAATTCTTCCCAGTAAATGAATAATATGCTTTAAAAGGCCTTATACCAACCAGAAGTCATTATTATCACCAATAAACTTTGAATCAAATGTTTATATTTCAAATTAACTAATCCATAATGTTAAGCAACTCAACCTTTACATTATTTAGTAATTATCACTCACATAGATGTATAGATAGAAACAAAAGAAGTTAGAAAGGAATGATGTTCCATGCATCAAAACAATCAAAATATCTTCAAAACTTACCTTTAAGGAAAACATAAAGACTATCTTGAGTTTAAGAACCACCAGAGGAGTCACGCACTAAAGTAACTTATATCTCTCCATATTAAAAATTAATAATTAAATTAAATTACCAAAATGATGTCTTCCAAAATACAAATGGATCAACAACAAAGTCATATTATGGAGACTTCAAAAGAGGCAGAAATCAAACAAGTATTCACAAAAAGTTTATTTCGGGTCTGCTGAGCCATTCCCTTAAGAATTATTTAGAGATGGAGATAGAGAGAGAGAGGAAATGATAATAAAAAACAAGTAAGAAAATCTTCAGATGAAAAAACAAACGAAACTTGCATGAGAAGAGACTTGAAAGTAATCAAAATCTTATCTTTCTTTCCCTGTCATTGGTGTGTTTCTTGGAGCGACACTAAATTCTCCACAATATTGGTTTTTGGAAATATTTCAAATCGTCTTGTTACTCATCTTCTACTTCTTTACTCCACCAAATGTGAGAACAAAGTTAGTTTGCTTTATGAGACGGGAAAAAAGCTTTGAAAGATATGAAAATCGAACAACAAAGAAGCGTGGACACAAGTTGATGGGTGGGAAATCTTTTGTGAGATTGCTTTAAAAATGACACACAGTAACCATTTAGTGTTTCTATGAATAACACAATTATCATTTACACTCATCATTATTATGGTACTCTAATAGTATTTATAATGACTGTATTCTCATATCGTATTTGGAATATTGAATTTTTGTAATTTGTTAGTAATACAATAATGATTTGAAATTTTGTTTTAAGTCATTCATGCAGAAATAAATAAACAAAGTTTACTGTTATTATCTCACTGATTTAATTATGGCATTCTTTTTTAAGTTTATTTATTAATTTCAATTACTGGATTTGATGTTAATGTTACATTATATTAATAATTGTATTAATTAATTAAAAATGCAATTTTGATTGATAGGCACAACAATTGACTTATTTTGACAATTTGGGAGTTGGTATTTGTAATGAGAAGTGTGGTTGTTCTCTTCCATACCTCGGTGACAAGTTTTGTATTGGTAGAAGAGAAAATATAGGTTAGTGAGTTGCTTTAGGTGATTATAATAACATTAATAGGCCAAATGATAGTTTTTTGTTTCTACATAACGAATCCAATCACTATCCAACTAATAAATTAGTATTGCATTCATAAGCCTTTTATAAATTAAATATCCAAAAAGGAAAATGGACGTATGAAGAAACAATCCTTAGGCAGAAGCAACCTCCTTGACAAATTCACGCCATGAATATTCCCTTGCTCCATCTTTATCAACTATCTTGATTATAAAGTTTGGTGGTGTAACAACCAGTTTAGATCGAATCTCCATTATGCACTTTTCGGCCAAATTAATAGCTTCTTCAAATGACATGTCACTATGGTAATGTCAATCCCTCATAGAGAGAAAAATATGATCCGTAACTAAAAGCTCTCCTATTAACCTTATAAAGTGTAGCAACCTATTGATTGTGGAAAGAAACAAAGCCATATCCTTTCAAGCGACCAGTTTTATGAACCCACATGACCCTCTCATCTTTGACAATTATGAAGCATAAGAAAAGAATAGGAACTTTATCAAGAAGAAAAAAGAAAAAAAAACAATGGAAAAGAGAAAGACAAGCTTCTAGTTAATTAGACAATAATAATAAGAAGTGTTAAAATACCAAAAGAGGGAGCATAAAATACAATGGAGACAAAGAGGGTACTCCATTTTCCAACTTATTTTGGTCTTCCAAATACAAACAAACAAAAATCATCCCTATCCACTAAACGCATTGCAAAATTATTTGCATTACTAGTTACTTATACATAAGATGTAGACATCATAAGATACAAGTTGATCTCTTAACGTATCAAAAGGAGGGGTAGATGGCTATTGAAATTAGGATATGGAGAAAATAATCTTTCTAAAGTAATTGAAAAATCATTCATTAAAGCAAATATCAAATTCTACACAGGGAAATTGCAGAATTATGCCTCTATTTGTTGGAAAAATGAGAAGATCAAACATTCACTTTTCTTAGATAGTCTACATGAACTGAATTGCTACAATTTTCTTCAATCACAGAGTGAACTAGTAGGAGAGATATGACTAGACATTTAACCCATCAAGATTTCTGAAGCTATAACACAATGTTATTAAATGAAGGCAAATTTGTATCACACCATTTTTGGAAAATTAAGGAGATGCCTAGATAAAAGATACATAGACCACTGAACTAAATTGCCATCATCAAGAATAACTTGAAACCAAAAGACACATCCCTCATTTACCTGTTTAACCCTTTCAATTTATCATATCCTACTTTACATGGGTCCATACGTCAATACTCGTCAATCTTGTTCTTCTCCTCTAATATATTAATTTTAAAATACTTCTTCCTTAGAGGCAAGGGAATGTTTATGAAGATGTTAAGTCATGCCTTGTATGCACGACCATGACTTAACTTGGACAATCGCGCAAGCAGGTGACGGTCGTAACCTAACTTGCACGATCGTGCAAGTGTAACTTGAGATACCTCTCAAAAGCTTCAAGATGGTAATTTTGTATTGGTTTTGGATTAATAGTGGTGACTACATTAAGAGACAATATTTGGGAACATCATAAAGATTCCATGGAATTGATCAATCAAACTCAGGAAGAATGACAATTGTTTATGAAAGTTGATACATATTTATATAAAGTGAGTTTATGGAGACAACAAATGATATTGAAAAGCAAAAAGAAAAAGCTACACTATATTATCAATTCAAGATATTACAATTGAACTTCATAAAGAATTCAACCAAATACACTCCGAAGCTCCAGAAGCTATCCTTGGCAAAGTAAACATCCATGTTGCAAGAAGAATGTTGCTTGGTTATGATATGGAGAGACTATTTTTCTTAGTGAAGGCCTTGAGAACATCAACAAATTTATAATATCAACTTACACATTATCACACCATTTCAAAATTATATTTCTTAATCTCCTACAGTTTATAGTTTTGTGTCGCCTGAGTCACTCCTCTTGTTGTCATATTTAGACTACCCTTTAGGTCGAGTTGCATCAATCTAGGGCATTTTTTGAAATCATTGCCAATGCTTCATCGTCCATTCCTAGTCCCTTTTCTTGCAATATCTACAATTTAGGAATTTCAAAGTTTAAATCAATATTCTTTATCCCCAGACATCCTTGCATTTTCTCTGTCATTCTCTTACCCTTTCTTCTGTGATAGAATGGCAGAAGGTAATATCACAGAATGTATTCATCAGTCAAGTTGTTTAGCTCAATAATGGACTCATCTGCAAGGAAATTATCTTAATAATAGACTCGTCCATAAAAGTCGCACACTTTGATGTGGTTGAAATTTGAGAATATGGGTATTACAAGGTGTAGGAAGTGGGAGAAGAGAGATGAGATGGCGAGAGGGGTTCCAATTGGCGATGGTCTTCTAAGGATTTGAAGATCAGTGAAACTGAGGGAATCTGCACTTCTTTAGTGTTGAAAAGAAGGAGAATGTCCGAAAATTTTTGGTTTTGTGAGAATAAAGATGAAGACGAGGAGGACATCGACTGGGATCAGCTTGGCTCATAAGCCATGCATTTTGGAAGATTAAAAGAGTTTGTAAAATTTAAGCAGAAATGACAACATTTTTTTTATCAGACAAAGTTAGATAGAGTAAGGTTAGACAGATGATCTCGTCTCCTTAGTTTGAAGTGCCACTGATGATTTTCTTAAAAATAAGTAATACTAAAGCAAGCCATGCCAATGACTAATATGGCTCAGAGGCAATTACCTTAAAAATGAGATTGCTTCTTTTATGACCTTTATAATAGGGAAGAGAAGTTAGTTGAGCATGTAAAAGCACTTAAGGTAACTACTTGAGCATAACCTGATTTAGAGCTTGGTTTTTTGTTCAAGTGACCAATGAATTTATGGCTTATTTAGAACTAGCTTTCAATAGGCAATGAAACCATTTATTCAATCAAATGGTGCAAAGCTACGTCTTGATGGAAGAAGTATCACAGTAGCTTGTTTCTAGTTAACTTGTTAGTGTTATAATTTATCTTGTGAAGCTTGATGCTACGAAGAATCTAATTTTCTTTTGGATGCACGTATCTAATTTTTGGGATTAGTAATCTCAGTTGCTAGCATTTTTTTCTTTTTTTTGTGGCTATAATAGACTAAGATGCTAGTTTCGTTGGATTCCTATATACTAAATGTGTAGAAACTTTTCTAGGCCAAAGGTACCTTCTGTAGCTTATTCATGGTTTATCATTTATTGGCTTTTATCAAGTAGGCGTAAATGTTTCCATCTCTGTTCAATTTCCAATCTCATCTATTATTAGCCCAAAGCCATCATTTCATTTTCAGGAAATCAGAATTTGAAATTATCACGGTGGTGTCTTTGTGGCTTTCTTTACTTACATGAGCTAGAGAAATAAAAGGTTACAGTTAAAAAGATGCAGATTTTATATTGGATTAAGTTAGGTTCTGACTCATAATTTTGATAATAATAAAATATATTATTATTAATATTTTTATTGTTAGTGATATTAATAAATTAATATGTGAAATATTTGGTTCAATAGAAGAGTAAAGTGAGTAAAGGAATTAATTGAATAAAATACCTATCAAAGGATGGAGAAAATAAATAAAGTGAAGTTCATTTACCGTTCAAGTGAAAAAATGTGAATAAGAAGGAATTAAGCACATCAAAATTTAAACAAATCATTTTAATTTTTCTTTTAAACTTATCTTGGCCATTTTGTTAAAATAAACAATGTTTTTTAATAATGTAAACTTTGAGTTTATGATTACAATGGTGGATCGATTTATATAATGCCCACCAATGCACTTGTTGCTAATTGTTGTAACTACTACTTTTTTGTTTCTAATGGCTATTTTTAGTTATTTTGAATATAAATAAACCGTATATGAGTTGTTAAAAGAATTTTGGGTATAGTTGATAATTTTTAAGAGTCTTGAAAGGCTAGAGAGCGAATGTGTGTTTTATATAACACATATTGGATCTTTGTTCTTTGGTCTAAGCAAGAAGAGAAGTTTTTAAGTCGTATAACTATTGCAATTGGAGAAATTCCTTAAGATACACTTTATGCAAGTTTCTCTTGACCTTGAACAATATTTATAAAGGGTTGCTCTTTGCTTGTGGTAAAACAAGAAAACTACAGGATTCCTCTTTACCTATGGAAAAGAAGATGTTATGTAGAGGCTTGTTCTTCATCCACTAAAGGAAGAAGATAGTGAATTTCCAATCAAAATTTATGGAGTGGACATAAGTTAAAGATTACTTAGTCAGACCACTATAAATCGATTTTGTCTCTTGTTCCCTACTCTCTTTCAATTACTATTATGATTTCTTTGTGATTATCATATATCAATTTTTCATGTTCATTCATAATACGCAATTTATTCATTAGTTTAGAAATAACATAAAAAGTGAACATATATTTCATCCATTTCATGTGTCATCCAGAGACCAATAATTAGGATTATAGTTGATCCTACCTATTGCATTTAGATTTTTCGTGAAATTTAAGCAAAGATAGTCATGAAAAATTCTATTCTTTTTCTTTGAAGTTGATAATTACATGTATAGAAAAACTAGGATGAAAAACTTTATTTTGGTAGAAGGAGTTGATCTTTGAGAAATTGCAAATAATGGTCCTTATTTTCCAATAAGAACAATATTTTTAGATAAAATGGAGACTAAGGTACCAAAGAATAAAAGTGAATGGAGTTATAATGATAAGAGACTCATCGCATTAAATTGCAAAGTGGTGCATATTTGTTTTGTACTCTTGATAGAAACGAATTCAATAGGGTATCTATATATTCGACCACAAATGAGATATGTCACACATTTGAAATCACATATAAGGGCATCACTCAAGTAAAAGAGATCAAAGTGAGCTTATTAGTGAATCAATATAAGTTATTTCATATAGAGAAAAATGAGTCAATTTCTAATTATTTTACTTGCAACATTTGTATCATTAATGCTTTTAAAAATCTTAGTAAAAGTTATACTAATCTAACATTGGTGAGAATTTTACTTAGGTCTTTATCAAAGGTTTAAGGGTTAAATATTTAAGCATCTTGTCATTGAAACAGCTATTTAAATCACTACTCACCTACGAGATGTGGATGAATGAATTGTAAGAATAAGAATTAGGTCCAACAAAAAGAGGAGTGGTGTTTAAATTATCCAAAGATGAGAAAATTGATTATAAAGAGATCTCCACAAGTAAGGGTGATGAGGCTGATATAACTTTATCATAAAGAAATTTAAGAAGTTCTTAAAGAAGAAGAGAAACAAATAATTTAAGTAGAAAAAAAAAACTTTAGACCATATGGGATCACACTACTAGTTCAAAGAGTAAGGATTCCTAAAATATGGTGACAAATATCTACCTTATGACTAATAATTGTGAAGTACCCTGTTCTTTAAATTCTTATGATGATAGTGATGTTGATCTTTTATATGATGAGTTAGATGAATGTTGAGAGGTCAAGAGCATGAAAAGAACGATATTATCTTCCAAGTATAAAGAGGTTAAAATTTTCTTAGATCCATATATGATTGAGATAAGAAATTAAAATATGATATGAATAGAATCATATAATCTAAGAGTATGATAGTATGTATAGCATCTAGGAAGTGAAAAATTGAATAGCATGTTTACAGCCTAAAAAATTCTAATGATAAGCATAAATTTGGTTTCATTTATAGAAGGGCGTCATTCAATATCAAGAGAATTTTCAAGGAGTAAGCATTTATATGATGAGCCTATGCTTAAATCATTACATGAGCATGTTGCATCTTCTAAATGTGTATAAAAATCACATGCTCATCGATCATCCTATAGGTTCCAAGAAAACAAAAAATTTATGTATTTATGTATTGGTCACATTCTAAACCTAGAAGACATTACATTAAGATAGAAATAGACACAATTTTTAAATAGAGTCATCTCAAAAGAAGATACAACATCATTCTTATTTATATAGGTTTCTTTATCACTAAATTATCATGAAATAAACTCATAATCATCATAGGTCTTATTATGAGCATAAAGGTACAATACTTGCTCCCATTCAATATAGGCCTTATAAGAGACAAAGACTCATGATGTTTTTTTTTCAAAATCACTAGGTCATTTTTTTATGAAAAGAACATTTTATAGGTCATAAATCCAAAAGAGAGTATTGTATTACCCACATCATTCATTAAGACCAAAAATGCATATATCCTATACTCTTATGGGTCTTTCTCAAATGAGGCTCACTTTCAATTCCTATATATTGTATATGTAGGTACCATATTTGTATTAAAAAGTTCACATGATTTATCTATGAAAAGAAAAAGAATAGCTCGACATATATGTGGGATTCTATTTTATGGTGATTAGAACATATTTATAGAAATTATTGTTTAAATTAAAAAAGTATATAAGTTGAAAAAGTTTCAAAAACTAATCTCCAAGGATCTAAGTTTGTGTAGGTATGTAAAGCATACTAGTTTTTTCTACCTTGTAAGTTAATATGAAATGTTGTTAAATGATTACCTATAATTGGTACCACATCTACTAATATCAATCGAGGAACAATAATAGTATCTCTAACAAATTATTTCAAAACAAAAATTATCAAGAGTCCTCATAAGTTGGTTTAAAAGATTAATCGTTAAACTAAGTGAGAAATAAAATGATGTAACCATTAGTTGTACACAAAAGGAGGTAACCACATATATTTGAGTATGACGAATATACATTGCATATTACTTTAACACAAGGAAGCTTACTCATTGTTTTTTTTTTCAATATCGCCAAATATTTTTTATCATTAAAAAGAGAGATTATTATACCAAACGAGGTTTTAACGTATGATTCTAATGTAACAAAACATATTACTACTAATTTTTTTATATCCTTGTTGATATTAACAAGTTAATTATAAAAGATCAAGTTCAATATAAGCATAAAATGTACAAAGAAGCTAATTGAATCAATTATTGAATCATAAAAATTGAGAAAAATAAATAAAATAGAGCATATATGCAATTCAAATGAAGAATTGAGAATAAGAAGGAATTAAGCATATCAAGATTTAAGCAAATCATTGTAAATCTTCTTATGTCCTTATTTTATTAATTTTAATGAAGAAGGGACTCAATTATTGTATGATTATTTACACTTATAGCATATTGCATATGATTTTTCATAACCAAGAAGAAATTTAGGAAGATTTTTAAAGAAAACTTTATTGATGAACTAAAATAGTTTTGAGAACTTTTTAAATGGTTTTTTTAATCAAGTTATTATCAAAAGAATCAGTTTTAATCCTTGAAATTTTTTGAAAAGTTTTGAAAAACTTGTTTAGAGAAATTAGGTCGACTAATTTGGATGATCAATATTAGGATTTTGGATAAACTAATCTACCATTATGACAATGTGGTCAAATGTGTCTTTCAATAACATATATTGTGACTTTGTGACCATATTAATCAATCAATATATAGAATGATCAACCAATGTTAATATTACTTGTCATTATAAGAACTAACTTTTGTTTATGATGACCACTTTGAGTTATTTTGAGTATAAATAAATCAAGTATAAATTGTGAGAAGAACACTAAGCATATTAGTGAGTAACTAAGAATTTTGAAATATTAGAAGGTATGTGTATGCATTATAAATCTATATTGAACCTTTGCTTATTAGAAGGTAGGTGTATGCATTATAAATCTACCCTTTTAATTATTATTATAATTATTTTAATATTATTATTTATCAATTTAACATAATCATTCATAATAAATAATTCATTTATTAATTTATAAACAATTCAAAAATTTACACAAGATTCACCTCTCTCCTAAGAATTATTTAAGACCAATAGTGTATTTTATGAGAATTATTACTATATAAAAAACATAAAAATTTTGTTTTATATGAGTAAAACCAGTGATACAATATCGTACCATACTAACCAAAATGTATGTATTGGCCAAAAAATGGTACGATACCTTGATATTTGGTACTAGGGGTTGGTACCAATTGGTACCAATCAGTACTAAAATATCAACCAAATATCAAAGTAAATTGCAAATTTTTAGAAATTGAAGGCTTAATTGAAATATTGGAAAATTTTTACCCTAACAATTAAACCTACCCACCTAATGTCCCGCCCCAATTCCCACCCATCTATTGTCGCTAGTCGCCTACCTCTTTTACTGTCTGACTCATCCAACCGTACCGTGCCCTTCTCTTATCATCTTAGTCACTATCACACCATCGCACCAGTGCACCAATTAGGCGATCACACCCATCACACTAGCTCATACTCAGGCACTCATCGCATGTACCCATCGCACCAATTAGATTGCCCCTACACCAGTTAGATGGCTCCCACACCAACATCTACACCCAGATGGCCAAACCCAGTCGCACACCTGTTGATTTGCATTTGCATACCTGTTGACCTACACACACATTTGTTGACTCGCACCACTGGTCCACTACACCACAATCCACAACTCTATAGACTCTAGTCACTTTAGTCCACATGAACTCATACAGACTTGTTGACCCGACCTGCACCAATCAAAAGATTCAGCTACATAAAGGTTGCAAAATATTGCACAAAATTTATGGAATTGTAGAATATTGAATTATGAAATTATGGAAATTGATATTGAAATATTGAATTGATTCGATTGTTGATTTGAATATTGAATTGTGTATTTGTGTTCAATAGATTATTAATATAGATAAATGATTATTGAATTGTGAATTTATGATGAATTGTGTATTTGTGTCTTGTGACTTTATACTGTCTAGTAATTTTATATGTGGAATTGTTGGTTTGTAGTGAATTTATGTGTTAGATTAAATTAAATTGAATAGTGTATCATGTCTATTGACTCTTAACTGCGGAGTTAATTTGAGTAAAAAACTAAGAATGTTGATTAAATTGGTAAATGAAAGATAGTTAAATTAAAGTTGGGAATTAAGATTTCAATAACAATGTTATTAAAATTATTTAAGAAAACATAATATTGATAAGCATTACAAATTGAATTATATAAGCAAACGAAATATATTAGTTTATAGTTAAATTATGTGAGTGCATAAAACAGGTTGTAAACTTATAGTTGTGAGTTATGGTTAAATTTGAGTAGGTTATAATTGTGATTGTATGTCTTTAGTTTATGGTTGAATGTTGTAATAATACAAAATAAGTTATATAAGATGTATATTTGTATTGTGTAATTGTGTATGTTAGATACTTGAATTGTTGGTTTTTGACTTATTGGTGAATGTGTTGGATGAAAGTGAATTATGTAGTGTATGTTAACTCTTGATTGTGTAGTTAATTTGGGTAAGAAATTAAGAATATCGATTAAAATTGGTAAATGAAACATTGTTAAATTAAAGTTAGAATTAGGATTTTTAGTAACAATGTTAATTAAAATTAGTTAAGAAAACAAAATAATGATAAGCATTACAAATTGAATTGTATAAATAAACAAAACAAATTAGTTTATAGTTGAATTATGCGATTACAAAAAATAGGTTGTAAACTTATAGTTATGAGTTATGACTGAAATTGAATAGGTTATAGTTGTGAGTGTACAACTTTAGTTTATGGTTGAATGACTTAATCATACAAAATGAGTTATATAAGATATATATGTGTATTGTGTAATTGTGATTGTTGAATACTTGAATTGTTGGTTTTTGATTTTTTGGTGAATTGTGTTAGATGAAATTGAATTGTATAGCATATGTTAACTCTTGATTATGGAGTTAATTTAAGTAAGAAATTAAGAATGTTGATTAAAATTGGTGAATGAAAGATTGTTAAATTAAAGTTGAGAATTGAGATTTTAGTAACAATGTTGATTAAAATTAGTTAAGAAAACAAAATAATGATAAGCATTACAAATTTAATTGTATAAGTAAGCAAAATATATTAGTTTATAATTAAATTATATGATTACATAAAATCGATTGTAAACTTATTGTTGCGAGTTATAGTTGAAATTGATTAGGTTATAGTTGTGAGTGTATGTCTTTAGTTTATGGTTGAATGATGGAATCATATAAAATGAATTTTATAAGATGTATGTGCTTTTATGTTAGTTTTGACTTTTGAGTTAAACAATACATATTTTGTGATGGTAGTTGATAATAAAATTAAGTGTTTATTTTACTATGAAATTATTGATTTAATTTTGACATATATATTATTTATTTTACAGATAAATGGAAGGAAGTTCAAGTACTACTGATAATTCAATCGCTTTAGGTATAGGAAGATTCGATGATCTAGCTTGAGCTCATGCTAGATTGATTCCTGGAATGAAGAACTATACTATTTGTTTGTATTGTAAAAAGCGTTCGAAAGGTGAGGGAATCACCAGATTAAAAAAGTATTTAGCTTGGATCAAAGGTAATGTGAATCCTTGTAAGAAAGTAAGTCATGACGTCAAATGGCAAATAATAACTTTGTTTAAAGAGTATCGGCATGAGAAATATAAAAGACAAATATTGAACTACCAAATTAGTAGTGGGAATTCTTTTGTTCTTGTTTAGGATGATAGTAAGGATGTTGAAGGTGGTAGTATTTCTACCAAATAAGAAGGAAATATTACACCTGATGATAGGAAAAGAGAAGACAGGTGCTTAATTTTTTTGCATCACAACTCTTAGAACTCAAGCTTCAATTCAATGGCTAAATAGTGGTATGATTCAGATATAACATTGATTGTTGCCCAATCTTATTATTATCAGCCAATGGTGGATATTATTACCTCTTACGATCTAGGATACAAAACTCCTTCAATCGATGACTACAGACGTAAACTAATTTTGGATGAGAAAATATTGACATATCATTTTATGCAATAAATTTAATTGATGGTGACGTTAAAATTCCTCTCAATAATGAGAATTTTGTACAAAATTTTAATTGGAATCAATGCGATTTGAGCTGATATTCAATTTAATGAAATTTAGGTTTTTATTTATCCTCCTCTTTTAATTTCACTTATATTTGATGTATATCTTAAAATCTATATATGCATTATACAATATAAATATAATTGTAATGTTTTTATTTCATATTTCACTTCTAGTTGACTGTTTTCTCGGTACAAACTCTTATTGTAAATTGTAATTATTAGAGAGTGATGGATATTTATGATTCTTTTTATTTGATGTTTTGATATAATTATTATTTATTATATGATAAAATTGTAACATTTTAAATACTTTGTATTGTTTTTAATTTTATATTCATATGATAATTAAATGATAGTTTTTATATTAATTATGGATATTATTTATATGTGAAATATGTGAAAAGTAATACTAATAAAAATAAATATGTTTTTATTATTTCAAATTTCTATTTTGGAGACATAATTGATGTAAAATTATAAATTTTTAGTACAATATATTAAAGGACATTTTTATAATTTAAAAAATGTTTTAAACTATTTTATAAATTTAAAAAATTACTCAAAATAATACTTAATATTAATCGATACTGGTACAATATCATAACATAATTAAATCTAGTACCATATTCCTAGTGTTGATTAAAACACAGGAACTCAATTGAATTATTAATCGGAGATGTATGATCTCATGTCATTCCAAATTTCAGACATCAATTTACTTCTAAAATTATAAATTTTTAGTACAATATATTAAAGGACATTTTAATAATTTAAAATTTTTTGAGACTATTTTATAAATTTAAAAATTACTCAAAATAATACTTAATATTAATCGATACTGGTACAATATCATAACATAATTTAATCTAGTACCATATTCCTAATGTTGATTAAAACACAGGAACTCAATTGACTTATTAATCGGAGATGTTAGATCTCATGTCATTCCAAATTCCAGACATCAATTTACTTCTCTCTTAAATAAAATTGCAAATAAATAAATGTTATAAAAAAATACCCTAAATTGAAAGAGTGGATGGTCCTGTACTTATAATAGATATGTTAAAATTTTGAATAAAACAAAATCACGGAGTTGGTGCCCTTCAACAATCATATCATTCTTTGTGGAGATTAGAATTTAAGAATAAATATCTCTTCCATCTATAGGTCATAAAATATGACATGTAGATGAGCTGTCTTATTCTTTTACGTTGAAATGCGCATAAGGTGATGGCTTTTTGTTATATTATGAAATGAGTATCAAACGGATCCCTATCTTCTAAACTCCAATCTGCCTTAAAGCTCTGTATCACTCTTGGCTAATTGCGGCAGTATAGAAACAAACACATAAAACAAAATTGCTGTTTGTACAACAATAGTTGATGATACTAAATTAAAACGGGACAAACCAGAATCTTATGCTTTAGATGTCTGTCTTATCTCCTCCAAGTCAGTGATAAAAGGTCAAATCCTTTAGAGAAAGGCAAAACTAGAGAGGGAAAGAAAAAGATGCTGCTGCTTCAATGCTCACTGCATAAAGGTGGAATCTTTTTCATTTTCTGGAGTTAAAAATCATGTGTTTTTACTTTTTTCTAAGGGTTATCGAACTGAGTGTGTTTGTTTGTAATTGGGAAAACTGCAGCGAGAAATCTGAGAGCTTTAAGACCTCAGATCTTTGCTTTAACTACTCATTTTTGTACTACCGCTGCTGCTGAGCTTTCTTCCAAGCCCCGTAATCCTCCGGTAATCTTGTTGTTCACTTTCTCTGACTCTCTGTTTGGCTTCCTAGAAAACTTTTTGCAAGCTTTATGCTCCGTTCGGTCACTCAGAAATGTATCCTTTCAGGAAAAATACTTTTGTCATCCCTAGAAATAATTATGTGATGTTTCATTTCATTTCATTTTATTTATTTTTCTCGCACTCTTTGAGGTCAAATCCCCTTTGGGTTGAACTGACTGAAGTTCAAAAGCTTGAAAATCTTCATCTTGTTGCTTTTTCTATCTTCGTAATTATTCTTTATTATTTTCGGTTTTATATGTGCAATTTAAGTATAATCTTGTTCATGATGTATTCCAGCAGCGGGTACCCAATCTTATAGGCGGGACATTCATTGATTCACAATCGTCTTCAATTATAGATGTCATCAATCCTGTGAGTATAAGGAGCACAAAATTTTTGTTTCCCCTGCTTTAGCTTATGAATTCATGTACTGTGGTTGATTATTCTTTTTTGAATATTTAGCTGATTTACATTTTGGCCATAGGCCACTCAAGAAGTTGTGTCTCAAGTTCCTTTGACAACAAATGAAGAGTTTAAGGCAGCAGTGTCCGCGGCAAAGAATGCTTACCCAGCATGGCGTAGCATGCCCATCACGACCCGTCAACGTGTTATGTTTAAGCTCCAAGAGCTTATCCGCAAGAACACTGTATGCAAGTTTTTGTTCTATTTTCCTACTTGTTTTAGTTTAAATCTTTGCATTTAAATGCGTTGATCACAAGCATTGATGAGCTTTTGCAGGATAAGCTTGCAATGAGTATCACTACAGAACAAGGGAAGACTTTGAAGGATGCACAAGGAGATGTGTTCCGTGGACTAGGTTGGGTCACGTTATGTCTCCTTTTATTTTGATCTTTCCTTTTGTTTGAAATTCACCTCTTGTAGATGACTTCAATCAGTTGATGTGCTTTCTCAATTTGCCTGTTTTTGATATAGAGGTGGTGGAACATGCCTGTGGAATGGCAACTTTGCAAATGGGGGAGTATGTCTCTAATGTATCAAATGGAATTGACACGTATAGCATAAGAGAACCACTAGGCGTGTGTGCTGGGATTTGTCCTTTTAACTTTCCTGCAATGATTCCCTTATGGGTAAGCCTTCTGTACTCTTCTCAGAAAATTAAATTTTCACTTAGAACAGAGTTCACATCTGCCTCTGAGTCAGTATACATGGAAAGCTTGTTACTGCTGGGATTGAGTTTTGGTGTTTTATGTTTGATATGTGGAAAGAGTTATCTCAGCTTGCTTCTAACTGTATCCCTGAATTGAAGCTGATTATTTCTGTTGATACTATATTTTCAGTTTACAAAGAAATGACAAAAATGAACTAAATTCTTAGCATAAACTCTTTTTTCTTTTGTTCAGATGTTTCCTATTGCGGTTACATGTGGCAATACCTTTGTTTTAAAGCCATCTGAGAAAGATCCAGGTGAGTTTTAACTTTTGAATACTCATATGTGCGAAGAAGTGGAGTGTTCCGTTTAACTTTTTAACTTTTTTGTTTCTACGGTCAAGGCATTTTATTGTTGCTTGTGATCTTGTGCTGTCAACTGTGCTGTGTTCTCAAGAATTTATTATGTTTGTGGCTTATCACCAGGGGCTTCTATCATACTTGCTGAGTTAGCGACGGAAGCTGGATTGCCTAATGGTGTCTTAAATATTGTCCATGGGACCAATGTATGCACTTACTTTCCAATCTGCTTATGCTTATTCATGTTCTCTCTCTCTCTCTCTCTCTCTCTCTCTCTTCTTTGGCTTTTTTGGCACTTTTGAGGTCTTGTCAAGAAAGAAGAAGTTGAATCTGCAATTGATTTAACTTTGACCTGTGATTTGAACCACTTTTATGAATCAAAATACTTCTGATTGTGGCTTGCCTCCACTAGAATGATAAGATTGCCATTCTATTTAAGAGACAAGCTTGTAATAATTTTACGAGCGTTTGTTCTTGGTTTTCCTGCATACTGTGCATAACACTTAAAATTTGTGATATGCTTCATTTTTCAACAGGATATTGTTAATGCGATTTGTGATGATGAAGATATCCGAGCTGTATCATTCGTTGGTTCAAATACTGTAAGTAATTGTTCAGTGAACCTGGCATGTTCTGCTTACTAAGCCATCATTATGCAAATGACCATAATTATGCACGTAGGGTATTTCTAAGTGGCACTATGTTGTCTTTTACTGTGGCATTTGCTTGCAGACATGCGTAGTCACACAATTTTCGTAGAACTTATCCTCAGAACACTGTTGAAAAAGTGCAGTGGCTTTCATAGCATGGAATGAATTGGCCTCTTGACTAACAATGTTCTTAAAAGTATTTCATTTTATATCATCAATCCTCCAGTTGCATGTGTCACCAAGTCTAGGAGCATTCTTGGTCAGTTAAGTCAGTACTATAGCCATCCATACCTTATTGCTTACATTTCTCAAATGATTCTCACCCTTTGGTTTTGTTGACTTATCCAAAGGCTGGCATGCACATTTATGGGAGAGCATCAGCTAATGGGAAGCGTGTTCAAGTAATTGCCCTCGTTTCTCTCTGTCATTACCTTTCTGTTTAAAGCAGCATGATGGCCTTTGGCTGAAAGTCAAAACTAATTGGACCAATAATTTTTTTCTGTTTAGTCAAACATGGGTGCCAAAAATCATGCAATTGTCCTCCCTGATGCAAATATAGATGCTACTTTAAATGCTTTGGTTGCTGCTGGTTTTGGGGCTGCTGGACAAAGGTGTATGGCACTAAGTACAGTTGTTTTTGTTGGAGACTCAGAGTCATGGTAGTACATTTGTCTCTCCGTTTCAATTTCTGGAACTTTAACTTCCATTCATCTTTCACACTTTCTGTTGTAAGGTTAAAACTTGTGAATCAATTTTGAACTTATTCTTATTCATTATTTGGGTACTTGATTAGGTGACAAGTTCCTTATGTGTGTTTTTTTTCCGTTTCTGTTACCTTTAAGCAAAAATATGAGGGAATATTTTCTGTATCTGTTCTTAGTGATTTACTCATATCTGTTCTTAAATAGCATACTCTATGTTAAGTTTGCAGGCTTAGTAGTCTAGTAGCTCCTTGCTGTTTTTCACTTCTTGAGGAATAGTTTCTTTTACACCATTCTGCTACATTTTAGTTAGCCACAGTAGTGGAGATTATTTGATTTAATAAAGATCTTACTCTTCATTTTGCATTTGACTCAGGGCACACATGTTATAAATTACGCAAAGCTTTAGATGTCGTTTTGTTACAGGATAGTTGACAATACAAAAAATGATTGTGTTAGGAGAAGTGTTACATTCACCTTTAACCTTGACCAGGTTGAATAAATTGGTAGAACTCGCAAAAGGTCTTAAAGTAAATGCTGGAACAGAACCTGATGCGGACCTTGGTCCAGTGATTAGCAAACAGGTATGTATAAGTTTTAACTTCAATAGATCCGAATTAGCAATTTCTTAACTAATTTCGATCTGGTCTGTCATAGCTTTGTTATAATTATTAGTATTGCTATTCCTTCATATCTAACTTCATTTCCATTTATGCTGTTTTTTTTTTTTCTCATTTTGTATCCACAGGCCAAAGAACGAATTCATAGATTAATTCAAAATGGTGTTGAAAGTGGTGCGAGGTTACTGCTTGATGGGAGAAACATAGTGGTAATATTTGTCTACTCGAGCTATATTACTTTGTAATTAAGTTCTGGGATTCCTTTTCTATATTAGGAGGGAGAGTTTAGTTCATTTTCTATCCGTGGCACTCAATATATTTCCCAGGTCAGGAGTATAACATAATTCGCTAATATTTCAGAAATAGTTGGAAGCCACTACACATTATTTTAAATGTTCAAGAGTCGAGAGAACCTGTCGTTAAAAAGTTGTCTGTATCTTCATATTTGTTATATCAAGATAACACGTTGCTTGTGTGAATCTTTCTTTATAATTAAGCTGAACAGGGATTTTTTTTTTTTTATAGATTTCATATTTTACGTCAATGATTTGTTTATATGGTGACAAACAGGTTCCAGGGTATGAGCATGGCAATTTTATAGGTCCCACCATCTTATCAAATGTCACAGCTGACATGGAATGTTACAAGGTATCTGGATCCTTTCCTTACGATATATATTATCTAAAGAAACTAGATTAAATTTGTAATTTCCAAGTAGATGTACATAACGCCTCAAATCTGACTTTTTGTACCTTGAGCTTTGTAGGAGGAAATCTTTGGTCCTGTTCTCGTTTGCATGGAGGTCGGTTGAGCACTGCTTTTGTTTATGTGATTAGGCATCTAATTACGTTGGAATTGTTTAGCATGTCCTTAATCCTCTTACTAACTTCCAGGCTGACAGCTTTGAAGAAGCCATCAACATTGTGAACAGAAATAAGTACATTCTCAACCATAAGTTATCAGTAGCATAACTTTTATATTTGCTATCTCCATTGATGTGTTCCACATGTGCACAAATTTTTCAGGTATGGGAATGGAGCTTCAATATTTACTACATCAGGTGCAGCTGCGAGAAAATTCCAAACTGAAATAGAGGCTGGACAGGTAAAATTAAAGAACCAATAATGCTTTAATCAAAGAATAGCTAAATCTGCAATTCCTTAGATTATTTTATTTTCCTTTTTGAGCCACAAGTTTTTACTGAAACTTTGTTCATAATTTATGGAAAATATTTTGACTTGACATGTTAGTTCTTCGTGAGTTTGCGAGGGAAATTAGTTTGTGGAGTGACTTCCAGCAAAATGCTGGGACATTTGACATGATTCCCCTGAATGCAGGTTGGCATTAATGTTCCTATACCTGTTCCCTTACCCTTTTTCTCGTTTACGGGCAACAAGGCATCTTTTGCCGGAGATCTAAATTTCTATGGTAACATCAAATTTGCACTTGTCTTGCTATTTATTGTTCGACACTGCACTAGTGGCATAAACCTAGTCATACTAGTTTTAGAACATGAGAAACTGTGGAACTTCTATGGATTTCAGGCAAGGCTGGAGTCAACTTTTTCACACAGCTCAAAACGATAACTCAACAATGGAAAGATTTGCCAGGGGGCAGTGGAGTATCTCTGGCAATGCCAACTTCACAGAAGTTATAGTGATCATAGCCTACTTGTAGTAAACTATCATCTTCAACTGGCTTCAAATAAAATCCAAGTTTCATGTCCCACCTTTGTTTTCATCAAGCATTGCTCAGTGCTTTTGTAAATGTATCAGTATTTTGATTTTCAGTTTCGAAATAAATCAGATGCATTTCACCATTCATCTGTAATTCTCTTAAAAACAAAGGTTAATTTTAAAATGTTTTGTGCCAAAGAACGAAATCACAATTTGGTTGTCCACAAAAATGTTTGGACCTTACTCAATTGTGGATTGAGCTATTCTTGGAACACCAAAATAAAAATATCATAATTAAAACTAAAGCAGTAACTAAAAATGTTCCTTATATATGCAATACATTTAGCCTAATTACTATTAGAAAAAGCCTTGAAGACGGAAATCCTTAGCTTAATTTTAAGTCGTAATCAACTGTAACTTTGATATACATAACATTCTTTTTGCAGCTGGCAAATGAATTTCAATAGTATAGTGCATATATTTTGACAAAAGACCTAACAACTTGCATGATATCTGGTTTAGTCGTGGTTAGGAACATCAAACAACCTATTAAACTTCTGTATAACATTTCATCAACCTTCGCAACTCCATCTTCTTTGTAGAATCTCTCTTTCTGATTTCATTAGAGTTATAATTGACTTGCACTTCGTCATGTTAAATTTTTTGAGAACTTCCTTTGAATATTTTTATTGATGTCCAAAAATTTCATGTTGCTTATGTAGTATTTGCGTGCTAAGGAAGAATGTCATCTTCCCAAGATCTTTCATTTCTTCCTTAAACTTGCTAATCAACTCCTCACTACTTCCTGTCAAGTAAATCATCCACATAGAGAGATATCACATGTAATTGATCATTAACTTTCTTCACATATAAAGTAAATTCACTAAGACTTGCTCAAAACCTAAGTTCAACAAGTAATCATCAATTCTATTATATCACGCCTTTAGTACGTGTTTTAAATCATAGAGAGTTTTTTTAGTAAGTAAACCTAGTTATCTTATCCTTGGATAGCAAATCCGTTTGGTTGTTTAACAAGAATTTATTCCTCCAAGTATCCATTTGGAAAGGTTAACTTGACATCAATTTGATATATGACCTAACCCTTTTATGCAATACGAGCTAGGAATGGCATCTATGTTATACGTAGAGAGAGCTTTGCTACGTGTCCCGAATCTACGTGAAATGATTAAAAACGAAGGTAATACGGAATACCTAGATTTTGATTCTATCTCTAACTCCAATGTCGATTCCGACCTCCAAACGTCTCCGAATCTCTCAGGGCCTTTAGTGGAAAGTGCTCACCGACTCACAAGCTAGGTCTTTCTACAGTTTCCTCAAATCACGAGCTTCCCTAACGGGTCAGGGATCCTTATGCTCGTGAATGATTTCTTGAGTAACTACAGGAGACCTTAACCTTTATATAATTTCCATATCGGGCTTCCCCATCACAAGACCGACATGGACCCGATCCAGACTAATCGAGACCCATTTTTCATCCGGACTTCGACCCATTAATCTAGATCATTTATTGGGTCACTTTATTATCTTTATCTGGATCAAATGGCGTACCTTAACTGATAATTTATTTAAAAACTAAAATTGCAATTAATGTTAATCCAACTTTATGAGACATGGACAAAATTGTCCCTAAGAATAAAAATATCTAAAAATCTCCCCTTTGGACAAACATTAATTGCAGCAGACTCTAGTTTAAAACAATTTAAAACTCTGTTAAGCCACGCTACTGTATTAGTCGACAAGGTTTTAAAAACAAAACATTTGATCCAAAAATAACGAAAGTCCATCATTCTGTCCCGTAAGACTTTCGGTACCGAAAAGCATCAGATACATGTGTCATGTGTGACACAGATCCAATACAATCACAAATACCTAATACTCCACTAACATGAATGTGAAAATGGAGTGTGACAAACTACGAGGATACCTTTATGATCTAAATTGTATCATCTTCGTTTGTAGGTCTCAATTTCTCCATCTTTATGCTCAACTGCATTAGAGAACCTTTATGGGATTAAAAACTTATATCCTCCTATGTCATGTCAAACTTTATAGGTATCTATGCTAAACTGTATGTGTCTAGATGACATAGGCACAAGGTCAATTTGTATATATGACCAATGACCTTCAAATGCTTAAGATTGACACAAATATCAAGACTTTCATACTTATTATGACAATGTATGACAACACATAATACTGAGGATAAACGATGATCATCTTTATCAATAAACCATCATACTATCATAATACTTTAAAATGTACAAATGTACATGGAGCAAACATAACCCCTCATTAGCAGTGTCTAATGACATCAAAACACCCATACTGTATACTTGTGTTACAAACACAAGCGGGTGAAGCCCTTTAATTAAAGGATCGACTCACAGTTCCTTAGTCCTTAAATGCTCTAGACCTTAATGTCACTTTTCCATGTCAACATTTTTATGACCAAATAGTTGATCTTTAACTGCTATGACCCTGTGATATTCTTCGTTGTCATTAAACAACATTGTAAGAAGAATGCCACAGTAAA
>JANSVA010000217.1:41529903-41546468 GCA_025504915.1 Erythroxylum reticulatum | reverse complement strand
TTTATGGGCATACTGTATGTGACAATGCAACCTCAATAAATGCAAAAATCCGAATGCACAGTCTCATTGTCACACACTTGCTGAAGACATTCTCCGAAAACTTTATTTGAGACTTTCATAAAAGAAAAATCTCAGTAAAGTGACTATCGTGCGTCACTGGATACTGAACCAACCTCCTGAGACATGTCAACCTTATGTATCTCCCTTATGGCAATTTCATTGCACGAAAATTCACTCAAAAATGGCTTCAGAATGTCTCAATTTCTTTTCCAATCGATTATCATGCAATCCCGAAAATTGAAAATGAGACCCGAGACACCAGAACCTCATGTATCTCCCTCATACAAAGTCCGAAGCATGAAAATTTACTCAAAATCGGATTCAGAATACCTTAATTCCTTTTTCTAGAGTTAAACTTCAATTTATTACCAATGTAATAAATTCAGAAAAATAGAAAAAGGTTAGTTTATAAATTTCCCGGACCTGGACACTGAACGAAAACACCCCGGGGTACCTTTACGGGAAATCTAGAATTTTTGGGTTTTTTAACTATAGTAAGGCCGTATGGATGACATCAGCGTGATGTCATCCGTTGATGTGGCATCCACGTCAACTCGCGTGCAAGCAGGCTGCGCGTGTCGAGCACGGGCGGCGTAGGCGCGTGCCTAAGGGGTTTGGCGCCTATCTATCACTGTGAGGCACGTGTTGTGCACTCGCCGACACGTGTCCCAAATCTGTCGGTCCACGTATCGCGGAGGATGCGGCGCATGTCTCGCCCGCGCCCGCGCCTCGATACCCGTGGGAGCTCGCGCCTCCTTGCTACGGTGCCACTTGGCAGTACGTGATTGGTGCGTGCGTTGCACGCCCTAGCCGTACCGCCACTTCCCGACCACTGTAGCAATATCGGGCGCTTGCATCACCTTCCGATGGGGATGACGATTTTCGACATCTAGGTGGTCGTTTTTCGCTCTGTTCGGCCCGTTTTCAACCTATTTTTTTAGCTAACCTTATGTAGACCACTTTTACGTAATTATATACGTAAAAAAACTGAAAAATAAATCAAAAACGAAGGAAAACCAAATGAGATGAAAAACCGAAAAACCTTCGTTTCCGACAATCCGATCATGTAACCGCTCTGATACCACATGTTATACTTAGGGAGAGCTTTACTACTTGTCCCGGATCTACGTGAAAGGATTAAAAACAAAGGTAATACAGAATACCTGGATTTCGGTTCCATCTCTTATTCTGATGCCGATTCCAAGCTCCAAACGTCTCCGAATCTCTCGGGGCCTTTAGTGGAAAGTGCTCACTGACTCACAGGCTAGGTCTTTCTATAGTTTCCTCAAATCACGAGCTTTCCTAACGGGTCAGGAATCCTTATGCTCATGAATGATTCCTTGAGTAACTAGAGGAGACCTTAACCTTTATATAGTTTCCATATCGGGCTTCCCCATCACAAGACCAATATGGACCCGGTCCACACTAATCGGGATTCATTTTTCATCCAAACTTCGACCCATTAATCTAGATCATTTATTGGGCCACTTTATTATCTTTATCTAGATCAAATGGCGTAACTTAACCGTTAATTTATTTAAAAGCCAAAAGCAATTAATATTAGTCCAACTTTATGAGACATGGCCAAAATTGTCCCTAAGGACAAAAATGTCTTACAATCTAACCCAATAATTGGAGAAAATGTTTCAGAAAAGTCCACCCCAAATATTTAAGTATATCCCTTAACAACAAGCCTTGTCTCATATACAGAATCATTAAGACTGAGCTTGGTTATGTACACCCACTTGACTCCTTTAGTTTTCATATGATCACGTCTATACACTAGTGCTATATTTGATTTTTTTCAATCATCTTAAGTTCCTCCATTGCAGTAACCCATTTTTTATCTCTTGCAACTTCATTAGAGCCAATAAGCTACATCACAACAACATTACACGTTCAAAAAATTAGAAAGAGATATGATTCCTCTGACAAGTGTGTCATCAATATTCTCATTCTCCTCTTGAGGTCGAAATTTCAGCTTCTTATCATTTTTTCAACTCTAGTTATTTAATTCTTGGAATTAAACATCTATATTAATTACCGACTTTTTCTTTATGTTGAATAGATTATGTAGGCTTTTAAATTGAGCAGTAGCCTATAATGATCCCTAGTTTTACTTTCTTGTCAAATTTGTCCTCTTAACTTGATGAATATAAAAGAAATGAACAATTACATATTTTTTAGATTAAATACTTTTGTTTTGTACCTATAACAAAATAGTCAATTTTCACATAACTTTTGTTGGCAATCTATTAAGAGAAATGTTGTATTTATAGCTTCACCCTATAATTTTTTTAGTAGTTCTTTCTCATGCAATAAGAACCTTATCGTCTCCATAATAATTCTTTTTATTTTCTCTCCATTATCCTGTTCTGATGTGGCGTATATATGGTAGTTAGTTGGTATTTTGTTAATTTTTTTAGTTATACTTTCTTCCATTATTAGACCTAATCACCTGTAATTTGCATCTACTTTGAGTTTCTATTTAAGCTTTAAACTTCCATAAAATGTCACCAATCTCATATTTATACTTTATAAAGTATACAACATATTCTTGTATAATCATCAATGAAAGCAGTATAAAAATTACTAACATTCAATGATGATGTTTTTTAGGTCCTAAAATTAGTACGAACTAATAAAAATTACTACCATTCAATGATGGTGTTTGAGGTCCTAACATTATTATGAACTAACTATAGCTTTTATGAAGATCTTTAGGCCTTATTTTAAAGGAAAGGAAACCTTACTTATTTTTCTTATTGGTAAGTAGGACATACAAGAAGTTCCTCTTTAATTTCAGGTTAACTCCTGTGAGATTGTTTTTCTTTATGTATGTTAGAGCACTATAATGAAAGTATCCCAACTTTCTATACTATATAGCAACATCAAAATTTTCTTAATGTACAATAAGTTGCTCATTTTCTATAAAATTTAAGGCAAATCTTTTGCCCTGCATTTTAACTTTGAACACATCCCTTCCTTTTGCATCTTTAATTCATCAAGTTTAATCTTCAAATTGCACCTTATAGACTTTATCTAGCAGCTAATAATCAAATTTTTTTTAACTAATATCAAGAACATATAACATATCTTAAATTAATTTCAATATTTGTGACTCTCAATTATTACTATTCCTTTTCATTTTACCACAAGATATGCTCTATTTTTATTCTAACTTTAGAAATGGTAGTCTTGTCAAACTCTCTAAAGCGCTAATGATCATATGTCATATGGTTAACATAACTAACATCAATGAGGTAATGATACAAAACAGTGCATGGAAGAGATAAGTAATATGGTGTATAGAGAGAGTAAAGGATACGAATTGTAAATAAATAGAGAAGGGACATAGTATAGGAACATGGTGGGAGAAGTAACTAAAATAGGAGAATCAAGATCGGAGGTGGTATTTGAGATCAGTTGTAAACTTTACTTCTCTCTAGTAAATATTCTTCTTGAATCTCCTTATTATCCTCTTAATCTTCTTATCTTCTCTTCTTACTTCTTAATTCTTTTTATGATAATTATGAATCATACCAATTAACTTTTGTTGTAAGTGTTGGTGGTTTGACATGATGATGTGAATAACTGCTCATCCTGAATTGATTCTCAGTACCTTTGGCTTCTCCTTGGTGCTATTCACAGGCCGCACTTATTAGACTTTGCATTTAGATTCCACCAACATTTATTTTACAAATGATTTGTCTCTTTTTAGTAGTCATATGGTGAAAAAGTTTCCGTTTTAATACTATTATTCATTTTGTTATTGCCACACAAATTACAAGATTTGTAATCCTACTTCTTTTTTTCTTTCCACCATTGTTATTTTATGATTTTGCTTGAAAATCTTCTTCCACGTATACATCCTGTTTTATGGATCTCATTTCTTTTCTTGTGCATATAATGCACTTATTAATTCTACCAAAGTAATACTCGACAAATCTTTAGTGTTTTTCAAAAATGAGATCATAACCTCAAATCTTTCTAGGATAATAATCTTTACATAATTATGTAATTATCTAATTTGGTACTTAGAAGCCTTACCTTGTTAGAAATATTAAGGAGTTTGTTAAAGTATTTTTTTGATTATTTCTAAACCTTTCATCCTTTACATCTCAAACTCTTGAACCAAATTCAACACCTATATTCTTTTGATCTTTTCATTATCTTCATTCTCTAGCTTAAATTTAAAAAAGTCCAAAATTTCTTTGCCTATTTTCATTATTACAATTCTATCAAATATGGCGGAGGAAATAGTTACAAATAAGCTTGCTTTTGCTTTTGCTTTTAATTTTCTCTGTTTCTTTATATATATATATATATATATATATATTGGGTTACCTAATTATGG
Organism: Erythroxylum reticulatum; assembly: GCA_025504915.1. Classification (NCBI taxonomy): domain Eukaryota; kingdom Viridiplantae; phylum Streptophyta; class Magnoliopsida; order Malpighiales; family Erythroxylaceae; genus Erythroxylum; species Erythroxylum reticulatum. The sequence goes on along the minus strand of JANSVA010000217.1, from coordinate 41,542,051 downwards.
AAGAACCTCATAATCTTCTTAAATAGCTTCCCACAAGTCATTATCTTTAAGATAAGGTTGCATTCAAAAAACCCATGCTTAAAATTTTGATCCATCAAACACTAGAGGTGCAAGAACACTGAAGGATGATTCTGAATTTATTTCTAAGAGTCTGTGTATTATGTAAGCTAGGTAATAATTGTTTAGGATTGTATTTGGCTCACTCAATCTTACAGGTCTCTCAAGAAAAGAACTATGATATTAACTTTAAACTTTTAAGAACACAATAAGTAAGAAAACATAGAAGGAATAATAGGCATATATTTTATTGAGAAATAGGTTTTAATTTATACAGCATACATCTAATCGACGAAGTAAGAAAATAGTTAATAACCTCCTAAAATCTACTAAAATTTTGTAACCATATTGGTTTATCACTATTTGTTGAAACTAACATGTTACATATGTCTACAACAAAAGGTCCAAAGTCGTAGGTTTAGACTCTTTATCTTAACATTTGGCCTCCTTTTCTCTAGTCTGCAAGATTATATCATTGGCACCTTAAACAAAAAGGATAAGTTTAATCATTAGAAATACCTGACTGTTAAATTTAGATAAGGTGATAACTTAATAACTAATATGTAAAAGAATGAGTTTGACTCTTAATGTCAAAAGTGGTATGAGCACAACAAAGCTTCACGGTAGTAGTGCTACAATAGAGAGGAAAGATTAGATCATATTTTTAAAACATTAAAATTAAGAGCATATGATAGTGAGAGAATCATGCCTTAGAAGTTGTTGAACAAGTCAAACATTGAAAAGTGTGCTTTAGAAATGTGTCTAGTTTGAAGACCAAGTCTTATAATAGTTGTTGCTATTTTTTAGTTAATTATTATTGTCTTTTAGGAACTATATTGTGTTGTGGTCTTATATTTTGCTTATTTTTACTTATCTTTTCCTTGTTTCTCTCAAATTTCAGTTAAAAGAATTTTGTATTTAAGCAAGCTCGATAGATGAAATAAAATATATGTTCTCTATCCATTCTCTTTTAATATCTATTATTTTTTTTATTTCCTTCAAAGTGGCATCAGAGCCTCTTCTTGAGGGACTTGTGAAACATTTTTTCAGATAGATTCAAAATCTCCTTTCACTGCACTTGCACCACCTGTTTTTAATAGAGCGGGCTATCATGTTCGGGCAGCTAGGATGGAGGCACATCTAGAGGCAAATGATCTCTACGAACCTGTTGAGGAGGACTACGAATTTCTTCCCTTGCCTAGAAATCCAACCATGGTGTAGACCAAGAATCACAAGGAGAAGAAAACAAGAAAGTCTAAGGATAAAACTATGTTATTTACTTTAGTCTCACATGAAATCTTTGTCAGAATTATGACAATGAAATTAGTATTTGAGGTTTGGAATTTTCTGAAAAAAGTATTTAAAAGAGATGAAAGAATCAAGGGAATACAGGTTCTCAATTTGCTCAGAGAATTTGAACTTCAATAAATGAAGGATTCAGATACTATCAAAGAGTATTCTAATAGATTAGTCAGCATTGCCAACAAAGATTATTTGTCTATGAATTTCCTAATTCTAAATTAGTTCAGAAAATTCCTGTAACAGTACCTAAAAGGTTAGAAGTAACCATTTCCTAGTTAGAAAACACTAAGGATTTGTCAAATATTAGTCTGACAAAATTATTAAATGCCCTATAGGCTCAAGAACAATGAAGGGTTATGAGGTCTAAAGGTTCTATTAACAGAGCATTATTAGTCATTGTGCAAACAAACTAAGGAGGAAGTGGGAAAAAGAAGAAGAATAAGAAGGAAGCTTCAGGGTCAAATTCTACTAACATAAGAAAAGGAAGCAAAAATGAGTATCCTCCTTGTAAACATTATGGAATTAAGGGCCATCCACCCTTCAATGTTAGAGAAGACTTGATGTTCAGTATGAGAAATGTCAGAAAATGGGGAACCATTATAATATCTGCAAGCAAAAGAATGAGACTTAAATTAACTTGCAGCAAAAAAATGTTGCCCAAATTGCAGACCATCAAAAGAAGGGGCAACTTTTTGTAGCAACTTGTTTTGTAACCAGTAGCTCTAGTGACAAATGGATTATAACTAGTGGCTGCACAAGCTATAGGACTTTTGATCGTGAGCTCTTCAAAGAGCTGGATATATCAGTTATCTCCAAAGTCAAGATTGCTAATGAAGAATACATTGCTTTCAAAGGGAAGGGAATTGTAGCAATTGAAAGTCTTGCCAGTATAAAATTGATTAAAGATGTATTATTTGTACCTAATATTAATCAAAAAATTTTGAGTGTTAGACAGCTACTTGAAGGAGGATTCAAAGTTATCTTTCAAGGCAATCAATGCTTAATCAAAGATGCAGAAGATAAAGAAATGTTTAAAGTTAACATGAAGGGCATGAGCTTTTATTTTGATCCATTATAGGAGGAACAGGCTGTCTATTCCACATTTGCTAGTATCATCGAAACCTGGAACAAAAGATTGGGCTATTTTCTCCATGTTATAATGTTGAACTTGTAGAGGAAAGAGCTTGCTCAAGGGCTGCCTCAACCTGAATTAGAATTACAAAGTTGCGAGTTGTCAATATGGAAAGAAAGTAAGAATTCCATTTCAAAAATCATCCTGGAGAGCAAAAAGGATGCTGCAACTCATCCACGGTGATCTCACCGGACCTTAGAGAACTCCTTCACCTAAGGGGACTAAATATTGCATAATCTTTATTAATGGCTTCACTCGTATTTGCTAGATTTATTTTCTCATACTTAAATCGAAAGTTGTTGGCATGGATATTCAAGTAATGGATTGAGAATCAAAGTGGTTGTACCATTCAAATATTAAGATCTGATGATGGAAAGAAGTATCCTTCAGATCAATTTAATCAATTTTGTGAGGAAGCTGACATTAAGCATCAAGTAATAGCCCCATACACTCCACAATAAAATGGAGTGAGTGAAAGGAAATACAGAACCATCTTTGAGATGGCAAAATGTATGATGTATGAGAAAGGTTTACTTAAGGAGTACTAGGTAGAAGCAACAAGCACAATAGTGTTCTTGTTAAACAGGCTTATTAAAAAGGTTGTGAATAAGAAGACTCCTTTTGAGGCATGGTATGGATTCAAACCAAAACTGAAAATTTTAAAATGTTTGGTTGTTTGTGTGTTTACTCATGTGCCACAGGTTAAGAGGGACAAACTTGATAAAAGGGCCGAACCTGACATTTTTATAGGCTATAAGATTTTTGTGAGTTTACAGTGTTTTTAAAGATGAATAAAAGAATGAATTTAGAGTTAAAGAATAGTTGTATGATGATGTTTGGAGACGAGAAAGATTGTTTAAAATGAAAATATAAGAAAATGACCGTGAAGAAAATGCAGAGAATGGTGAAATGTGTGAATGACGTTTCTTCTATTCTTGATGATTTTGTTTAAGCATGGATTTTGGATTTTTTCTGTGAATGATTTTACTTGTATGAGAGTCGAAACTGTGGTTAAGATGAATTGAATGGAAATAGAGTAGAAAGAGTATAAATGAATTTGAAGTTTTGAATTTAGTGAAAGAAGATAAGATAGAGAAGTTGGTTTAGAATAAAAGAAAGAAAAGAGAAAAAGGGGTAAAAATGTGGTCTGAAACTTCCATGATTAAACTATATCGATCCAAATTGAATTAGATAAAGTTTTCTTCTTGGAAGTTGTAGTTTGTCTTTCTAGATTTCCAATTATATAAAGTATGAAATTTTTAAATATCGAAACTAAAAGATATGATCATTATAAGTTAGTGATGTTGCATGGGATGTACTTATAAGACAACTATATTACTTGGAAATTTTAACCATTTTAGAGGCAAAAACTTTCTTTGGGGTCTTCATGAAAGTTATAGATATTTTTTTTAGATTTTTAATGATCTAAAGTTTGAAGCTTTTGGATGTCTGGATTGAAATTAATGGGGGTTAGAAGTGAGGGAGTGTGACTGGAAAGTCGCGATCGCGGTAGCCAACTCTCGATCGTGCATAAGGTTAACGCAACATCCTTTGGTATTTTGACTATATCTCCTTCGTCCGACCTCCAAATGACATTAGACTTAAACCATTAGACTCGTAACACACCAATATATAGAATTTTTCAGCCTTAATTTGGAAAATGTCTAATTAGAAGAGATGTTATGTTCATAGAGGATGAAAATTCAAAAAATGAGGGAAAAAAATCTCCAATCAATTTATAGCCTAACGAAGATGATGTTGATGACCTACCTGCTAGAGGAACCATATCACTGGCAGACATCTATACAAGATGGAATGTAGTAGTAATGGAACTAGCTGGAGTTCAAAAAGCAATGTAAGACGAAAAATGACTTTTAGCCATGAAGGAGGAGTTGGGCATGATTGAGAAAAATCATACACGACAGCTTGTTTAAAGGGCACCAAATAGAAAGGTCATTGAGTTAAATGGGTTTACAGAACAAAACTAAACGTTGATGGGTTAGTAAACAAGTACAAAGCCAGGCTCATTGTGAAGGGATATGTACAGGTCTTTGGTGTAGATTTTTCATACTTTTATTCCAGTGGCCAGGCTTGATACTATCAGATTGCTTCTTGCAGTGAGAGTTCAAAAGGTTGGAAAGTATTCTAGTTAAATATAAAATATTCCTTTTAAAATAGCTTCTTGAAAAAAGAGATATTTGTAGAACAACCTGATGGTTTTGTTGTGCATAGCAAAGAAGACAAAGTCTGTCTACTAAAGAAAGCTCTATATGGTCTTAAATAGGCTCCAAGAGTCTAGTATAGTTGAATTGATGATCATTTGACAAGCTTAGGCTTTAATAAAAGTTTAAGTGAGGCAACCTTGCATGTAAGAAGTGAAGACACTAACATTATCATTGTTTATGTTTATGTCGATGATCATTTAATTATAGGACACAATCAGGAGCTCATTAAAGAATTCAAGTTTGAAATGCTCAAGGATTTTGAGATGATAGATTTGGGATTTATGACCTATTTTCTGGGTCTAGAAGTAAGACAGTTGAGAAATTTTTCATTAGTCAAAGAAAATATGCCAAGGAAATTGTGAAGAAATTTCATATGAAGAGTTGGAAGGCTACAGAAACTCCTATGCAAGCAAAAGTGAAGTTTTGTGGAGATAATGGATCTACCAAAGTGGATGAGAATCTCTACAAAAACTTGATTGGTTGTCTCATGTACCTCACAGCTTCTAGGCCTGACATAGTGCAGGCTGTATATCTTCTCTCCAGATTCATACATTGCGCAAGTGAAGAGCACATGCAGGCTATTAAAAGAATTCTCATATATGTTAAAGGAATTGTTGATTATAGAATCAGGTATGCTAAAAGTGATCAATTTCAGCTAGTTGGTTTTTCTAACAGTGATTGGGCAGGATCAGTTGATGATATAAAGAGCACAACTGGATTCTATTTTAGCCTTGGTTCGGGTATGGTTAGTTAGTGCTTAAAGAAGCAAGAAACTATTGCTCCAATTACTTCATAAGTTGAATTCAACACTGTAACTAATACAGTAAATCAAGCCATCTGGTTGAGGAAAATGCTTTAAGATCTGAGTTTGAAGCAACAAGAATCAACACAAATCTTTGTTAATAATCAGGCTACCATTTCAATCTCCTCAAATCAAGTATTTTATGGCAAGACAAAACATTTTAAAATCAATTTTTTCTTTCTTAGAGAGATTCAGAAAGAAGGATAAGTTTCATTGATTTAAGTAGATTGAAAGATCAAATTGCTGATGTATTTACCAAAGCCTTGTCCAAAATCAAGTTTGAAGAACTAAAGATAAAAATGGGAGTCAGTGGCTTAAAAGACAAGGAGGAGTGTGAGAATCGTGCCTTAGAAGCTATTGAACAAGTCAAACGTTGAGAATTGTGTTTTAGAAACATGTCCATCTTGAAGACCAATTCTTAGAATAGTTGTTGCTATTTTTCAGTTAATTATTGTTGTCTTTTAGGAGCCATACTGTGATGTGGGTCTTGATATTTTGCTTATTTTTACTTATCTTTTCCTTGTTTCTCTCAAATTTCAGTTAAATATTTTTGTATTTAAGCAAGCTCAACTGATGAAGTAAAATATATGTTTTTTGTCAATTCTTTTTTAATATCTATTCTTTTTTATTTCCTTCAGATAGTTTATTGTAGTTTAACTATTAGATGACCTTACTTGGTTGCTAGCCCTTCAAGATTGCCACCATCCTTGATAAGGTAGTGAATTAGAGCATATTGCTTTTTAACATTAGAGAATTTTCCATTGACAACATTGATATAACATTGGATATGCATTCCTAAAGAGGCAATAGATGAAACTTATGATTATATACAGAAGGAGGCCCAAATGATTAACAAAGAATCATAATAACAAACTTGATATTCTAACTTTCTCTAATCAACCAAACAAATAATTATTTTCTTTAAAAGATAACTTTTTGTACTAATTAAAAGGAAAAGCTTCAAATTGAATGCTTCATGAGTAAACAAAGTTTGCAAAATCTTGAAAAGTTATAGTAATAATCTATAGGACATGTTGAAAAACATATAGGAACTAGTAACATAGGTAGACCAATATATCATTTTTAGGCATGAAATGGCCAAAAAATATTAAAATATTTAACCAAAGCCTTCAATCATTTGACAACTAACTAAATTAGATAATGTGATAACTTGAATTAGTTTAGTTGTTTAGAAACTAAAAAAATATAATAAAAAACTAATGAGCAAGCTGAGATTATAATGGTACTTAATTACTTACTTCCATAACTTTACTTTCACTTGTCCTCTAGGAGCTAGAGATCTTCAACAGACTCAATAAGTTTATAAACATATTCAACTTGAACTCTAAGAGTCGAGATTGAGACTATTCGAGTCTGACGTAAAGCTCCTTAAGATAGCCCAATTTTGGCCTAAAACCTACTTGGGTCTAACTTATGGCATCTAAGTCTGAGTTTGGCCAAATTTTTAGTAGTTGGAAGCCCATCTGAATTCCCGCCTTGACCCAGCCTGACCCATAAACCTCTCTCCATCATCATCATTCACCCTTTCTATTTCCAAACTCATCCTTCTCTACTTAGTTCAATCTAAACTCTAATCCTAATCCAAATCTAGAATAATTTAGTTTTATTTTGGAATATAAAAGTTTCATATCTCTACTCTCAAACAATAGTCAGAAAAAGCAGCAATATAGGAATTTTCTGGAAAAAAATCAATCACGACAAAGATTAACTACTAAAAGGCTTAAGAGAAGAACAACTATGAGATTTGAGAAAAATATCAAAGAGAAGAAGAAGAAGCAAATCAAAGAAGTTTGATGGAAGCACATTTGAGTGCGATCTTATAGAGGAGAAGAAGAAGGGAAGACATCTAGATTAAATGGTTAATTAAATAATATATATCTGTGTGTGTGTGTGTGTATGTGTGTGTCTTGGGCTATGCGTGAGACCGGATCATAAAGTTCGAGCTTGAGCCTTCCTTAAAGCTTGAAAATTAAAAAAATTTGAACTTAATTTAAAACCTAATCAACTAAAATTAAGTGCGTTAATTTCTAAGTGAACCAGATCGAAGACTATTTTGCTAAACCTAATGATGAATAGAATATGATGTAACCAAAAATGATAGAGAAAAAAAACAAATATTAAAACTTTTGATGAGACGATCACTGATTTTCAAAGCTATATGTAATTGCATAGTATTATGTCTAGATGAGCCATTTTGCCTTTTTCATATATGGCTTTCTATATGCATACCAAATTTTGCAAATTGCAAAATTGTTTAGAAAGAAAAAGCGTAATAGAAGATATAGGAAGTCGTCTGACAACCCAAGTAGAACAGCTTGGAGCTAACAAAAGGGTTCTAAATGCCTGTTTGGATGAGCTTATATCAATATAGCTTTTGTTAGTAAAGTTTTTATCAGTAGAGTTTTTTCAAAAAGAGTTTTTCTCAGAAGTCAGTTGACTGTTTAACTGTCATCTAAAAAAGAGCCTCTTTGAAAAAGTTTAATAAAATAGACTGTTTGGCAACATAAAAATAAAAAGTACTTTTTATTATAATTATATTTTATTTTGTAATAAAAATTATTTATGCATATAAATACTATTTAAAATATATTAAACAATAGGTAAAGCACAATATATTAATTATTATATAATTTTAAACCATATAAAATAAAAATAAAAATATATCTAACCAAATCTTTTATATGGATTATAATATAAGTAAAACTAGTATAAAAATAAAAATTAAAGATATAAAAATTAAATAATATTATATAAATCTCAAATTAAATATGAAGATGTGTTTATAGGAATTATGTGTAAAACATAAAGGTTAATAAGACTAAAAAATAGGCTCATTAATTGATTTGAAAAATCTACTTGAAAAATGTTTTTTTGAAAAACTTCAAATTTGAGCTTATCAAAAAGTTGTATTTTAGCTTTCAAAAAAGTTTTAGATTTTATAGTCAAACACTCAGTTTTCTTAAAAACAACTTTTGCGATGAAAAAGTATTTATTCTCCCTCCAAAAGTTGAACCAAACAAGCACTAATTTTATTTAGCGTTTCAACGAAACCATCACTGACATTATGGAATAACTTTGGATGGTGACGTGGGCAAGTCATCATTGGCCATCAAACCATACTCATATCTTCATCGAATTCTATTTTGTTTATTGAAAGGACAATTGCAACCATCTTTCGACCAATAGAAAATATTACAATATAATTAAAGACCATCCTTAATCGTGGGAAGAAGAGAATGGCATAGTATGATAAAGAAGAGCTTGTCAAGCTAGCCAAGGCAACTTGCCTGAATAGTTATGTTATTGTTGTGATTATAAGATATTGAATCTTATTTGGGTATAATTGGTATTTAATTAGAATTATTTGTAATTTTAATTAAAGTTTAATTGAAGTTAGTATTTAATTTTAATTAAATTACTAAATCGTCCAAAGCTTATTATAAATAGGCTTGAGCTCTATGGAGCTAATACTTCATGCTTAACCTTCTCTGTAAAAGTTACAGAGTTTTCTCAACTTGTTCTGTGGATACTATTAGAGGTTAGACACTTGTGAGGCTACGGTGGTTAAAACGGATCGGTTTCAAAAATGGTTCGAAAGATGCATCAAGATAAAAATCAAGCTTCAGAATAAGGTACAAATTAAAATTCCGCTTTATTTTGATTCGTGTTAATCATTTTATAAAATTAAATAGATCTTGGTTTTTAGGAAATTAAAAGTCACGAAAAAGTTTCATGATTATTCCGCTGCAGTTCGATCAAATCGAATTCTGACCCGATTTTCCAATAGTGGTATCAGAGCATATTTTAATTCTATGATTTGATTAAATTGATTGATTGTTATTGGTTACAATTTTGGAATTGAATCACAAAAGGTTTGTAGCTTAAATCTAAAAAATGTTTCAAATTAATACCAGATAAATCCTAATTCCCTTATCGATGCTTGCGTTTGTTCTTGTTCTTGTAATTTGGAAATTGGTTCTGGAAATACCTTGAAGAAAGATCGAATTAGATTCGATTGGGTATTAAGAAAGTTTAGGATTAATCCTTCGTGAAAAACCCAGAATTGTTTGCGTTGTTGAAGAAGCTATCTTATTCTCGAAAGGATTATTGATTGCAATAGTAACATGTGGATGGAGAATGGTGGAATGTTTTTGGTTTAGGCCAAGGAGGCGAGCCGGAGGAATCCATCGTTTGGGCATCATGGTTGGCAGTATGACGGTTTGACAACGAAAGCAGGAGGAGGGGTAAAGAAGTTGTGTCTATTAACGTAGTTGCAAAGCAATTTGGAAAATGTTGAAAAACTTGGCAGAGACGTGAATAAGATGACCACCATCTTATTTGTCCCATCAATGAACAGTATAGAGGAATAAGTTTTCCTGTTGCTACTTTCATTCTTCAAAATGAATTCAAGGCAACTAAGTGGCTTGCAAGCAACATGTGGATGTTGTAGCATGAAGCGATGCCCCATGAAAATGTCCTAAAGTAGAAAAATAGAGGGCAGTGTAGACTAAAGGCCATGGAGATGGCGGCGGTGGCAAGCTTCTTTGAGTTTAGGGTTTCCTAAGGTGAAGAAGAGGCTTTTTTAGACACAAGGATAAGTCCATTCTAATATTAGAATAAGGGTTATTTGGATGTTGGAATAAGGTATTCTAAATCTTGTTTTGGATTTGTTTGGTTACTAGTTTAACTATGACTTAAACTTAAAAAGGAATTTTTTAAATTATTAATAATGTATTCTTAATTTAATAAATTCTAAACATAATTTTAAAATTGTTTTAAAATTCAAAAATCAATTTCAAAGATAATTATTTTTCTTAATATGATTAAGATTAATAATTATATTGATTCCTAATTAATTTTAGAAAAGTCGTTTCTAAAATTAGAATTAATTAGTTTCAATTAGATTGAAATTAATTAATTAGAAAAGTTGTTTTTAAAATTTGAATTAATTAGTTTCAATTAGATTGAAATTAATTAATTTGACTCCTTAATATTGAGAAAATTGTTTTCTTAAATAATTAAGAAAGATGTTTCTTAATTAAATTTATAATTTTATTTGTTTAGAGAATTATCATTTAATTTATTTAGAAATTGTTTCTTTATTTATAAATAATAAGTTTCTTGATTCATTAGAAAGGATATTATCTTGATTAAAACTTGAAAACTATTTTCATTTATTTATCAAGAAAAAGAGATTTTTTTAATATTTTTGAAAATGGTTTTCTAATTTATTAAAGAAAGGTTTTCTAATTTATTAAGTAATCAATCTCTAAATAAATAATATAAGGGACTTTCTTAATTAAATTTAAAAATGTTTTATTTAATTTTGAAAGTAGTTTCCTTTTAATTTTAGAAAATAGCTTTCTAATTAAGGAAAAATAATTTCTAATTAGATTAGAAATAATTTTCTAATTGGATTAGATTGTGTTACTTATATAATTTTGAAAAAAAGTTTTTCTAAATTATAATAAGTAAGAAGTACAATTTATTGAAAATTATTTTCAATTAAATTTTATCCAATGGGTCAAGATAAATTGGAAATCGTTTCCAATTGGATTTGAAAATTTGTTTTCAAATCAGAATAGGAATTTAATTTATTTAGGAATCAATTGTTTTAATCTAATTTAACAGGGAAACCTTCGAATTGAATTCATTAATGAATTGAATTCAATTACATTAATGAGATTGAATTGAATTCAATTTATAGTATTTGGAATAAATCCAATAACATTATAATTGAATTCAATTACACTGTTTGGAACATAATCAAAATGAATTCAATTGTTTCATATGACACATTTACCCTTGACCAAAAAAATAATCTTATTAAATAATAAACATTCATACTTACATAGAACAACTTATAAACATCAATGTCATTCTAAATAATATCATAAAAAAAGTTCATTATTAAAATGAAAAGAAAAAATTAATTGCAAATGACATTAGGCTAGACCGAACTATAAAGATAATAAAAAACTATTATAATTTGGCATCTTAAAATTGCATGAACGAATAGTAGTTATTTTGTGTTGATAACTACAAGGCATTATGGTGGGTTATTATGTTGTAGGATTATTATGTTGGAATTGTGGGCATTATTGGGTTTGTGGGTTAAAAAAGAAGAGATGCAACTTTGGGGTTATTATGTGGGAGTCGTGGGCATTATTAGGTTTGTGGATTAAAAAAGAAGAGTAGTAGCCAACGGAGTTGAATTCACCTGAATGAGATAGTGAATTGAATTTACAAAGATGTGAATTCAATGCGTGACTATTTTTTTGTTCCAAACAGAGGAATTAAATTCAACCTTACAGTTGAATTCAATTCCCTACATTCTAAACAAGCTGTAAGTTTTCTAAGGAGTTGAAAATGTTATTTTAGATTATGAAGATCAATAACTAGAATCAAACGAAGCTTGATGTTTTATACATATAATTTGATTCTGAGTGCATAAGTTGCATGCTTTATTTATATGGTTGATATATATATTGGATTCATGATAAATTGTATGTTTTATATATGTGATATTTTACATGTAGTTTGTGATTGATAAGATGTATGAAATTAAAATGCTTCGTTAAAATATTAAGTACACGTTGAAAACGTGAT
>JANSVA010000217.1:41514145-41526365 GCA_025504915.1 Erythroxylum reticulatum | reverse complement strand
AAAATTAAAGATAAATTATTTTAATTAAATAAATTTATTTAAACCTCTTATATATTTTATGTTGTTTAAATAAATAATTTTAAAAACAAATGTTTATTTATAAATTAATATTTATTTTAAATATATTTTAACTATTAAATGAAATTTTATTTGGAATTTATATATTTTGAAGATATTTTAAATTTAATTATATTTATTTATAATTATTTAACATAATTTAGTTACAAAATTAAATAAAATTATCCATAACTCATATTAATAATTAATTTAGTTAATTAAATATATTTAGTTTCCCTTCCTTATAAATGATTGTCGTCCTTACAAGAAATGGAAAAAAGATGCAACTATATAAGTACAAAAGTCCCCATATAAGTCAGAAACAAAGTCTAGAATTAAGATTTTATTAGAATAAAATGATAATTTCTCTTTATTTTCAGATTGGACTTCACTTCTAAGGATAAAATGCGATTATATTTACAGAGAAACTCTATCAATTCATCTTGTTTTTCTGGGTAACTCAAAACATATTTTAGTGAAAAAATTTTCAAGTTGCTTGATTACAATTTTCACTGATTTTAGGCTTTGAATATTTGAAATGATCTGATTCAAAAAATGAAAATATGCAATGGAGGAGCAGATGTTATAACAGACGAAAAAGGTAAACAAAGCATCTTTTGTAATGCCAAAATTAAGATTAAGACCTCAAGTAAAACAGAATATGTTTCCTCCTTTGGTTTACAATTAAACGACAGATGCAAGTGAAATTAATGGGAAATGATGAAACCATTTGATTTCTGACTAATTTCCAGAAAATAATCTTTAGTTCTTAACAAATTATTTATATTGTGGCCAGCAGTTAAATTCCTATTTATGCTTGTCTTTTAATTTTGTCATATGTACTTAAGAATTTTACTTATTAGAGGCTTGAAAAATAATGATTAGAAGCTTCTTGAATGTCATTAAAAAAGTGTACGTCACTAATTATTATCGTCATATTCTTTTGCACAGATGTAGAAAAAGCCACAATTCTAAGATGTACTTCATTTGCTTCCAAGAAAATAAAACAAACAGAGTCGGATAGACAATGCGAACAAGTCAAAAAGTAAATGATATGAATATTTTCACCAGGTTGCTTGGTTGGCCCTGTTTAATTTGGATAATACCGCCAAAATTACGAGTTCCAACAGAGAAATAAACGTGAATTCAAAACAGAAGAATAGTCATCAAATTTCAACCATTTTGATATAGAATTAATAGATCTAAAATTATTAATCAGACAAGGTAACCATATAAGACACACAAGCTACACCTACCAACGCCGCAATCTGCACCCAACTTTTGACTAAAACAGCTTTAAGCAACATCACGTGGAATTCCAATAATACATGATTAGCTTCATTTGACGAAGTCTAAAATTTCCAGAAACCAAAGCTTGACAAAATTCAGCGAGTGTTGGGGAAGAAGAAAGAGTCTAGCATGAGAGATAGGAGCAAGTCACATAGCCAAGGTGACCTACCCTGAGCCAACAAGGGGTTTCAAGCTAGCCCATCGGCTCTTCAGCTTGAAACCTCTCTCAGATGGAGTGGGCAAGTCATCCTTGGCTACTAAACCAGACTCTTACCCTCATGTAAGACTATTCTTCCTCCAATCTTGTATCTGGCATTCCACTAACATGAAGAGTGATCACCACTATTTGTTATGAAGACTACCTGTTGGAGAAAAAGAGAAGGCCTAGCATGAAAAATAAGAGCCTGGAAGCCCCATGAAAGAGTATCTGAACTCTATGTATAGGCCAAACCACTACCCATATTGCTTGGAAGTGGCTAGTAAACAAGGACTCTTGTTTCAGTTATGTGAGATCTCTAGTACCTCCTGTTTTCTTTCCAGATTTGGATGGCTATCCTGAACTAGGAAATCCCTATATATAAGGCGGAAGGAAGAATAAATCCAACTTTCAGATTTACATTATCAAGTCTCCCCGTGACAGATTTGACTACCTTTTTTCTTCTTCTTTTCAATTATTGCTGCCCATAATAGAATATATCCTCTCTAGATCAGAAGAAAGTTAATGAAGGTCAAATTTAATATGCAACTTGATTTGCAGTTGAGAAAATCTTGTTATGGTCCTCGGGTAGAGTTTAAAAAGTTATTACTATTCAATATAATGTCGTATTATGCAAGAAATTACCCAAGTATTAGAAGGGCATAAAAATGTTTTCCAAATTAACTTGAAAGAAATACTTAGAATATCTTAAACAATAAAATGATAAATATATTCTAACTTCTATTTCGTAATTGACTTATCTAATCTACTTTCTTTTCCATCCTGTTGCGTGATGTACACAATTGTCGTTGACCTCCGTAACGCATGGCATAGAATGAAACAGAACTCGAGCGGCATCTGAAATTTGACCACAACTTTGATTAGGCAGTAACACTGCAACCCATGAAACGGAAGATTCGATGGCCTTTATCCGAATTCGCAACTTTTGCATTCTTCATGAGAATGTCAACTTTTTATCCATTTGGCACAGCCCAATTGAAGTCAATGAGTCGATGCATTTTGTCACCTAAGGAAAGATTTTGTTCTAAATGATAGAGCTCGATATATGCGCGGCTACTTGTTCCCTTATCCTTATCAAAGCCGTACGTGTTTTGAGTGATTTGGTGATTGCTTTCTATTTTTAATTTTTTTGCATTAAAAAGTGTTAAGTCGCCTAGGAAATTTGAATCTCATAGAAGAAAAACAAGCTCACTAGTTAGTCATACTTGGCAAAGGATTAAGTGAATAAAATCATATTTGACAAAGCATATTTGTAGTTTGTTTTCATACAGTTATTGAGTGTTCCTTTATAATATACTTACGTCGAGTCAAAGTTTAACGGATGTTCATTCTAAGTTATTTTCCTGATTTAAATTATGTCGGCATCCTGTAGGGAGAAGTTCCCTTAATCCTAAGCCAACTTATATTGCCTATCTCTAAACGACCCAATAACATCAATCAAATTCAAATTGCAACTAAGAACAAGCAATCTCTTAAAGAAATTATTTCTTCCTCTTCAAAACATTTTTGCAATTGCTCTTTAAGCTTTTAAATACAATGTTGCGTTTTGAAAATGCATGATAAATTCATATTTTGCAGGCTTGTTGTAGAAGTTAGATAAGTTGTGATTTAGTATTTTTGTGTCATATTTTATACGGAGTTATATGATATTTTTCTATATTAAATCTAGTGTCTTGTAGGCGATGATCTTAATTGTCTACTTAAGATAATTTTAAAATAAGTTGAAAGCAAAGTCAAAAGGCTAAAACTTTGTGTAAGACCTAAAATAATACCAATGTCACGCTGAACTAGAAAATTAAGACATCAGTTTAAAAGTGTAATAGGCACTGATTCTCATAACAAGTACTCCAAACACATGCAAAATTACAAGTTTAATCACCTTAGAACTCTTTTATATAATTATAGCTTATAAATACTCTTATTAGGGTTTCTTATAGAAAACTTTAAAGGCTAGTAACAACCTCCTTTATCACTAAGCTTTGAGTTTTAAGTTTTTCTTTTTTCTTTATGCATCAAAGAGGGATTTAGAGAAAGATTTAGATGAGCTTGTAATTTTTTTTCTAGTTCTTTCTTCCATTTTTTTATGTTAATATTATTTTGCTTTAGTTTCGGTTTTGTTATGCTCAATGGTTAAAAACCTAGTTAAGATTAAAGATATAGTGAGGGATGGGTTCTTAAATTATTAATAAGTAATTAAATTATTTAGTTGAGCTTATTCTCTTTATTTTTAATCTGAATTTATGTTTGATCATCACATATTCAATTTTAAGGATTATATAAAGGGGAAAGATGAAGTAAAATCTATACCCTAAGAGAATAAATACTTTAGCATTAGAGAATGAAAGTATCATAGACTTTAGTGATAACCAACTAAATTAAGACTTTAGTGATAACCAACTAAATTAAGTATTCATGATAAATTTGATTAGGTTAAATTGCATATTGAAAGGTGGCGGTTGCTTGATTGGATATACATATGTTCCTTTAAGAGAGGGTATATGATAAATGTTTATTTGACTATAATTATACACCATATTTAATGTGGTTTACTTTAATAGTTTTATAGTATTTTTGGTACTTAACGCTTCAAGTGTATTTGGAGGTGATAGTTGCTTTTATGGACCAAAAGTATAAAACTTCGAATGAAATCGTGGCATGGAACAAATATTTGAAGCAACTTTAAACCTACATGACTGTGTATAGTGACTGTGTAAGTCTTTGTAAATATGTGAAAAATTGAAAAATATTATTTTTGGTCATGTGAAGTTACATGCTCGTATATATTGATATACACAGTTGTGTATATTGCCCGTATAAGTCTCTGTGCTTGTGTAAAATCATAAATTTAGGTATTTTTTGGATACACAATCACTTACACGCCCATATCTGTTGATCATGTATATCCTATAAACCCTAGTTTTTACTCTAAAAGGATATGAACAGAGGCAAAACAAGAAGAGGTGAGTTTTTAAGTAATTTTAAGTCATAAGAAACATAAATAGGCAACAATTCTGATCAAGGGATGAGGAAACCACGAAGAATACCTCAAAAGACCTGATAGATAACAACATTCAATCTAGTTTTGCAAGAAATCCATTAGAAGAAAAAAGGAGATTTAAATTATGATTTATTTATTTTCTATTAGTTCTTCTGCATATTTGTCTTTGGTTTTGTTTACTATGAATAGGAACTAAATTTATTTAGTGCCTAGGCACGACTAACCCTAAGTTGTAATAACAATATGATTTGATTTTTTTAATACAATTTTATTGATTGATTTATTGATATTCAATTATGCGTTTTTATTCTTGTTCTAATATATTCGGAAATATTAGTTTATGATTTGGTTTCTTATAATTGAAATTGAGAAATTCTCTTGTATGAATATATTTACTATAATTAGAAAGAGTTGCATGCAATCCTAGAGATAAATCGACACAAATCCTATGGATTAGGGTCAAACCTAATAGTGAAATTCATAAATGGATAACGCAATTATAGGGTTTTTAACTAGAAAGATTTATGTTAATCAACTGATGGATTAGTTGTTAGTAGTCTTGAGAAAGATATTAACATAAGATAAAAATTTTCAAGATCCAATAAACAATAATATAATTGCATGATAAAGGGTAGTATTTAAGGATTCTTATGGGGATTCATCACCTAGGTACTATTAGTTGATTATTGTTTCAAATCTTAGTTTAGTTATTTAGTTTAATTTTTAATTAAATCCATAATATGAACCAATAGTTAGATAATAGGAAAAAAGGTAATTACTAGTACTTATAGTCCTCGTAGGATCAACCTGTACTTATCTAAATATTAATAAATTTTTTTATAAGCATAGAAAGCGCTAATCAATTTCTTGGTGTCATTGCCAGGGATTAGTAATATTAGGAAAGCCTAGATTTTATTAATATAACCATTTTTGTTTTTAATTTTGTTTTTTAATTTTTCATTTATATATCTTTTGAACTTCTCTACTTTAACTCTGAGTTTGTGGCTTATTATTAAGATTTGAGATTCATCGTTATAGCTACAACTTATAATGGAAGGATGGAGTAGACAGTATTTTCATGGGAGTTACGACATCACCTATGGCAACGTCAGAATTTTGGAAAGAGAGGTACCGTGACATATTTTTGAAGGCCCAATTGATATCCATACCATATTGAGAAAATTGTAAGAGTAATCATTACAATCATGAATGTCGAGCACCAAATTATATGTGGGAGCAACTAAGCATGCAAATTCAATCTCAGAGTCCACCCTATGAGAATATTTATAATTCAGAGTGGAGCAACCTTTTATGCTTATGGATGGAATAATTATGCTTCAACTAAGTATTTACAACAATAGCAGTAAGAAGAGCGACTTATATATACATAATAATAAAATACCTTACCAAAAGTGAAGCTATTCAACGTGAATTCGAAGAGAGATTTTCCTTACCTAAATACATTGAGCATAATAAAATATATTATTTGAGCTTATTAACGCCTCAGGGTGAAGAAGAGAAGAAGGTTGATTTCATAAATGAAGTTGCATTTCAAGAAGATGAGGAGGTAATGGTTGCTTTAGAAGAGAATGACAAACAGATGATAAAGGAAAAAGAAGAAGAAGAGGAAGCTTTTGTAAAAGATGAGGAAATAGAAGAATAGCAAATGATGACTGAAGAAGAAGAGGAGGAGGAAGTCTTTGTCCAAGAAGAGAAAGTTGAAGAATGGACAAAGGTGATTGAGGAAGAACAAAAGGAGGAGCCAAATAAGGAAAACTATTGATGAATTGTTGGTAGTCACCTTGAGTACGCATAGTTCCTACTTCCCACAAGACAACTGTTTAAGTCAACTAAAGATTTAGAGAGATTCATTATTTCTTATTTTTTTAACAATTTGTTATCAAAAGTAACATTAATGGAATCAATTGGATTTATTAATTTGATAATTTGTCTTTATTAACATCTTATAACATGTGGCTTATTTATAGGATATGAAAGCCCTATGTGGAGAAATGGATGGAAGCAGGTCATTAATTATAGACTCAGGTTAATGGTAAATATGAAGGGTATATCGAGATAACGATGTTAAACAAGTGTTATTGGGGAGGTAACACAAGAATTAAGATAGTTTTTGTTTTTAAATTTTATTTCATTTTTTTTATTTTGATGTTAGAATAAGACTATAAGGTTATTTTTATTTATTTTATTTTTACTTCCATGTTTCTTATTTATTTTCTTTATTTTTAATTTTTTTATCTTTTTATTCTTTTTTATTTATATTTTGCAAGAACGATTGTATCTAATATCGGATGGACCCTTCATCAAACTCATAACTCTATAATTCTTATATATTACTCAAGGAAGTACCAATTTCTTACCCTTTCTTACCTTTTATTTACTTGTGCTTATATTATGTACATTAAGGGTCGGTGTACAATTTTAAGCGAGGGAAGGGGATTTCTTAAGTTTATTATGATCTTTATTATTAAATTTTGTTAACTGATATTCTTAATTAGTTAAAATATGTCCATAAATACTTAAGATCATTATTGATTGTTAAAGTGAATTAGTATGCATCAAGATGAAAGCTAGAATAAACTTACTTTTATAAGTCATATGTTTTGTAATCGTTGAGATCATTACTTTGAATGAAAATTGCCTATTATTTACACACATAAGACTATTTTTTATCTGAGCTTTTGAGCCTAAGAGCAAATAAATCAATATTCAAGCTCTTTTATTCTTTTTTGTGTGTTATCATACATAGTTGGATGATTCTGTAACTTGTTTTTACTATGCATATTGAGACCATATATATTAAATTAGAAGCATTGAACTGATAAAGACATTTAGATTCAAAAATTGTTTAACCTATTTCTTTGATAATTACCCTACCATATTTTATACCTTAGGAATAACCAACTTTGAGTTTTGGTTTTTTTCATTGAATATAACCCCATTATCAACTTTTATCTTTTTTTAAGCCTTTTTATTAATTTGAACCATGAAGGATATTTATATTACTTGATTGTTTGAAACTTAAATTTTGAAAAGGTCCAATATTTCTTTAATTGTTGGTACATCATTGAGATTCAAAAAAATGTGTTAAAGTTATGGTATCAATAGATATGTAATATAGAGCTCCTAGATATTGTGAAGAATAAGTTTTTATAATTCTTGAAATATTTTTTTTTTGGTAAATTTCCTTCAATTTTATCACCCTTTTATTATCTCAATCATACCTTAATTAAGCCCTATTAAAACTTTATGATAAGACCTTTTGATTTTTGTTTCTAATTTACTTATAAGTGTTAGAGATATGATAATATTGCAAACTTATAGTTAAGTATTCTTTTATGAGTGGATTTGAGAATTCTTAAATTTTTCACCGTAAGCACTTAAATGCATTGAGTGAAACTTTAGTAAGGATGTAAATATTTGTGCTTTTGATTTCAAAAAGATCATCAATATGATTATTATTGATATTGACTTATGAAGGTTAGTTTTATGATAACTTAATTCTAATTGCATGTTAATTTGATTAATATGATATGATGATTTAGAGTATGAATTGATAGGTTGAGGTTAATAAGGGATGGATGTGTGTAACATTAATAATTTAGATTATGATTTGCTTGAGGACAAGCAAAAGCTTAAGTATGCGGATATTTGATAAATGTTTATTTGACTATAATTATACATGCATATTTAATATGTTTTGCTTGTTATTTAATACTTTTACAGTATTTTTGGTACTTAATTCACTTCAAGTGCATCTATAGGTGATAATTGCTTTTATAGACTAAAATAAGAAGAATTCAGATGAAATTATGACATGGAACAAAGATTTCAAGCAACTTCGACTTACATGACCATGTATAGTGATTGTGTAAAGTCTCAGTAAATGTTTAAAGATTTGAAGAATATTGTTTTTAGTCATGTGAAGTTACACACTTGTGTATATTGGCATACACGACTATGTATGTTATCTGTGTAAGTCTCTGTGCCCTTGTAAAATCACAAATTTAGGTTTTTTTTTAGATATACGTTCACTTACACGCCAGTATATACTAACTATATATATTCTAGAAACCTTAGTTTTTATTATAAAAGGAAACAAACGGAGGCAAAACAAGAAGATGCAAGTTTTTAATTAATTTTTAGTCGTAAGATATATAGAGAGATGACAATTCTAATCAAGGGATGAGGAAAACATGAAGAATACATCAAAAGATCTAACAAATAACAACATCCAATCCATTTTTACAAAAACATCCATTGGAAGAAAATGGGAGATTTAGAATTATGATTTCTTTGTTTTATATTAGTTCTTCTACATATTTGTCTTTGGTTTTGTTTTTTATGAGTAGGAACTAAATTTATTTAGTGCCTAGGTTTGATAAACCTAAGTTGTGATAATAATATCTTTCGTTTAATGCAATTTTATTGATTAATTTATTGAGATGTAATTATGCGTTTTATTCTTATTCTAATATATCTTAAATATTAGTTCATGATTTGATTTCATATAATTAAGATTGAGAAATTCTCTTGTATAAATATATTTTTTATAATTGGAAGCAATTGCATGCAAATCTAGAGATAGGTTGACATAAATTCTTTGAATTAGAGTCAAACCTAATAGTGAAATTCATGAATGGGTAATGCAATCTTAGGGGTTTCAACTAGAAAGATATATGTTAATCAACTGATGGATTAGTTATTAATAGTTTTACGAAAGATACTAAAATAAGATAGGAATTTTTACGATAAAATAATCAATATTATAATTGCCTAATAAAGGGTTAACATTTAAAGCAGCCCCCTTCACCACAATCTTTAAGCAAATAATCTCTTTTACTTTAGCCCCCATCCTCCTTATCTCCTGGACACACTATATGAATGTCATATTTATTTAAAGTCTCTACCAATTCTAAAGACTTTCCTTTAAGGGTCCTTATATTTCAAGAATCTATTCGTAATCTATCGAAATCTTTCTTCTTCTAGACATAAAAGTCACCGAAGGACTAGCCTTTGTTCTACCATCAGAATGCCCAATATAAGCTAAAGAAGATAAGCATAACAAGCTCTTAGATGACACTAATAATACAAAAGAAAGGGAACAAATATTGATATTGAATCTAAGAATGGGGGTCGCAATAAATGGATGTGAGAACCTCAAGCACACACTACTACACGCCATTCTAACTTAAATGATCCAAAATTGAACCACTAATAGCAATTAGATATCTACAAATTGTAAAAACATAATACTAAAATGTTAAAAAATAATTAAAAAATATTGAAAACATTAAAAACTATGAACAAAAAAGAACTTAAAACTTTTAATAGATCGATGAAGACTAAAAAACTGAAATCCTAACATCTAAAGAGCAATGTGTTACCCTAAAACAAACACAAACTGAAATCAATCACAAGTATATATAATAAAGAAGAAAAGTTTTTGAGATACTAATTAGTTAAAGAAAGAAAATAACCAAACCGATCTTATCTATTTAAGAAGCCACACACCAATTCCGTATTTTCTTACCGAATTTAACACCGTTCTCCAAAAATTCCTTTATTACGAGACTCTCTCTTAATCAGCCTTCAGAAATGTAAGATTAAAAGTTCCTCCTTTTACATCCTACTCAGACAAGAAATACTCCAAAACTTGCAATATTAAAATTCAGTTAATACAATGTGTGTAATAAGATTTAAGAAAAAATCCAACAGAAATATTCTAGAAACTAAAGAAATGGTGAAGTAAAGGGAAGGACCTTTTCCCTTTCTCAAATAACTAGTTTCCAAAAACTTTTTTTGAGATCTAATTCGTCAAAGACAACGACAGGAGACAAGGAGAGCGTTCGCATAAGCAGAGACGCCAAAACCTTGATTCAGCAACCCCTTATAACTGTGTTAAGAGATATGGGATTTGAAGCCCTCAACACTCTACCATTGATGCAAGATCCAGGCAGAACACCTTATAGACAAAAATAACCCAAATCATCTTACGAGTTAAAGATTTCTATATATCTATTGAAACAAAATCATAAGCAAGATAAATACGGTGATTCAGTACAGAATTAAGAACTACTTGCTTTTACAACCATTAATTCCGAGAAAAAGTCCAAGCATCTTGATTTTGATAGGTTTCTAGTCAGGAAGCTTAACTAGCCAGTTCACTGAACACCAGATACCATAGACATTCTCCTGTATATGTAAATAGCTCAATTCTTCTCCAAAAAAAATCCAAAAAGATTTGGACAATTCAAAAGTCTCGTAAAAATTATAAACAAAAAAATAGGGATGCAATAGAAAGTATCCTTAAATTTGGAGTTTACAATGCCTCCACAGTCTTATAAAAAGATGACGTTGATATGATACCAACAAACATGAACTTTAGTAGAGGAGAAGCAAAAAATATCAAATCTTGATTAGCAAACTATAAAGAAAGAAGTAATAAATATCATATTTATCTAACATTAGAGTATCTAAATGGGAATTGATACAAATCTACAGAAAGAAAAAGGATTTGATAAAAGCACCAATAAACGCAATCGTAGTTTGCAATCTAATTAAATGGTCATAGATTGGATATAGAAGGAGTGGTGATGTACTGAAAGAAGACGTCGGTGATGACAAAATGTGATTAAGGGAGTTCCTATAACTTATATAAGAGTTATTAGGAATATGTATGAAGATGTAAAAATTAGAGTAAGGACGATAGGAGGAGATATAGAGCATTTTTCTATTAATATTAGGATATACCAAGGATCCTCCTTTAGCCCTTTTTTGTTTGCAATAGTGATTGATGAACTCATCAAGAATATTCAAGGAGATGTACCTTAGTGTAAATTATTTGTTGATGACATTGTTTTAATAGATGAGTCAAAAGAAAATGTCAATGTCAAGCTTGAACTTTAGAGGGATACGTTAGAGTTGAAGGGTCTTAAATTGAGTAGGACTAAGAGTGAGTACGTAGAGTATAACTCTTTGGCTATAGGGTGGCTACTGATGTGGAGGTAAAGATTAGTTCAAAAGTTATACAGCAAAAGGAATGTTTTAATTATCTAGGATCTATCATCTAAAGCAATAGAGAGAATGATGAAAACAAAGTTCACTAGATTAAATCAGGGTGATTTAAATAGAGAAGTGCTTCATGAGTTTCATGTGATAAGAAGATACCAATCAAGCTTAAAGATAAATTCTATCATTTAGTGATTAGGCTAATCATACTCTGTGGGGCAGAATGTTGGCCCATAAAACAATTACATAGTCATAATCTAATAGTGACAAAGATGTAATGCTCAGTTGGATTTACAACATTACTAGAAGAGATAAGGTCAGAAATGTAATAGTAAGAGATAAATTAAAGGAGACTAATATTAGAGAAAAAATTTAGGTGATTTGAACATGTTAAAATGAGACATTTAGATCCTTCATTGAGAAGATGTGAGAAGATTATACTTAAAAACTGTAAGAGAAAAAAAGATAGGACTAAGAAAATTTGGTTTTTATTTTTATTTTATTATTTTATTATTATCATCATCATCATTATTATTATTATCATCATCACCATCATCATTATTTATTATGATTATGATTATGATTATGATTATGATTATGATTATTATTATTATTATTATTATTATTAT
>JANSVA010000217.1:41490503-41506911 GCA_025504915.1 Erythroxylum reticulatum | reverse complement strand
TATTTTGCACCTGAATATGTCTGTACATGCATTCATTGATATTCCGGGTATAATGGGATTGATTTGTGATTTTTTAAAGACAATTATGAATGTTTTTACATTGGAAAATTTTACGGGTTAGTAGAATTGTATTATTTTGATTTTTGGTGAATTTAGGAATAATTTCATAATTTTTGGAAAATTATGGAAAATAGGAAAAAGAAAACAAAAGAAGATTTGGAGATAGTTGAGTTGAAAAGATGAAAGTTAAGGGAGTTAGCTTCAAAAGAAACTAAGTTAGAGGATGATGTGAGGGAAGTGACAAATATCTCTTAGGCTGTGTACTTTTGCTAGGAGTAGGTTACTGTTCTCTGAGAGTTGATAGTTTAAGTAATATGTCTAAGTTCTGTCTTCATCGTCATCTTCTTCAAATTTTCTTTCAATACACAGTGTTTTCCATCAAAAATCTCCTAATAGATTTCTATGCTTTTCCTTTCCTACACCAAAACCACTTTACCATTTGTGTCCTCTACCCTAAGAAAAACCGGAAGATGATCATTGTATTCAGCGAAGTACAAAAATTGTGTGGAGTTTAGGGCTTGAAGATTTTAGAGTTTTCAGCAGAAGAGCAATGGGAATGTCAACCTCCGAACGTTGCTGGCACTTCTAGGCATTAGCTTGGGAGCAACTTGTGAGTAACCTAGACGGTTTCTCTCAATTATTGTCTGTTTATAATTATGACTTGAGTAATGAATGAATGTGAATGTGAGACATATGTGCTTTATATTGTGATTGATTGTGTTACATGCATTCTATTCATGAATGCATAATCAGATAATGGGGATTGTGACTAGAGTAGCCAATGATCAAAGCTTAAAGCTCAACGAATAAAAATGAGCCTCAAGCTCACAAGCGTTTCAGAGCTTCAGGCTCAATGTGTAATAAGCCCTATATCCTCATCGGATAAGGGATAATTATTAATGAGCCCGGTATCCAAATTGAATACGGGACACTTTAGGCACTCAGTCACAACAACATAACAATTGGAAAATGTCTCATGAGCATTTCATATGTATCTTGTTAAGTATGTTTGATAGAGTGAAATGCAAATTGCATATGCTTTAGTGAAATTGTGCTACTCATGTGAAATGCAAAATTGTGAAATAATTGTTTTGTGAATTGATGTGTTGCATGAATTGAGTAGACTATCGATGATGGTTACCTCATTAAGTTCGCAAAACTCACCAAAATTGCAACGTTGTCTTTTCAGGACCAAGAGACGACTCTAGCTACTGATAGGCTCTACCAGTCATGTATATTATGATTGGTAAGAGAAGTCATGGCTTAAAGGTTGGTCAGTTGGGATTTTTGGACGAATTAGTTAGATTGTACATATTTTCCTCATTCATGAAGTACTATTGTATTAGGTTTTGATGATGTACATATGGAAATTGTTGAAAGACATAATGTAGACTTTCGATTTTTGAGAAAAGAATGAGGAAAAGTTGGTTTAAAAAATATTGTGATTTCTTATGATGCTTTATAAGTGATTTATGATACCATACCATGAGAAGAGAGTGTAGTGATTGAACATAGCGTGCCCTTATCTTAGGGTATGTAGCGGGATGACCTCCGGGTACCCCGGTGCATATCCCTAAGTAGAGGGCGCTACATATACTTAGGGGTATCCCATATCGGCTAGAGAGGAAAACGAAACATA
Organism: Erythroxylum reticulatum; assembly: GCA_025504915.1. Taxonomy (NCBI): domain Eukaryota; kingdom Viridiplantae; phylum Streptophyta; class Magnoliopsida; order Malpighiales; family Erythroxylaceae; genus Erythroxylum; species Erythroxylum reticulatum. Next base: position 41,505,212 of record JANSVA010000217.1, on the reverse strand, counting down.
CCTTATAAGGATGTAGAAACCTCTCCCTTGCAGACGCGTTCGCATCCCTCGAGTAGGGGCGAAGCAAAACCTTCCCTGTGGGTCAAAAGGGACAATATCTCAGTGAGTGACTGAGGCCCACTACCTTCCACCACTGAAGACACGTTTTCCATACCCTAACGACCGGATCCCATCAGAACTCCGAAGTTAAACGTGTTAGGGCCAGAGCAGTACCAGGGTGGGTGACCTCTTGGGAAGTCCTGTGGAAAAACAAAACCGTGAGGGCACGCGGCCCTAGAGGTTGAGGCCCAAAGCGGATAATATCTGCAAGCGGGTGGGCGCGAGGCCCGAGAGGCCGAGACCCTGTGGATGCGAGGCCCGAGAGGTCAAGGTCCTACAATGTTTGTATGCTTGGTTTTACAATGAAATTTGGGATTTTTTGTATAAGCGATTGTTAGTTGACTATCACAATTAATAGACACTGCATAAGTTTCATTTTTAATAACTCCTAGATGAACCAAAAAGCGTGGAAGTCATGCAGTTTCTTGTACTGCTGTTAAAAACGCTACAAATTCTCTTCCATCATAGACAATGCAATGTACGATTATTTCTTACTTTTCTATAATATTGCTCCATTGTTAAATAAGGAAAAGGAAATAAATCCAGAGGTAGATTTTCTTTCTACCTATAATCACGTGTTGTGTTACGTCTTCTCCATGTACCAAGTGCATATTGAATAACTACACTAACATAAGGATGACACATTTCATTGATGTTACAGTATGGATAAATCTGAGCATCCTTTAAATAATTGACATTATGTTGAAAAACAAATTTTTAGGCATCAAAGGCTTATATACAAAAATATATACATCAATGAATTATTTTACTAACACAACAAGGAGCCTTGCTCTTAGAATATAGCTTACAACTCTAATTAATTAAATTTATTTACTTAGAAACATATTTCTAATTTAATTTAACATCTAAAGAATTTTGATTCGATTAGAAACTTGTTTCCATTGGTATTGAATATTTTAATGTTAATTGAATTAAGAACTTATTTCTAATTCTTATTACTGTTGAACTAATAAGCTTATTTTGTGTGTGTGTGTGTTTTATTATGATTTAAATCAAGTAGAAACTTATTCTAATTAAAATTGAGCTAATCAATTTTATAATTGATAAATTGTTTATAAACTTATTATTAAAGTCATGAGCATAAAGTATATGAATTTAGAAACTCATTTCTAAATTTACTTAAACATATTACGTAATTTAAAAAATTAGTTTTAAGTCCAAATTAGTCCTTATGCTATTTTATTTTTCAGCTCAATATATTATAATATTCGGCTATTTTTACTAGCCTAGAACCCAAAATAACAGCCCAAGCATTTTAAGACTTGCTCCATCTGTTTTCTTAGCCCATTTATTTTGCTTTTTTAATTATATAGCCTATACTCAAATTCAAGACATGCCCCATAGTCTTGTCTATATTGGCCCACTGAAATGGATCCAGTCCCATTCAGAAACCAGCCCATAATCTGACTGAAAACCCTAACATCTTTTTTCATTTTCAGCCACCTCCTTTTTCTCCATCAACCGAAGAGAGAGAGACGCCATAGGCGGCAGGTTCCGGCAGAAGCAACAGTCAGCGGAGGCAGCAACGTGACGATCCGAACGCAGCAACCATGGAGAATGACGGTGACACTATTCTACTTCTTTGCCCACGCCTGGGAAAGAAACCATTTGCCGCTGCTTGTGCATGGTCTCCATGTTTTTCATTTTGCAGTGTCTCGGTGTTTGATTTTGTTGTCTTGTCTGTCAAGGTTCTGTCAGACTAGACCTATTGCCGCGGAATTTGGAATGTTTGGTGTTTTTGGATTTTCCAGAAGTGAAGAAAGTGGAGGGCGGAGGGCGGAGGGCGGAGCTAAATAATGCCATTAAAGGAAACTGTCCAAACATGTGTTAAAAAGTTTTCATTTTTTATCATTAGTTTGGTTTTCAGTTTTCACAGAATAGAAAAGTTAAATCAGAGGATATTAAATATGAAATTTCCTTTTCCCTCCCTAACCCCCCACCGACACCACGTCGTCCATATTTTACAGAATTGAGTTGGCGGGTCATTCCACTTTTGGTCCAAGAATTGAGTTGGTGGGTGACATCCCATGCAAGAATGCTGTTACCCTTTTGGTACATCATTGAAAAAGTAACATTTGTGTGCCTACTACGCATGCATGTTCTTTATAATTATAAAAGTATCAATTACTTCAAAATGGCCATATGAAAAATAAGCAATACTACCGAATAATAGTTTTTTATTAGTGTGGCAATAGGTCATTAATTCTTCATTTGTTACAAGGAGACAAATGTTCCTCAACCGTTAGGATAGGGTTTAAGGCAATATAATAGAATTCTTTATTAGTTTGGACCAATAATTGAGTAGATGATTATGTGCCCTGACCCAGTCATTTTTTTTATCAATTATTGAGGGAAGCAAAATAAGTGGCCACGAAGTTGTGATTACAAGATGGGCAAGCACGAAAAATTTCCAAAAGCTCTTGCCCCCAAGTCACCTGTATCTAATTAAAGTCTTACTTTTGGAAGCATATAAACATACATATCCCTACTTTTCTTCTATTCACCCACTTGAAACCGTATATTCTGTCAAAGTGCTAGTCAATTTGGGAAATTAGCTTATTGGAGAGTGTCACGTAATTGTCGTCCATTAAAATATGTCAAAAGAACCACACATTAAGTGGTATCTTACAGGTGAAATTATAATTTTATCAACTCTTCTACACATCTTATTAATCTGAATTCAAGTTGGCACATCAATTCCAAAATTTTAAGATCCATCCAACTGTACAAGGAAGAAAAAAATAGAGAGGGGGAGATGTTTTCAGAAGACAAACACACGCCTTTTAGGTAGTGCTGATTTAGAGAGAAGCAACGTAAAGGAATATTGTTTTAGTTAGTCAGATAGCATTAAAAACTCCCCACTAGGCATTTCATTTCACTTTGTGTATGGTTTCAGGTCATGACAATAGTCGCTCTTTCAATGGCCGAGATTAGGGCCTTGCCCCCAATTTCATGCTTTAATTTGTATTTGGTAATGATGCCTAGGTGTATTGCACTTGTACCATAACTCAGTCTAGTCCAATAAAGAAAATATCTATGTAGGAAGTCCTTAGTTTTGTAGCCAAATTAATTTGACCTCACACAAGAGAAAAAGGAGATGGTCAGAAACCACAGAAAAAAGAAGAAGAAAAAAAACCTTGCCTGAAAGTAATTGAAGAATTACCCTTAATGTTTAATGAAACATTTGCACTCTACTTTTTCTTGTTGGTTTCTGCGATAGACTGTGTGCTTAAGTGCAATGTCTATGCCAAAGACAAATAGTCATGTGGCAGACATTAGAACATAATTACACAAAGTGGAGCGTCATACTCCCATGTTCATATAAGGAGAGCTCGAAGTGGAGGATCGTAGGAATCTGTTAAAGTTAAACCAATGTAGTGATTGTAATCGGATCATTTGCTGACTTACTAGAGTTTCGTAAGCTTGTCAATTTCAGTGCAGCTGATCTGCAATTTCTTAAAAGTGCACGCCTTTTATGCTATTTTATTTTTCCCCCTCGCTTCTTATAGATTCGCATATATATATAACGCACGGATCATACAAGAACGAGTGACGCGAATCCTTAAATTTTGTCTTCGATGGAGGACTCTATATGAATGAATGATCAAATATAAATTATTAACCTTTACCGTACCAACTCTGTATAATTTAGATGTAAATCAATTAAAAGCGGTTGAACTTCAAACCCTTCAAAACTAGATTCAAATGAATGGTACAGAACCTTTTTCCAAATGGTACAGAACCTCAATATATATATTATAAAGTTTAATTGCTAACTGTTATTCAAAAACGCACTTCTACCACCAATCCTAAGTGTCACGTTTTTATCGAGTGTGCCGGCTCACTGGATTGTGACCACTCAAAAGTCATCGCCATTCGCATGCGTTGATGACACGATTGTAATAGTGGGGATGTGTGCATCTCTGTGAAGCCAAGGTTGGCCAAATCAGTCTCTTCTAGCAAGGACTCATTTTTGGGGTCTATGAATTATAAGATGCACACATCCCCATTCTTAAAATTACAATTTCCCATCAGCTTAATAATGTTGTTATTGCAAAAACTTCTTGTTTAATGGTTTTTTAAACAATTTAAAATTTAATAGTTTAATCATTGAAAAAATTGCTGGTAAGAAAATAAATAAAATATTATATCTGATTGAATGCTTAAAATAAAAAATTAGATAAATGGCTAAAATATGCACAAATTTTTTCTTTTTGCATTAGGTTTAAGGGAATTAAGATAATTTTTAATGAAAATTCCAATTTATTAGAATCTTTTCTTCTTTAAAATTTATGAAAATTATTCAATTTTATATTTGAATATTCGCATACAAAATAATCACTAACAAAATTTAGTCATTTCAAAGAAATAGTGTAATTAAAGTATATTTAAGCTTATCTTCCACTACCTTTAACATATACTTACAAAAGACTATCCGAGTAGTCTTACAAACATATTATAAAAGAATTTGGGAATGGCTATTTTCTAAGTCAAACATAGGCTCATTTGTAATTATAAAATTATATGTTCAAGTTATATAAACAACTTTTTTTATAAAAATATTTTTTAAAAATTACGTAACATTATATCCATTAATAGACCCTTGAAAAATGAAAGCCTAATGCAATAATCGAAGCAGACGATCTGAACCTGCAATTATCACCTCACAAACAAGCGCGCACACTTAATCTAGATCATTCTATTGATCACAATAGATCATGGACTTCAATATGTCATGATGGCACATAGATTCGGTATAACTAAACAAATAAGGGGAAAAGTTTACGAAGAGCAAAATAATTAAAAAAGAAAATATAAGGGGCGTAAAAGTAAGCATGCATCCTAAAAATGCTTCTCACCAAGGATCCTCCACACAACTCCACTCATTATATAAATGCCATTGTCCTCTTACAAAACCTCCATACGTTGTCTGTTCACTTGGAATATAGAAACAAAAGACCAAAATAAACAGAGAGCGAAGGCAACAAAATCCTTTAAGCTCTCTCTCTCTCTCTCTCTCTCTCTCTCTCTCTCTGTTTGTTTGTCACCTTCTCTGTAAAAAAACCTGGTTTTTCAGATTAAAAAAGGAGCTATTTTTCTCTGTATATCCTCTCATTTCCCTCCTAAAGCATACCATTTAGGAGGGATTGAATCAAAGTTGCTGACTGGGATTGAAATGGATTCCAAAAGATACGCTGTTCTGCTTTGCGCAGAAGACACGGAGTACGTGAAGAAGAAGTATGGAGGTTACTTTGAAGTGTTCGTCGGAATGCTGTCGGAGGCTGGCGAGAGGTGGGATGTTTACCGGGTGGCGTGCGGTGAATTTCCTGCAGACGACATGCTTGAATCCTATGATGGGTTTGTGATCACCGGCAGTTGCAATGATGCTCATGGAAAAGATCTCTGGATCTGCAAGCTTATCAACCTACTGAAGAAACTTGATTCAATGCAGAAAAAAATTCTGGGCATTTGCTTTGGCCATCAGGTATTGTTTCACTTTGTTTTCATTAGAATCTGTTCCATATTAATATATGTACTGCGATTTATTTGTTATTTTCCATTAAAAGTATCAACTTTCTGGGTTAATCAGAAACAAACTCTTCTGTGTGGTAATATAAGTTCAACTGGATGTATTAATGACGACGAAACGGAAGAATCAGTGTTTTTATTATATTACTTGGAGAAGATTGTAAGTTTAATGGCAGTGGCGTTGCTTAGGGGCAAAAGTTGTCCTTATAGAAGTTTGACTGACGGTACTTGAAACTAACTTTAAACTGATTGAACTAGATATTCGATTCCAGAAGTTGCAGGTGACAATTGGGACAACCTTGTTTAGTCCAAATGTTACTTCAATAGCAGCAAAAATAGACACAAAAAGTGGTCATTCTGTGGTAAAATCACAAGCTTATTAGGTAAAAGTGTTCCCTGGACCGTACAATCCTAAACACGATCTGACCATCGTTGCTCCATGGTGTTTATTAGATTTTCATCTCCAATACATTGGAGATTTGAACGGCATTGAACTTAATTTAGTGTTCCCTTTCCAATACAACTCTTGTCTCTCACCCGTTTAAGCTTCCAAAACAATTGCATACACAGTTTTTGGGTCACTTGATTAAGGTAACATAACTATGACTTAATAGCCTTTAGATTTTGATTAATTGATGTTATTCCCATGTATTCTTATAGCGCATGTTGTGTTTGACTCCAAATCCAGGCGTTTCATACCATATTTTTTGGGTGTAAATATCACTTGATTAATGTCATTTGATTAGTACTAAGCATGTCATAAGTTAATTCCACTCATATAAAAACTCGTGAACGATGGGTGAAGATAAGATTTGTGGATCCCTACTCCCATTTGGAACCACGTAGATAGGAGCCTTTTGGACGATATTAGCAAACCTTTTTATTCTTATTTAAATGTTGTCTTTTGGGGTAGCCCAACTCAATCATTAAATTATTTTTAATCTTTGTTTCCTTCATGCTAATGCGAAAGACTTATGGTGCTATGGTCAAGGTATTGGGGCGTGCTCTTGGAGGAACAACGGGTCGCGCAATCTCAGGGTGGGACATCGGAGTGACGACCATCCATTTCACGCCACCAAAGATGTTCTCATCTCTAAATATCCCGACCTCCATAGCGGTGATCGAGTGCCATCAGGATGAGGTCTGATTAATCTTACATTTATACCTCTGGTAACACCAGATCACACACAATCCTTGAATAATGTTACTGTAGGTTATGACTCATGTTGACTAACATATGATAGATCCGCGAACTGCCTCCCAGAGCCGTGGTGTTGGCGTGGTCTCAGAAGACAGGGATCGAGATGTTCAAGTGTGGGGACCACATAATGGGTATTCAAGGTCATCCGGAGTACAACAAGGACATTCTCCTCCATCTGATTGACCGCCTCTCGGAACGCAAACTAATTGTGGTATTGCATAAAATGAAAATTGACCTTTAAAGTTTGCTTTTATTGATCAAACGGTCCTAATTGGCTAGAAATATAATTATGAAAGTCATAAATACTGTGATTTGTAGGAATCGTTCGCTGAGGAGGTGAAGGCAAATTTGGTGGGGCAAGAGCCGGACATGGAGGCATGGAGGATACTATGCACGAACTTCCTCAAAGGCAGAGACGATAGCTATAATTAATTATAAGACACTTCCAATCTCAGAAAAGGAAAATTAAAAACTACTATCAAGTAAGATGTAATTGGATGGAAATTACAGTTTTTAAATTTTATGGGCAATGGAAGCTTCGTATTGTGCTTAATTTAGTAACCAGAGTTAGGACTTCTACATTTTTTTGGTTGAAATTAACTTTAGAAGCCTAGCTCTGTCTTAGTTTAGATTTCACAGCATTTTTATGCAGTCAAATGGCATCTTGTTTAGTCCAAGTTTCTTGTTTCTATAACCTTAGAACTCCTCTAGGTTCCCCATTGCTTAGCTTTCGCATTTCGTGTGCTATAGTTGAGTACTACCAAACCAAAATTTAATAAACCAAGGCAGCTCAAGAAAACCACGACATCTCAACAAATGCCTCATTAGTAGACAATGCAAAATATGAATTAATGAACTCGGGCAACCCTTTATCCGTTAATGACACAGAAAAACTATGACGTTTTTTGATTAACCCTCCCGGCTAACTCTCATCTAAACCACCCTAAATCTTTGTCCAGCGGACAAGCATCTTTCATGAAGTGAGGTTTAATTAACACTCCATAGAACTATTGAAGTTCATGAGAAACAAATGCAACTCAAAAGGGGGCATGAAATCCATTAGAAAGCACGCCAACCCTTAATTGATTCGAAATGATGTTCTTCATCACGTAACGTTTGCCAATGAAATTCTTTGGTAAGTAGTAAACCCCTTAAAGAGGTATTTGATCGTTAGTTCATAAAATCAATTATTCACTTAAAATGTCAATTATAGATAGAGAACAGCCACATCATAATCAAATAGCTAGGAGTCCCATTTGTCCAGTAAATCACTTAGACGCTCAAGCTTGAATTCTTCCTGCATTCAGCAAGCATGTCCATGTAGAATTGGCATTTGCTGATGTCATTCCCAAAATTGTTGATGCACTGCAGATAGCATGAAACTTAATGTCAACTAACAACTCACCAGAGAAATAAACAAAAAGGAACTAATTGCTAGTAAAAAGCACTTCAACATTCTAACAAATTCATAATCATTTCATCTCCATCAACTATCATTTTGATATCGTAACATACACCAGCATTATAGAATCTCTTCATTCGACTGCATGCATACAATTAAAAGGCCCATCCCAGTCTATGCAAAAATTCCATTTACAGGTTACACAATCCCACAAAACATTGACAATATGTTGAGATATCAAACTATCAAATTGCACTAATACACTAAGTCACTCAACTAATGAAGGAGAACAATTTCACGAAAAAGTTTTAACATATGTACATGCACTACGCACACCTACAACTCTAGATGGTGCAAAATCAAACACTGTAAATCATACAAGGACAACCACGTTTTAGTTGAGGAGGACGGCAGCATACATGTTTCAGCCTCAACTGTTACTCTCACGTTCAACTTTTATTCGTCAGAAAAAAACATGACATATAAGACAACCAATTCAAAAATCAATACAACAAGCCTTCAACTTTGCAGAAAAGACAAATATGCAATTTACGTACATCTTGGAATGCTTTAGAGTGAACATTGCAGGCATCAGCACCACTAATGCTACTCGCAGTAGGTGCAGGAGCAGCAGATGCAGCCTCAGACACTACAGTCTCATGCTGAATCGTGCGGGGACCCATCACTGCATCCACAGCTCTATGTGCTATTCCACTCCCAGTTCCAAAAGCCATACCTGCAATTCGTCAAAGGAGTTCCAAAAGAATTTAGACATAAAACACAATTTCGAGGAGTTTGGCATAAGAAGTGCACAAGCAACATTATAAACAGAATTTCATTCTAATTTAATTTCAATATTTCCACTGTATACCTTGAGCTATGGTTGAACCGATGCCTGAAAGCATTCCACCGCCGCCACCCTGTGCAGGAGCCGGGGGAGGAGCATGGTGAACTGAAAACAAAATGAAAATAATCTCATTATACGCAGATACTAGAGATAGTTATGACTGAGTATCAAGTAACTAAACGGAAATAATGAGATGGAACATCTATGGCACAAAACAAAAATATAACTATCAAAATCAACAGTCATGTATGAGTTGAATTAGAAGATATGCTTTTATAATTATGGAAGAATTAATAGTAATACCTGGCTGGGGTGGTGGGCTTCGACGAGGGGCTGGCCTGGCAGCAGGTCTTCCTGCAAAATATTTGATCAAGTAAAACATCTAGCCACAAATATAACTCGTATTACTAGTAAACGTCTATCATTGTGACCAATAATCCAAAACAAGTACATAAAACAACAAGATCTAGCAATGCATCAAAGTGGGATACAAATGAACAGCATGACCAATAATCCAAAACAAATACAGAAAACAACAAGATATAGCAATGCATCAAAGTGGCAAACAGATAGACAGCACATATGCACATAAAACAATGCTGTTTCTGAATATCTAAGGAAGACCATCAAATAATTTGAATGCACAAATATAAGAAGTAGCAACGCAGCCCATCATGATGCAAGTACGTCTAAGTTAACCTCTTTAAGTTTCATCTAGGAAAAAACTGCCAAGTTTCAACTACCCTTATTAACTCCGATAAGGGGTCAAAATCTCAAAGGAACTAGTTAAACTGTTCACAAAGGAACTAGTTGAACTATTCAATACTAAAACCAATGCACAGAATGCAGGCAGAAATCACCTGGTATGCAATCCCTAAAAGCTAACAACTTGAATAGAAAAATCCCAAGATCCATATACCTAAGACATTTCTGATGAAAAAAAAACAACAACAAACAACGGAAACAAGAGCGATGCAACCTTTTCGCGACAAAAATGAACACGCAGTGCTTGACGATTTGAGAAATGAACGATCTTGAAGCTTGACATGAATACACTAAAACAAATAACCTTTTAATCTCCAATAAAACAGCTAACCGATACCTAAAATTTAAAAAAAAAACATAAAGCAAAAACAATCTCCCAAACAAACCCAAATCTAAGCCAAAGGAAAAGAAAACATCTGAACACCCGAAACCTAGAGATCTACAAATAAACGTAAGTTATTGGTTAATAAGCAAACCTCCAGAGCTTCGACGAGGCATGGTTGATTAAAAGGAAAGGACAAACGAGAGCTTAGACAGAGGAGAGAGTTTTCCAGAACGATGAACACGTCGCCGTGGACGTCCAAAAACCCCTAGAACGGGTCCTTATAACAAGGGGTTCGGTTGATGATTCATGACCATGTGATAAGTGATAACGTGTGCAAAACCATGTCGGTTCAATGGAAGAATAAGGTCCGTTGGATCACATTTATTTCCATCAGTTGATTGTGCTTCTATGGACGTGCATATAGGAGATTAAGGAACATCAAAATGTTTTACTTGTAGGTAGAGTGGATGGATATTCCGAAGTAGATTCTAAGATGTTTTATTTGTTTGAAACTGTTTATTTTAGCGATGATTAAAAAATTTAATGAGTTCAATTGTTCAATTATAAAAAATTTAATTGTTCAATGCTGTTTATTTTAACTTGAGTTATTTTAATAATTTATGTTGTCAAAATTTATCAATTTATAAATTAATTGACTAATTTTTAATAAATTAATATTTTTTTATACATTAAAATAAATTATTTAATTTTTATTTAATAATATCTTTTTTAATTAAAATTTAAAATTTTATAAATAATAACAATTTCTTTGAATCATATTTTAAATTATTTAATTTTTAATTAAAATTTGTATATATTTTCTCTTCTCAAAATAATAATGATTCTTGACATATTCTTAGTTTTTACATCCTCCTTTTTTTTATTTGTATCAATAGATAATCTTTTGATCAGATATAACGTTTTCAATAAATTTCTTAAAAAAATTCATAACAGTATAATATCAATTAAACATTTTAAGTGTTTAATTTTATGAAATTTTAAAACATTTCTTTTGACATATAATAATAAAATATAATGTAGTTTATATTTGAACGATAAGATGAGATACTTGAAATTTAAAATATCATTCAACTGATTGGCTAGTGTAATTTGCGGTTGTAGTAAGAATAAATCTTTCACATGACTTATAAAACTGTCTAAAGATTATGAAGAGATACTGAAGGACAAAGATTTAGTCTACAGCTTAGCCTTTGGTTCCTCAAGGATGGCATGTAGGATACCAACCCCTTGCATGAATCGAGAAGAAAGAGCAGAGTGTGTGCGCCCTTTTTTCAAACCCGAAGGTTGAAACAGCGTGAACACGACTCTTTTTTCTTAACCGGTCTTTTAAAAATTATATCAAAAACTAAATTAATAACATAAAAATTTAAGTTTTAAAAAGTTAAGTCACTATTAAGATTTTATAAAATTAGTTAAAAATTAAATAGAATTTAAAATTTGAAATATGGTTAAAAATATTATATTTATTTATCGAAGAATTTAAAATTTATTTTAAAAATAGATTATTAAATAAAAATTAATTGATTTATTTTAATTTATAAGAACATATTAATTTACAAAATTTGACTGATTAATTAATAAATTGATCGATTTTTAACAATAAGAATTATAAAAGAAAATTAAAAAGAAAATTAAAAAACCGAACAAAAAAATTAAACAGTTTAAAGATTTGGGTTGAAACGAAACTTCAGGTTCAACTAAAGTCTAAATGGAATTAAGTAACTTAAAATTTAATCAAGATTGGTTAAATTTGTTTTTTAATTTTAAAATTTTAAAATAACATCATTTTATATAAAATTAACAGTTTAAAACTCAAATTAAAAAAAGTTTAAGTTAAACCTTAAATCTAAATAATTTGAATCGGATTCTGTTGACTTTAAATAGTAAGGCAAGTATAAAGGCAAGAAGCAAAGTAATCTGATCTTCATTTTATTCCCATAAGACCATGAGGTGTCTTAAAAGGGTCTGTGCTGTCGATGATACCTTTAAACTATTACGATGCTTACACTAATCCTCGTTTGTGTCGAGTAGGATTCGAGAAGCAAACAAAACACTACCACCGAGTATTTAACCAGATGTTCATTTATCACTATCTTTCCCATTTGAGTTTGTTCCAACTTCTAGCTAATTTTGCTTTAGAAGAAAGTGGAGTTATTCACTTATAACATGTCCATCGTCAATTCTCTTTATGTCAATTATTAAACTTTTATTAACCTTTATTTTAAAAATCTTATAAATTATAATATCATATTAATTTTTATTTAAAAAGATGAGTAGTGATTCATATATAAAAATAGTTTAAATTGTTCAGTTATAAAATGATCATATAAAAGCATACTTGAATTTTTGTGTGATAAATTTAATAATAAATATGCATAAAAATGTACATGTTTTATTTGATTTTAATTCTAAATTATCTTATCTTATCTTATTTTATTTTTAAATAAATGTAAAATTTTAATTTTAAGATAAAATTATTAAAAATTAAAAGCCACTTCAAGTAACAATATTAAAAAAATATATGATTTGATTCACACAGGTGTTTCAGCTTTATATCCTAAATTAACAAATACGATGTAAACTACATTTGTGTGTAAAGGGGTGCACAAATTAGAAGGAAAAAAAATTCAATATAAATTAATTTGATCTTAAAAGTCAAATATATTATTAAGAAAAATATTAATCTATAAATAACTATTTAATTGAATTTATTTTAATAAATTATTTTATTATTAATATTTTAAATATCATCTAATTATAGCTTTATATTACATTTTGTTTTTCAAAATTCATAAAAATAATATTTTTATTAATTATTCTTAAAAGTTAAAACTATATTTAGTTGGACATAAAATTTTTAATATAATAAAATGGAATGGAATGATTTATAATTGAATATAATGTAAATGGATATAATATTAGAAAATTATTATTTAGGAAAGAATGAAGAATTCATAATGTAATATATAGTGTAATGTTATTTGGAAGAATAATTTATAACATAATATTATAAAAATTGTTTATTATTTTACATTTCACTCGAAACTTTCCAAATTAGAGGTCTTTCATTTTTACCATTTAGATAGAATGAGATATAATATGAAACTTTTCTGTTTAATCTCATTACATTCCATTATATTATAAACCTTTATCTCAAATAAGAAAACAATATTTCATTTTATTCCACTTTATTAATAAACTTAATCAAATATATTCTAAGAGATAGTATTAAAATTTTCAATCTACATTGCTATTTCGTATATACATACTTAATAATAAATTTATAATAGAAAAATCAATCGCAATATTCACGCGTTCAAAAACTGCAGCAACTTATGTCTGAGTCCCTTGATACTCCATACTGAGTTGCAATGATTGCCTCCGAATGGTTTCCCATTGCCACAAGGGAGTAGCAAAATACAACCAAAGCTGGATGGTTACCGCGGTATCAATTGCTAGAATGGACCAAAGAAACTTGATATGACTTTTGATGCAAACCGAGACGGAGGCCCGAAAGATTTCACGTATTATTATAGGTACAACCCATTCTAATTCATAGGCCTTATTTTTCTACCAGCGTATCCTGCACTGGTCAAGCAGTTTGTACCATTAATTTGTTCACTCTATGGATGAAATTTGGCCATACCGGACCAAACCGATTACTCTACTTCTTGTATTTAAAGTTATTTGTGTGTATCCACTCCAGTGATACTATTATTCTGTACCATAAAGAACTAGAAATAAAATGAAAATTTTAATAATAAATAATTAGAATATATTATAAATAATAAATCAAATAATTAAAAAATTCTTCAAATTAACGAATTTTTGACCCACAAATACCTAGCTCAGTAATTAATTCATTATAACGTACTTCTTTTTATTTGCCAAATAGGACAAGAGTCATTGGCATTTTCTTAGTATTTTTCGTAAACCTCTTTAAGATAAATAGTCTTTTTTATGTAATTCCAAATGTGAAGTATGTTTTGTTTTTTTGTTGTGAAATACTTGAAATTAATGAATTTTTTATCATAAAATGAACCCTCCCCCCTTTTTTTTCAAAAACTTTTATTCATCGATATTTTACTAATCAGTAATAATAACTAATGGAAGTGTTATTTAGAATAAATAAATATTAATGAACAAAAGAATCAATAATGTAATATTAATGAATAATAATAACTACTGGAATTGTTATTTAGAATAAATATTAACAAAGAAATAAAAAACAACTAATGAATAATGCCAGTTCGTTGAATTTAGTATATACACCAAACTTCAGTTTGTTATGAATTCCTAATGTTGTCAAATAAAATGTATTATTATTAAATTCAAAAGATCAAATATTTTGACAAAATGAAATTCTTTCATTTCGAAATCCTAATTTGAAGTGGCTCTTTCGTTCATTCGTTGGAAAGAGGCAATTTCTTCAAATTTCAGCAATTGAGACATCCCGAAACAATATAAGAAAGAATAATATATTTATCCATCAACATTAA
>JANSVA010000217.1:41475670-41489375 GCA_025504915.1 Erythroxylum reticulatum | reverse complement strand
TTCTGTAATCTTGGAGCCGTTTTGGCAGTAGGCCAGTAGGTTCCATAAAGCCTGTGAAAATTCATTAGTGAGTTGTTGCAACTCAGAATAATCCAAGGGCTCCATTGGTGTTTGGTCAATTCTACGTAATGATAGTTATTGTAACTCAAAATAATCCAAGGGCTCTATTGGTGTTTGGTCAATTCCTCGTAATGTTAGACGCTTGCCTTTGTGACAAAAGGACATGGTCAATTTGTAGCAGTCAGTCTCCACTGGCCCAATGTCTCTAGCCATTGCATTGCACCCCTAACTCGGCCTAGCAAGCAGCAACTGGAAGGATGTACAAGTCTGCTCTAATTGGAATATCTTGAACAACAAGTTTGAGTCCCATACACGTGCTTGTGCAATCAATTTTCTCACCGTTACCCACCATTACCTGAAAGCTTTTGTCACACACTATTGGTAAGGAGAATTTGCTTGCCACTGGTTGATCTAAAAAGTTATGGGCACTGACCACCATCTATCAGCATAATGATATCTTGATTTTTAATTTTTCCAGGGATGTGAAGAGTTCGTGGAAGGAGATTTTTGGCAGTTGTTCATCCTGTTCGGGCCCTCATCCTTTTCTTCAGCTGAACATTATGTGATAATAAAAAGATGTGGGCGTTGTCACCTATGACCTAGTACGAGCTTCTCATCACAATGAAAACATAACCCCTTTTCCCTTCATTCCTTGGCTTCTTGTCCTGATATTCATCAGATTGGAACAGTGGTTGAAGGAACTCTTGATTTCTGTCTAGGAGGAGGTCCTATAAGCCCAGCAGTAGTTGAGCTCTGGTTGTGCGAATATGAACCAAGATTCTGGTTTCGACTTCCCATGCTATTATTGGTTTTCTTAAGTAAACTGTTCTTTTCCTCAATGAGTCGTACGACTCTAATAACATCAACAAGGGTCCTTAGTTGTTTCACCTTGACATCCATTCGTATCTCATCCCTTAAACCTGCAATGAAACAGCCAACAAGAAACTTTTCAGGTAACCCATCCACCTGGTGTGGAGTTTTTCAAACTCTCCTTAATAAGTAGCTACAGTAGTGGTTTGTTTAAGCCACAAGAGAGCTTCAGATGGGTCTTCATAGTCAGTAGGTTTAAACCGTAGAAGCAATGCTTTTGTAAATTCAATCCATTTTAACAATCCCTTGAACTTAGGGAGCCAACGGTGCCATTGTAATGCAATTCCTTCCAAATGAAAGGAAGCCAACTGAACTTGTTGATCCACCGGTACTTCTTTGAACTCAAAGTACTGTTCTGCCTTATAGATCCATCCTTGTGGATCTTCTTCGTCAAACTTAGGAAATTGGAGTTTGAGTTGATGGTTTCTAGGGTTTTGCGAGCTTATAGTATGGCTTGTAGTCTGTGGATTTGTTGGGGAAGTAGTAGAGGTTGAAGCAAATGGGTTTTCATCAGGTGATGTGTGGTGGGTTTGCTAGGAGAGTTTAATGATTTGGAGTTTGGTTAGAATGGTTTGTAGGGTGGTGTGTATTTAGTCAAAAGTAGATTCGTGACGCCCGAGAGTCTCATGGACCTCATTTCCGAATTTGACATTGGACTGATTTTGAGTTCCCATTGAAGCCTAACCTGTCTCTGATACTAAATGATAGATTAGAAATTCAAAAGAGAGGAGTCAAGGAATGAAGTGATAGGAAGAAGTAATATTTGTTTCTTTTCTCTTCCATGGTCCATTGCTAGTACCTGGCTTTTATGCAAAATTGTGCTACCTAACTAGCACTATAATTCAGGAACAGTGCTACCTAACCAGCACTATAATTCAGGAACAAAATAGTTGCAAATCAGGAGATATATCCTCCAACAAACTATAATGGAAACAAAAAATATAGACTACTAACAACAGTACTAGACTCGACTTATTCCAATTAAAACAATAGAACTTGGAAAAATAGTTTGACTGGGTCTCACACCATAAGAAGTAATAGCAGTACGCTTGGGAAAGTTGATTCAACTCATGCAGCCCATGCACTTATCAACACGTTATGCCATTGGTCACCCAAACCTTATAGATTCTTGTTGGCCTTCCCACTAATCAGTACTCTGATGTCACTACTGTTATGACAACCAAGAAGCCTTTACCCTCTTACTTGGAATTGAGATCATTTTTATTGGTTCATGACTCTAGACTTTAGCAGCAGACTCCTCCTCTAATTCAAAGTGCTCAAGTTTATGTTGCTACAACCACTACAACTCCTGCCTCACGTGGCAGTAGAGGGCACAGTCGTGGTAATAATTATAGAGGAAATCGAAATAATTGTGGTTTTTATGGTGGGCGTGGTAATCAAGGTAGATGTCATTATCGACCTCCTCCATCTTATTCTCTCAACAATTCCTTCTCATGGCAGCTAGGGCATTCCTCTTCAAATCCTACTTTCACTCCATTTTTACTTGGCGAACCTCCTCTGCACTGCCAGCTTTGTGACGAATACTACCTCACAGCACATCATTGCCCCAAATTTAATAATTCTCCATACATTGGATTTCACTCTTAGGATCATGCAGACTTATCCTCTTAATCTTTGGCATCTTCTCCTGCTGTATGGCATCATGACACTGGTGCTAGCCATCATATGACTAACTCCACAACCAACTTGGATACCTTCTACCCTTACAATGCCAAGATACGGTATAGATTGGCAATAGTCAGTGTCTACCAATTATTCATGTTGGTAAGGCAACTATTTATGGTAATAAGGCTGTTTTTTCTTTACAATGTGCTGGTTGTTCCTTCATTAACCAAAAATTTAATACCGGTTAAATGGTTATCAAAGGATAATAATTGCTCGTGATTTTTGACTTTGATGGACTTATTGTCACGAAAAGAAAAAGGTTGTTTACCAACAGAAATTACTGACGGAAAACATAAATAAACCGTTGGTAATACAATTTAGCGACAGAATTCATCGACGAAAAAATGCGTTGTGAAATTGACTATCGGTAAATTTTTTGACGAAACTTCATAACCGTCAAAAAATATACAGACGCAATACACTTTTCGTCGGTATATTTACCGATGGTAAAAATCATAACTGTCGGTAAATATATAGATGGTTATATGAATATGTAGGTGACTCTAAAGAAAAAATATTAAACTTTTCTGATGGTTAATGAGAAACTGTCGGTAAATATGACTCACTATGCCGACGGTGAATTAAAATTCCGTTAATGAGTCTAATATGAATATGTGCAGTTTTTACAGCAATGAATCATTAGCCGTTGGTAAATATCACGCACTTTACCGACGAAAAATAAAATTCTGTCTATGAGTACGACATTTTTGCGATGATTTATGATAAACCATCGGTAAATATGACTAATTACACTGACGAAAACTAATATTCCATCAGTGAATCTACCATAAAGGTATTAAATTTTCTTTTTTAAAATCCCAACATTAAATTTTATTTCATGATCTTATGATTAATATATAATTTCAACAGTTATAAATTATATGTGCATAATTTTTAATTTGTTTAAACAGAAAGTTGATTGATCATATCAAGTTAAAATTTTCTTCATTGATAATAAAAATATTAAATTGTACATAAATTCAAACTAAATGACTACAACAATCCTATTGACTTGGTGACCACGGATGGTCTGAGTCTCTAGCCCTCCCCTTCAATTGTTCTATGCTATTTTGGAGCTTAGTTATGTACATCATCGTCTATTGAAATTGACTTGTTAATGTCTATACTGTGCTCTCAAGCTGATGGATATGTTTTATTGTCTCCCGTCTACTTGATGTTGCTGTATTGGATGTAAAGGAGTGCGAATAATATGTGTTTACAAATGAGCCTAACTCGAAGATCCTCCCACGACTGTCCCTACCACCAACTGCATCAAAATATGCCTGATTCTCATCAACAACTTGTTCTCCTTGAGACTGTCACTAAATGCTTGCTTTTATTTGATCCTATTAGGAGGTAATGCTTATATTAGTGAATGATAATTATTAAGAATAAATATTAAAGCATAAATTTCATATACATTCAATTCTCTACATCGGCTATTAACGAATGTCACATCGTCATGCCTTTTAGTATGAGTATGCAAAAACAACTGACGGGGTGTCGGCTTTATGCCCATAGACTTTTCCTGCATAATAATAAAATGTTCTAAGTTAAACTAGAAATTATAAAAATTTTGGCAGAGTCTCATCTATTTTATGATATTACCCCCTGTTGAACAAAGAAAATAACTCAATACGACCATATATGGCACCAGATATTTATACTATTATCATTATCCATAATACACATATTTTCATTCCAACATTCACACATCAATTTAAACTGAAATGCAACAAAGTAAAATATTAGAATATAAGTTTAAAATTCAGATATTTACAAGTCTCTTTGCATGCTCGTGGTAGGTAATTGATCCTCCTATATGTATGGGAAGACTGTCTCCTCTTGGGCCTCCACGTCGATTGGTCAGGTTACACCATGAGATGAACATTGCCTCAGGTAATGTCTAATACTCTTGCCAACGACTCCATATGCCCTCAGAAATATAACGCGGTCGTACACCAACCTTGTATATTACACCAATAAAGTTATGATAACGTGTACCAGCTCGCCTCTCCCATACTTTACGTATGACCCGGTCGATACTAGAATTCCAGTAAAATTATTTCTGAAATAAAAAGCAAAAAATTCGATAACTTATAATCTAATAATATTTATCTAATTAATGTATAAAATAAATGAAAAAAGAAATTTATTTGCATATTGTACCTCAAACTCCTGAAAGCAAAATTCCTTTGTGGCTGAGAGATCTTCTTCCATACATAACCCTCAGGATCAATCCTCTCCTTAAATGTAGATGTCATATTTTTGAAACACGGTCCAGACGAAATCAACCTAATATAAGAACAAATAATTTTATACTATTTACAAAAGTTTAAACCTATAACTTAATTATAAACATATATAGTGTTTCATGCGATTTCACTTACAGATTATTGACTATTCTTATATACTTTCTTTCATCATGTCCCTCAGTTTTAGGCTGGTGGGCATCTCCTTCATCCGCTATAGGGGTAGTGGATGATGTATGAGCGGCGGATGGTGAAGCATCAAGAGCAGCAAGTGATGCTTCATCTGCAACTATAGGCTTTGGAGGTGGAGGTGGTGATTCAGCTATAGTTGAAGACTGTGATGGTCTACCTTTACAGTAAGTACTTCCGAACATGCCTCTGATCCTAGGCCGCATTACATCATGTTATCTCTTTGGTGGCATATTTCTACTTGAAATTCATTGTTTATTGAATTTTCTAGAAATATAAGTATTTGAATTTGAATCCAATTTACATAATATATGTAAAAGGAAATAAGGTGACTTGTTAAATATCATATTCATATTGAAGTACAAACTTTGAATTTAATTATGAGAATAATTGTTATAGTCTTAGAACAATACTATAATTAGTTTAAAGCTGACTTTAGTGTATTACAGAATCTCTTCACAATGATATAATTATTTTCTTAGATTCTAAGTGACATGAGAGTCAGTAAAGGTAAATGAATCTCCAATGGATAGATTCCCGAGAAGGATCCTAGTATGTTCAAACGCATTAATGGAAATAGTGAAAGTTCTTTCCTCACGTGTAAGGTTTTGAGCACCTTCTTGCAACAACATTTCTGCTATTGCTAAACTTGTAGATGAAACAGTTTACCTACATCCCAATTAGTATACAACTTACATATTGTCAGATTAGATACTCGTTAAACGAACCTATCCTAAAAATTTATACGTATGTGAATGTCCAAATGAGCTCTATGAAATTGCCAACTTTTCTAAAGCAACTGATTTCCCTAATCCTTTATCAACCGTTGTGATGTTGCTTAAGCCTCCATTGGCATACATGTCATCTTCGAGATTCAAGCAAGCTTAAAATAACATGTAGTATATACCATCAAATGTGAATATATATAATAGCTTCATAAAAGGGAATGAGATGTACATAATTAGGAAAGTGACATTGTTAAGATGATACTATACACTTTAAAGCAAAAGATCAGCCACAGAAGGCAAACTATCATTACTACCATCCGGAACCAGAAGTCGTGTCGCCATTCATTGATTAAGATTTTGAATTAAATATTTGACACAATATATTGAAAATTTCGAAATGATCTTCTTTGTCAAATAAAATATTCAAATATAAACACAAATTTTCGAAATGATCTTCTTTGTCGAATAAAATATTCAAATATAAACACAAATTAATCTCTATCATAACTTAATTGTAAATTACAATCATCTTCATTTTTTGAAGAATAACAATCAAAATGTAGCTCCTTTTTAGATATCTGACCCTCATCCTCCTCTCTAGATGAAATTTCAACATATTTGTTAGATGGATCATTCAAAGGTTCATTATCATCATATGTGACAAATGTATTTATAAAATAAGCATCTTCCTGAAACGCTTCAACTCTAATTCTCTTTTCTCCTTGTCCATGTGATTCAAAAACACCTCTAGGTTTAACTTTGCAAACCGCCAACCAATCTGACTTATCTCATTGTAAGCTAGGAAAAGGGACACAACACACCTATTTTTCTTGCATAGCCATATGAAAGGTTCAAATTGTCTCAATCTTATTCGATTGTTGATTTCAACAAGATTGTTTCGACTATTCACTTTTGTTCCAACATTTGGAGTCAGGTCAAACCAATCACACTTAATGTCATAGTTCACTTTATTGGCAATGTAGGGTACTCAACTTCAAGTATCTTAATAATTTTACCATAGTAATCCATCAATTCTCCCTGTATGGAAACTCCAATATTTATTATTGCCATGCTATGACCATTATATTCTGTATGATATTTGTATCCATTACCGAAATACATTAGATATGATTTAACTGTTCGTAGAGGTCCCTTAGCAAGATCACAAATGAACTTCTTCTTTATTGGATTTTCTAAGGCCTACATAAAAAGAAATTATCATATCAATGAGTATAAAATCTTATAATTTAATTATGAGAATATTTGTAAGTGGAAACTTACATATCTCTCGAACCATCATGGAAAGTGTCTTCTAACCTCATTATTTATTTTATCGTGTGTGTTGTCTGGCATGATCTCGTGTACTAATGCCTTGTATAATCTAAATACATTAGTATGTATTTTAGTTATGAATAAGACAAAATTTGAAAACCAATATAATCATGTTCAACTTACTGAACGAAAGGTTAAACCTCTTAACAGTTCAATAAAATGTAACTATAGGCAGCCTCAATTTCTTCCTTTATTAACATTCTTCTTGTTGCACATTCATATAATCGCCTAGGTTATGCGAAAATGGATAAGTTACAATTAGAATCACTCGTTCCTCCTCCATTTTCATTACGAGAAACTTTTCTTTCTCTTGTGAGAACATATGGCTCAAAATAATGTCCACAAAATGTACTAGATTCTTCCATTAAATAAGCATTACATATTGAAGCTTTAACTCTAGCCTTGTTTTTGACATTTTTCTTTAAGTGATGCAAATACCTATATTAGAAACTATGGTTGTTACAATTTAATAGTTAAAACATGTTATTACTTCAATTACAATAATTTGAATTCAAATTACCTCTTAAACGAATACATTCATTGATATTGAACTAGACCAGCTAGTTTTGTCTCATGTGCCAAATGCACAGGTAAATGCTCCATACAATTAAAGAAGCTTGGAGGAAGAATTCCTTCTAACTTGCACAAAATTACTAGAATCTCCCTTTCTACTATTTCCATTTCATTGAACTTGATTTCGGATGATGTTAAACTTTTGAAAAATAAACTTATTTCTATTATTACTTCCCAAATCTTTTCCGATAGCAAATCCCGAAATGCAATTGGAATGAGCCTTTGCATAAACATATGACAATCATAACTTTTCAACCTAAATAATTTTTACTTCCTTATGTCCATACACCTTGCCAAGTTTGAAATATAACCATTGGAAAACTTTAGACTTTTCAACCATTCATATAATATTTCCTTTTGTTTTTTGTCCAAAGGGTAATATGCTTTCGGATATTTACCAGTGCCAAGATCCTTATGTAACTCATTCCTTTTACAAAAAAGTTACAAATTTGCTCGTGATTTTGCATTGTCTTTTATCTTCATTTTACTGTTCATTATGGTATTGAACAAATTGTCAATTTTTTTTCAATATGATCACATCTAGAATATGATGTATCAAATTAGTTTTCCAATATGACAAATCCTAAAAGATGCTTTATTTTCTCCAACCAGAGTTTCTACTAATTCTTGTATTTACTTCATCAGCTTCAAATTATGTAACTTTCAGCATGCCTAATTCATCAACCTTCTGCAAAATCTCTTCACCAACTTTGTAAGGGAGAGGAGGTGTTTTTAACATCTTATTCTTAATAAACTTTTGTTTATTGCGTCTAAATAGATGATTTGGAGGAAGAAATTTCCTATGATTGTCAAACTAACACACTTTGCCCCTGTTTGGAAGATAAAAGGCATCAAAATCGTTGCCACAATAAGGATAAGCCAGTTTTCCTGCTGTGCTCCATCCAGACAACATGGCATATACTAAAAAATTACTAATGGTCCACATCAATGATGCTCTCAACATAAAATTCTGTTTCAAAGACATATTATATGTCTAAACACCATATTCCTAAAGATGCTGCAATTATGATATTAATGGTTATAAGAAAACATCAATTTTATACTTTGGATTTGAAAGGCCTGGCATAATCACTGTCAAGAACGTATATGCATCCTTCATACATATCCATAGAGGCAAATTATAAGGATTTATTATGATTGTCCATGATGAATATTGCTGGCCGAATTGACCAAAAGGTTGGAATCCATCCATTGACAATCCTAACCTTACATTTCGACTTTCAACTGCAAACTCAAGAAGGGTATCATTGAAATGTTTCCATGCCAGTGTATCTAATGGTTGACTCATAATTCCATCTTCTTATTCATGTTCATTATGCCATCTCATGTGAGATGCAGTAACATCAAAAGTATATAGTCTTTGAAGTCTTAAAGTTAGCGGGGAATAGTGCATCGCTTCTAGGATACTAATTTCTATTTCATTGAATGCTTTCTAGGCTTAAACCTTGGTTGACCATAAATTTTGCACTCTTGTAATTCCACATCATCTCCCCAATACAACAGACATCCCAATTTGCAACAATCAATCTTCTCAATAGGCAAACCAAGACCCATAATAAGTCTCTTTATATTTTATCAACTATCAACCATTGTATGATTAGGAGGCAGTGATTCATTATACCACTCAAGAATTTTATCAAAACTATGGTCCAAAATATGCCCTTTAGACTTTATGTTCAATATTCAAGCAATTGGAGACAATTGTATCATTATCTCACAATTTGGCCATAATTCTTGGTCAGCTGAGCTGACTGTAGTAAGTCAAAAAACTATTTTGCATGTGGGTTAGGTTCTTTTTCAAGATTTTCCAAATGTTCGTCAAAGGTATTATCAGTTACATCATAAACCATTTGCATGTACGGATTTTCAGTTCCATCCACATAATTTGTTCTAAATGGAATCCCCCCTTCAAACTCATTTAAGTTGACAGACGATTCTGTTTGATTATCCCTTAAGATGCTACAAATGACAGGTTCCCCATATCGTGTCCACTCAAAATAATTGGGGACAAACCCTTTTTTTAGCAAATGCCTATTAACTTCATCAATAGGAAGGAAACATTTGTGTTTGCACTTTTTACATGGACATTTGATCTTTGTCCCATCTATATATGCAGGTTGAGAACATGCATAATAAATAAAAGCTTCAACTCTGGCAACAAATTTAAGATTAATGTAACCATCAGGTGTTAATCGTCTATACATTCGAGATCTACCATCATAACTCATTTATGCAAAACTGTTAATCTAAAACAATGATTCCATAGTTAGTATAATTCATGTTTACCAAATATTATAAAACATCTAACATAAGAATTGTGAATCAAGACAACAAGTTGTCATTTTAACTTTTACGCTTCTCGTATTTTTCACCGATAAGCCTCATAGGAGGTTCATCACGGGTTATGGGTTCAGATCTAAAATATTTGTAAACTTAAGATCGAACATATATGTTTTTAATCATATATGTTAGAAGATAATTAACATTAAAAGTCCTATATTAAATATGTACTAGTGCCAAATGTAATAAGTATTTATAAAAATATGAATAGTTATTTTAATAAATTGTTTTAACATATACAAATTTAAAAAGATGTGTGTAAAGATTTGCACATGAAATGTCAAGAGTACCTAATCATTTCAAATAGCATAAATGAAATAACGGATTGACATAATTAAGATATTTTGAACCATAAGTCAAACATATATATCCTATATTAATTAATTGATAAACCGAAGTTCATACCACATTAATATCCATTCATAGGTGCAGGAGATTTACATAAAAATGCAAGATGTTCAAATGTGAAGTTAAAACCGTAAATAGAAACCCAAATTCAACCAAGTACCCAAAAACCTAGTAAATAACCTAACACTTGTTTACCTCTTCTTCATAGCATCAAAACATACATGCATCCTTTTTAACACCAATTTATCTTCTTGTTTTTCCTTTTAGGTTGAAGCTTGCTAGCAGAATCTAGAATTATTTGATTTAATCAACTAATATAACCATAAAGTTTTCTATCTCCATCATGCATCCTTTAACTTTGATTTTAAAACCTTCCTCCTTATATGCTCGATCATGGTAGAATTAACTGATTTCTTGACAATTAACTTGTTGATAGATTTCACATATGACCTAACTTTTATGTTTTGAGCTTAAAGTATCTATCTTTTATGCCAAACGAATCATATAGTTCAAATAGACATCTACGCAAGAGTACTTAATCCTTTTCGGTTCACTCCTCTTAAAACTCAAATTTAACCTTGTTGCAATTGTATACAAATAGTTGTCTCTTTGAAGTGTTTTACCATGTTAAAGACCATCTATAATAACCATTTTATAGGAAATAAATCATGAACATATCTTTTGGTTTGACTATGTCATCTTAAAGTTGCATATATTTTGTAAGCATTAGGATCATATCTATAACTAATCAAGAAACTCTCATCATCTTTTACGTCAACATTTATGGTCTTGTGATCTACATCAACACTAATGTCAAAATCTAAGTTATAATCATTTAAATTATGTTTCTTTGTACTTCCTTCAACATCATATTTAATGTCATTAACATACCTCATTTATACTTTTAGGTTTACTTCAAAAAGTCTACAATAGTTTTTGGATAATATCAAAGTAATTCGGATCATATTTTATAAAAAAAAGGGCAAGGTAAATCATTGCTCTTATTATGTACATAGATGACATGGTCATAGGGATTTGTTCCTAGAGAAAGGAGCATTTATGTAAAGAGTTGAAATAAAAGATGTCGATTGCTTAAAATATTTTCTTAATATTGAAGTTGCTAGATTAAAGAAAGCAATTTCTATATCATAAAGAAAGCATGCATTAGACTTTTTACAAGAAACTTCTATGTTGGCATGTTAATTGGTTGATAAATGTATTAAGGAAGGCTTGAAGTTATATGCTGAAACAAACCAAGTACCTGATCTTACTTATTCATTGAGCATTGTTAGCCAATTCATTCATATTCCTAGAGAATAACATATAAAATTATCACCATTGAATACTATTCAATATTTTTCTTAAAACTTTTAATAAGAATACTAGATTGATATGAATCAAAAGGATATAGAAAGCTAAAGATAAGTTTATAAAACTTTTACGAAGACACCTAATTTGACCTGTGGACGCCCTAATACCCCCTGGGAGGATACAGGGGCGCCATGCAAACAACATAACATACATGCATACAGAATTGAGACAAAACCAAAAATATACGAAACATTCATCATAATTTCGCAGAAGCATAGCATCCAAAAATAAACATTTCCAAAACATACGAAATGTGTCATAATTTCAGAAACTAGCCTGAATTAAGGTTATTACAAACCTTCAATTAAATCCAAGGTCATATATATCAAAGACAAACCAAAAACAAACTCCAAAAATAGGATTTTAACAAAACAAGACTCAGACTCCGTTGGCCACTGCAGTTGACTCTTCCCAGTCCTTATGTCCTTCTCTCTGAACCTACACGGGGCAAATCCACCGTGCTAAGCATATAGCTTAGTGAATAGTAACTAATCTATGCATAAACTGACAACTAATTATTCACAATCATAATATATCATAAGCATGCATTAACGGTTTATCGGAACGAACAATTCAAACATATAATATTGGATCTCAAACAGATTGTATAGAAATAGAACTGAGTCTCAAAAGAGGGCATAACCCTTCATAATCGAAACACATTTTCTTGTTTATATCAAATTCAAACATAAATCAGAATACAAAACATATGACTGTTAAATCCATTTACAAAAGCAGGTAACAGGATTTGTACAAAAGAGACCGAAGTCTCGACACCAAAGTGTCACGGAAGAGACTGAAGTCTCGACATTGAAGTGCCACTACCAGAAGACACCGAAGTGTTAATAACAGAAGACACCGAAGTGTCACAAAAGCAGCTACAGACCTTTCTAGGCATGCCTATTTACCCACAATTAGGACTTAACATAATCAAAACAGAAATGTCTGAAATTCAATTCCCATATTTACAACTTTGCAAACCATTCAATGATTCAATCAATAGCAAACAAAATAGTCAAAGCAAAACTATTAAAATTTTCTTACTGAATTACTAGCACAATTTACCAACTAAATTCCTTACAAAATCTCCCTTATTGCTTATTGCCTCGAAGTCTCGGCAATATCTGGAATCGGTTGCTCTAATGGCTCCTCTAAAACATTCAATACAAACATATATTACTATTGTGCACAATTATTAATTCAATTATGCACACACATGTATACTGAATATATATGATGCATTTTCATGAAAAAAATCTAGGTTTCTTATCCTTAATCTTATCACATTATCATTCATGTGAAATCAAACTCAATTCCTCAATCCAGATTTATTTTACACTCAACTTTCGGTTCCACCTTGCTCAATTATTTCATCAAGTAGTTGAGGTAATTAGGTAATACTTCCTTCTACGAAGTGGTCTCTCTTTGTCTTAGGATTCCAATGATACCATTTCGTGCAATTTGGTTTAGTATATTAAAAGTTATACTCAAAAGATTTCAAGATGTTCTGAAGCTTCATCAAAATTCCTATCTCAACTTCCAATCAAATTATGAAATTCTTAGAGGCAGAATTAGATTCTGATCTTTTCATAAAATTTGTATCCTTATGTTTCTAGTTTACTCCAAATTAAAAATCACTCCATTCGGATAAATACAGAGAAATTTATGCATAAAATATCAAAGTATATGCAAGCTGTCAGGAAACTTTGTCGCGACGAACTTTCCAGATAGCAGAATTCTAAAACATTTCTCAAAAGTTTGTCGCAGCGAACTTTACTGGTCATGTTCTTCCTTTCTCTACTGTAACTTTTCCAGAACTCAATCTCACTTCAATATAACTCCAATACTTGCAAACAACTCCTCTAACTCATTTTCTTAACTCATCAGTACACACATACAATTTATAAATCCAAACTTCACACTTAGCATCAACAT
>JANSVA010000217.1:41439673-41451384 GCA_025504915.1 Erythroxylum reticulatum | reverse complement strand
TAAAAATATTTTAAAATTTAATTATATTTATTAATAATTATTAAATTAAGATATTTATAATTTTAATTAATTAAATATATAATATATTTAATTGATAGTAAATTAAATAATATATGTTTTGTTTCATATTTCAATTCTACTTAGTTGTTTCCTTATTATAAACTCTTGTTGTAAATTGTAATAATTTGAGAGTTAAGAATATTTATTGTTCTTTTTATTAGATATTTTGATATAATTATTATTTATTATATAATAAAAACTGAAATCGTAATATTTTAAATACTTTGTATTGTTTTTAATTTTATATTTATATGATGATAATTGTCTTTTTTCATAAAAATTTTGGTTGTTATTTATATGTGAATTACCTAAAAGTTATTGTTATTTCATATTAATTGTGATTATTATTTATTATTATAATTTTTAGAGATAGAGTTAAAAATATTCAGTACAACTTTACAATATAATAATAAATTATTTTGCAATTTTTAAAATATTCAGGAACATTTCATAAACTTAAAAAATACCTAAAATGATACAATTTATTAATTAGCACTAATATAGTATCAGGCTAAAATTCAATCCGTTAATAAGTTCGAAACGGTATTCGCAATAGTTGAATGGGAGATGTGGAGGAACACTGGCTGCTTCTAGGAAGATCTATGATCTTATGGACCCTTGCCAGAAAGTGGCCTTTCCTTGTGAAACTGAAACATGTAATTACTTTGAAAATTTGAAAATCTACGTTTGAAATTTCTTTTAGAAGATTGAAACGACGACGCTGCTCCAGTGACCATTGGCGGGAAATCCCACGTGTCACTAGGGTTCAGTTTGTCCTCAGTCCGCCAACCCAGAAGACAAGTTTCTCGCTAACTTTTTCCGGAATCCAAACAACACCAGTAGCGCCAAAATGCCAACGTACCAGATCAGTGGAATTGAATGATGTAATCAACCTGTATATAATAAATAAACTAATAACAAATTTAAAATTTTAAACTAAGATTAAATCTAACATAAATTTTAAAATAATAATGAAAATAAAAATTATATTTTTTTACTTAATGACTCATGAAATTTGAAATATATTTAAAGAAAGTCAATAAGAATGACTCTAATTTTATTCTAACTTTTTTTAATGTTCTTTAAATATACTCTTTGTAGATTAAATATTATTTTTAACACATTCTTAAATTATTATAAGCAAATTTACTTATATATACTAATTAATAATTTAATTTTTTAAATAAATTCATGATAAAATAATAATTAAATTTTAACCATAATAATTGAAAATTTTTCAATTAAAAAGTAAGGAAATAAATAAAGATACTAACATTTGACAAATATAATTTATTAATGAGATTAAATAAATTTAGTATTTTTAAAGGTTAAAATAGTAATATTTTTTCAAATAATATCTTAATTAAAATATAAAAGATAAATAAATAATGTAAAACTTAAAAATTATAATTTATTAATTAAATGATGTGAAAGACTTAAAGAAAAAAAGAAGAGTTTTTAAAATGTCAAAACATTCACACTGATAACATGGGTCTGTCATCTGTGTGCTTAACCTGTCCGGTTTTTTTATCATTGCTCTAGGCATTATTTGCCGGGCCCTCCTTGTCCCCCGCATTGACCAGCCCTTTTGTTCACATCAAGAATAGGTTACTAATTAGGACAACGAAACAACTAGAGCCAATTACAATTAAGATAAAAATACGAAGACTTCCAAGTGTAAAGATCGGTGCTTTATTCGAAGAAGTGTAAATTTCGTGGTAGGATAGCAAGGGCTATGCTTATGACTAGCAAAGATATCCATGCTACATGTGTCCGCATCTCAATGACCCACACAGACTCAACCAAAATAATATTAATTTATTCTAAACCAAATTGATTTAATACACTTTAAAAAATATATTTTTTATTCTTATTTAATTTAATAATTTTTATTGTTAAAAATCAATAAATTTATTAATTAATTGATAGTTTTTGTTAATAAATTAAAATAAGCTAATTATTTTTATTTAATATTTTTAATTAAATTTAAATTTTAATATGAGTATTAATTTTTCTAAATTCTTAATGTTCTTATTTTCTTTTTTGATTAGTGTAATTTTCAGTTAACATTTTAAAACTTAAATTTTTATTTGTCTAACTTTCGGTTTGCTTTTTAAATCGTGGATTTGTTACGGAACATACAAGTTTCTATACTTACATTCCCCCATACTCCACGTTTTACACCGTGCGGGCAAAATCACTTGGCAACACAACATATAAAAGTAAGTACAGAGCACTCTCGCCAACCCTTTCTCCGTAACTCAGAAAAGCAATTATAAAGCATGTCAGAAATCTCAATTATAAAAGCATTCAATAACTTAAAATAGCGTCTAAACTTTCTCCTCTGGATTTATTTTTTGAAACTGAATTAGGTCTTTTAATATAATATTAGAATCAGTTTATTTTGATAGTTTAGAGCAGTATTTAGTTATATCTTTTTGTTCAATATACTCATAAAATATTTAGTTCTACTCTAAACTGAGAAAGAGGTATATCAAGAATCTCACATTGAACAACTATAAAAATATTTAATAATTTATAATAATATGCAAATCTTACCTTTTCAAACTAACGTTTGAAAGTGAGTCAGTCCTTCTAACTTAATATCAAAATCAATTTATCTCAATAACTTGAGGGGATATTCGGTTATGTCGTTTGTTTAATATATTTATCAAATATTCAGTCCTATTCCAGAGTAAGAGAATGTGTCAGAAATCTTAAATCGACAACTATAAAAAGGCGTCCAATCAATATGAAGAATAATATGTGTGGACAGCCCCACTGGATCTGAAGTTCGCTGCTTTCCAACAAGTTGC
This sequence comes from Erythroxylum reticulatum, assembly GCA_025504915.1. Taxonomy (NCBI): domain Eukaryota; kingdom Viridiplantae; phylum Streptophyta; class Magnoliopsida; order Malpighiales; family Erythroxylaceae; genus Erythroxylum; species Erythroxylum reticulatum. The sequence continues at coordinate 41,448,508 of JANSVA010000217.1, read as the reverse complement.
AGACACTGGACCCAAAGCCGAAATAGCTGAGTAGACATGTCGATCACCATAAAGAACTCATCATTACCAAACACAAGAAAATCATCTGCCTGTCTTCAGAACCAAATCTATGATTGCCAAAAGGGGATGAAATCATCTGTGCCAAAAATTGTGTACCAACTTTGTCACATTAAATCCAAGTCATCTATTTATGTGGGACCCACATAAATAAATGGCTTAGATTTAATGAGACAGAGTTGGTACTCAAGTTTGGAGAACGAGGATCTACCCCGCCCAAAAGAATGCAACTGTTTAGTATTTATATATATATATACTGTCAACCGTTAACTGCTGAGCAACATCTTACTCTTTATAGGTACGTATTTCTTTAGTTCTTACTATCCCATTTTCTTAAATACAACTTTATATACAACTACGTGATAGAAAACCTCAAGCTTATTTTGGTTAGAATTTTATATTTGTACGATCATGATTATTATTTTTAATAAAAATTATAATTGTTATTTATATGTCAAATATTTTAAAATTATTATTATTTTATATTAATTATAATTATTATTTATTATCATAATTTTTAGAGACAGAGTTAAAAATATACAGTACAATTGTACAATATAACAATAAGCTATTTTGTAATTTTTTTAAAAATTCAGAAACTATTTCATAAAATTAAAAAATTACCCGAAACGGTACTCGGTATTGACCAATACCAGTATAGTACTGTAAAAAAACTTAATCTAGTATCAAATCTGGTACAGTATTCACAACATTGCCTTGGCCACTTATGTTACTCATAATAATAATATTTTTTAATTAAATTTAAAATTAATAAGTGAATAGGACAAAATTTTCATACATCGGAATTAAAAAAGGACAAACTTTATTCTAGGCCAATGTTTTAAAATCGGACTAGACATCAAATCGGTTAAAGCAAAGATTTAAGGTTTAGAGATTCAATCGACATTAAATTGCTATAAAATCAGTATATAATACATAAGAATAAAAATGATAAGAATAATTATAAAATAAAATATTTTGATCTAAAAATATACATAATGTCTATTAATATATAATAATTTTAAAATTTTAAAATAAGATTAAATCTAACAAAAATTTTAAAACAATAATATAAATAGAAACTATATTTTTCCATATTATCATTTACTTAAAGAATTATAAATTTTGAAATATATTTAAAGAAAGTCAATAAGAATAACTCTAACTTTATTCTAACTTCTTTTTTATGTCCTTTAAATATATTATATATAGTTTAAATATTATTTTAAACACAATCTTACATTATTTTAAGCAAATGTACTTATATATGCTAATTAATAATTTAATTTATTAAACAAGTTCATGATAAAAATAATAATTAATCTTTAACAATAATAATTTAAAATTTTCAATTAAAATGTAAGGAAATAAATAAAGATACTAAAATTTGACAAATATAATTTATTAATGAGATTAAATAAATTTAGTATTTTTTAAAGATTAAAATAGTAATATATTTTTAAAATAATATTTTAATTAAAATATAAAGAGATAAATAAATAACATAAAACTTAAATTTTATAATTTATAACTTATCAACTAAATTGTGCGAAAGACTAAAAACAGAAAAGAATTTTGATAATGTCAAAGCATTAACACCGATAACATGGGTTCATGTGATTAGAGAAATAAGAGGAAAACTTGTTGTTTAACGTGGATCCCACATTTAAAAATTGTGGGATTCACACACCATAAAAGTAATTAGCGAGTTATTAACCGATTTTTAGAAAAAATTAGGCAGTTTATTACTTAACGATTTTTACTTAAAAAAAGTTATATATATAAATCGGACCGAAATTCGTATTTATTCTAATACAATCTTTTTATCACAGCTCCAGGCGTTATTTGCCGTGCGCTCTTCGTCCCCCGCATTGACTTGGGAAAAGTCGTGCCCACTGACCAAGCCCCTTTTGTTTACATCAAGAATCGGTTACCAATTAGAGCAACGAAACAACTAAAGCCCATCACAATTAAGATTAAAATACGAAGACTTCAAGTGTAAAAATCGGAGCTTTATTTGAAGAAGTGTATTTTTTTTTTAATTAAGAGTGAAGAAAACAGGTTATAATATGAATCTAGAGAAGCAGATTCTCGACATATCTTCTAGCAGGAGAACATGACATTCAATGGGTGTCATATTAAAATAAGTGATTTCTAAATTAAAATACTCTGTATAGGTCGCTAATCAGTCAGCACATCTATTACTTTCGTGATATATATGACGATACACAGTAGTCCAATTATGCGTAAACAGTTTATTAATCCCCTGTAGTATGGGATTGTGGATCATTGAACGACTTGTCGAGTAAGAGATGAGGTTGGTTGCCACTTCCGAGTTCACTTTAAGTTCAATCCAGCCATAGCCTAAGTTCCACATGAATGTAAATCTTGTATACACTTTTCAGAGTTCCGCAGACATCGATGAGCACCAACTAAGATTTTTGATGAAACCTTCAAGTCAATTGCTTATACTATCACGAATGAGGCCTCCTGTTGTGGGTGAAGATGAGAAACGTTTGCATGCATCATCCGTCTTTAGCTTGATCCACTCGATAGAAAGTTTACACCATCCTAGGATTTGTTAATGGTAGGATAACTAAGGGCTATGCTTATGACTAGTAAAGATATCTCAATGACCCACACAGATTCATCCAAAATAATATTAATTTATTCTAAATTGAAATGATTAATCAACTTTAAAAAATTTTAATCGATAAATTTTTTAATTAATTTTTTATTTTTATTGTTTGATTTAGTTTAATAAATTTTATTGTTAAACATTAATTAATTTATTAATTAATTGATGAATTTTTGTAAATTAATAAATTAAAATAAATGAATTATTTTTTATTTAATGTTTTTAATTAAATTTAAATTTTACTGTGATGATTAATTTTTAAATTTTATCACATTATACGAGAGGTTTTAAAAGAAGGTGGAGTAGCAATCTAGAAGATTAATACCATTGTAAGTCCTGCTGATATGTTGACAAAGCTAATAATGCTTTCAAATTTCAACATTGTTTGGATTTGATTAATATTGCTAAAAATTAAAGATTGGCATTTTGAAACATATTTAAAGACATTATTAAAGATAAGTTTTATAAGAGATTCGAAAGTGTAGAATTCGCCAAGGTGAAGATTTGTTGAATTGTCAACAATTGCCATATCACAAAAATATAGATTTGTGGGAGGTTGTTTCTCTTATAAAATAAACTCTCCTCCTTTAGTTTTAATCATTCAACGATTGCTTTTCTTTCCTTATGGCAAAAATTTTCTCACTCTTTATAATATTTTACTTGTATTATTTTCTTGAAGTAATAAAATATTAATTTATTAGTGTCTAAACATAATTGGCTAAATTTCTTTAAACTCTAATGTTTTTTATTTTTTATTTAATATCTATTGTCGGATATAATTGTAATGAATTATTGTGATATTAAATTACATGTCTAGAAAAATTCTGAAGATTGAGTTTTAAGTGAAACTATTTATGACTTCTTTAATCTTTCACAAGAATTTACTTGGTATGATTTTTCGATATAACCATTCCTACTCTATTCACTTATACAATAGTAATTAAGATAAAATTGTTATTATTAGCAGAAATTAACGTAAGTTTTCGCAACACGGGGAGCTAAGTACGTTGTTTTGAACTGTTTGATGTCCGTTATTCTTGAAAATTTTAACTTTCTGCTGTGACTAAGTTCACTGTTGTACAAAACTTGCGCATGGCATATAAAACTGTGAAAAATCATTTCAATTCGTACGCTTAATCAAATATGCTGAATTTTTGCTCAAGTTAAAATTTTGATTTCTAAAGTTTGCGAAACATGTTTCCTTTTTAATGTATTTTTAACTAATATAATCTGTTTCTTAGTATGTATGAACCAGAGCCATATGAACTTTTATTAATATGGATGAAGGTTCGATGTTAAAGATATTGAAATTACCAAGACTCAGAAAACATTCCTACCATTTCTATAAACTTTCTAAATAGAAAGCGTGAATATATTAATTAGGCTAATATTAGCTATTAATCGTAAATACAGTCTTCTCTTTTTATGTATATGAAAGTGAAAGTCCACACTTCAGCTCACGAAGCTTCCAGGGACATTCCGTATCATTGTGATGACTGATGTGTGACGTGTCCAAGGCTGAGGCTCAGGCTCGGACTGAGCTTTGGCTGTCTCTGCCCCCGTCATGAAAGCACGACCACCGTTATAAAAGCACGACCTACGGCTTCTAAATCACACACCTTTCCAGCTTCTTTCTACAATTGGCTCTCTCTCTCTCTCTCTCAGAAAATCTTTCAAGGTAAAAATCTCTTCATGGAGCTCTTTCTCCCTCAAAATGCTCTGTTTCTGTGACTTTTGTGAACGTTCTCTTGCTTACCCTTTTCCTTCGTTGGGGCAACAGGGGCTAGAGTTCAAAGGTGTTTGCTTTGTTTTGACACTTTGCGGATCCATTGTTTTCAACCCGTTCTCATTGTTTCTGTGATTTTGTTTGCCGGCGAGACGTCATCATCGTACTCGCAGCAGCGCATTCTCCGGTGAGGCACAACAATTTGCCGGCGAGTCACCATCATTATAGTTCCTTCGCAAAACCTTTTCTGTTGTAGGCCTTTTGATACGTTTTTCGACCATCACCATTCCACCACTGTCGCATCCCCATCCCCATCCCCATCCCCATCCCACCAATGTTGCAAAACTTACGTTTGCTGTTTAACAGTTTTTTGATGAAGAAACTACAAGAAGAAGACATTACAGAGGAGTAAGACAAAGACGATGGGGTAAATGGGCAGCCAAAATACGAGAACCTAAGAAAGCAGCTCGTGTTTGGCTTGGTACTTTTGACACGGCGGAGGATGCGGCCATAGCATATGACAAAGCGGCCCTTAAGTTCAAAGGCACCAAAGCCAAACTCAACTTTCCTGAGCGAGTTCAGGGAAAAGCCGAGGTCACCTACCTCCCTGGTGATTCAAGCAACTTCCGGTCTGAGCATAATCCAAGCTTAGCAATGCCTCCTCCTCCTCCTCCTCTGCCTCAACCTTTTTATAGTACCTCTTGGGCTTGTTTATGCTCCACCATTGCCAGTGGTAGGCGCACTTTCCTCGGCCAACTTCGGCGCCTTTCAGCATGATTTTTGCTCCGGAGCCATAGTCACCGATGTGGCACTAGAATTCGCCAACGAGGTCGAGGCCACAGCGGATCCATCCCCATATCATAACAACTTCTTAGTAGTAAAAACCAGTTGATATGCCCATATCATAATAACGAGGGCTTTGTCGCCCAAACGCAAATTTACGCGCTTACACAGAAACTCTTGCCCAACTATACTACATGTCCGAATCTCTCACTTTGCCAACGTAGAACTATCACATGTTCAAACACCCCCCCTACTGATCAAACGAAAGATCAAATCTTTATAGGTCGTCCCAATTCCTTGTCTGTATTTTGCTAATTTTTTGTTTTGGGTCAGTTAAGAAATGTGGCGTTTTTGGTGGGTCGGACCGCAGCAGATTGTTAGGGACGACGATAAGAAACCTCAACAACTTACCACCCACCTTCTTCATTGCTAACAATGTTAAATTCTTTAGCAGTTCGTCACCGGCTCCTGCACCGCCATCACAACAGAAAGAGTAGCTCTTTCGTCTTATTTAACCCTTCCCCACCACCATCGGCGCCGTCCACCACCACCTTTTCGTACTTTTTATGTCGTCCTGCCTCAACTTCCTTATAGTATCTGTTAGGATTGTTTCTGCTCCACCATTGCCGGTGGTCGGCTCACTTGCCTCCACCACCTTCGACGCCGTCGACCACCACCTTTTTGTACTATTATGTCGTCCTGCGTCAACCTCCTTATAGTAACTCTTAGGATTGTTTATGCTCCAACACTGCCGGTGGTCGGCGCACTTGCCACCACCACCTCCTCCGGTGCCTTTCAGCCTCCTCCGGTGCCTTTCAGCATGATCTTTGCACCGGAACCATAGTCACCGATGAGCAGCCCGCTCTTAATATTTTATAGCCCTGGGTTATTTTGCCTCTTTTACGTGCCCTCGTAAAAACCAAAATAAAACAAAATAGGGACGGTTAAAAATGAGCCTGGTTGTTCAGGCGGGCTGCCGACGAGACACTGGAATTTGCCGGCGAGGTCGAGGCCCCATGTCATAGTACCTCTTGATATGTTCGTCGATTATGACCACAATCTCTCACTCACCATCACCATGAAGATCAAATTATAATCTCAAATCACCTTCACATCACTCACTATCGTTGTACTTATTGAAGATCTTGCGGTATTCGATAGCTTTTTGAGCAATCCTTAATTGGTGATTGGCCGATTTGGATGCTTCTTAGTTTATGCATATTGTCGTCAGGGATAGTTCTTAGATAATGTATATTGTCATCAAGGATACTTCTTTAATGTGTAGACTTACGAAATATCTTCTGTTATCTGCTAAACTAGTTCAATTTTTGTTGGTAGATTCTGCAAATATGATCTCTTTGACTGCTGGGGAACTGAAACAATATACGGATGAGTTTGATGCTAAGAACCTTCTTGGATATGGAGGATTTGGCCGTGTTTATGGTGGCACCATCCATGGAAGGGAGGAGAAGAACGTCAATGGCCTGCAAGTAGCAGTTAAGGTCTCTCGCAATGCCGACATCAAAACGAGGACTCAGTGGGAAGTAAGGAAAAGAAGATTTTTAATTCTTGCATTGTCTTGTGTTGCACTGTCGTCATAGTTTTTGCTTTCCAGCCACACTGTTGGACTAAACAAGGTCGTAGGATAGACCCCTTTAAAATGAGGTTACGGGAAAAACGCCCTGTTAAAACTCTAAAAGGGAATCCCATGAAATATGGTTCGAGCTCTCCCATCCCTTCTGTTCCTGTAGCAATTAATGACAATTGTTTTGACTATTTATGATTGCTCTTTTTATTTTCTGTTTTTCATTATACTTTTCGTAATGAAAAGGCATTTTACTTGACTTGGGGCATTTCAGAAACAGAATTTAGTTCTAGAAACTGTACGGACATTGTATTGCTAATTATACTAATCTTGAAACCTGTCTTTTTCAGGCTGAAACAAAGTATCTGAGTGCAATTAAGCATCCACATATCATTAAACTGGTTGGCCATTGCAAAACAGAAGACAAGTATTACCTCGTCTATCCACTAATGGAAAATGGAAATGTCTTGCGTATATTACAAGGTAATTTCTAATTTCATACAATAACATGTTTTGCACTATTAATCATTTCCACTTGACATTTAAGCTTGATGACCGTAGGGAGTTTTGTCTACATTTGTTCTGTTGCCACTCCAGTTATTGACTTCTTCAATAACTAATAATGTTCTAAGAGCTCTTGTCTGCCGTAATGTTATTTGAGTGGAAAGAAAACGTTAGCTTCACTAATTAGAATGTTTGCTTTTAGTGAAAAAATATTTTGTCAATCTAAGCAATTTATTAGCTTATAATTACAATTACTGTTCGAAATAGATCTTGACTGGGGAAGAACAGTTAAGATCATCATTGGGGTGGCACGTGCAGTGGAGGAGCTACATAATCAATCACCTCCACTCATCTACCGTGATCTGAAGCCTGAAAATCTTCTCTTGGATAAGGTAAAAAACACACATTTAGTAGGAATCAGCTGAAAATGGAACTAAGATGTCAGGTCAACTCTTTTGCTAAGTCCTATTGATACTGAACCAGGAGTTTGCTCCAAAACTATCTGATTTTGGGGCTGTCACAGCAGAAGGAGAATATTTGAGACTTGGTACTGCTGGATACACTGATCCGCTCATTCTGACCAATGGTAAGTTTCAAATTAAACCATTCTAGTGATTCCTATAGCCATCAATTGGTGATTTTTTCCTTAAAACTTACAGGAGAAGCTGGAACCAAGCCAAATGATATCTACAGCTTGGGAGTGGTAATACTCCAAATGATTATGAAGGAGAAGCAGGTAAGATTGGCAGGATGTAGTATGCCTGTGCATATCAGTGATTGGGCAAGGAGCGACTGTAGCATTAAAGGACATGCAGTACATGAAAAGCTGAAGAGAACGGGATGCTCTATTAGAGCTGCCAATGCCATAACAAAGCTGGGGCTCGACTGTGTGAGTGCCAACACATTGAAGCGACCCACCATTGCTAAAGTTCTTAATAGGCTTGCCAATTTAGATGATCATTAAGTCAACAACAATTAGAGACTCACAGTAACCACTCGAGCATGCATGTCAGAATAAGGGTTGTTGGATTCCATATCTTTTTTTTTTTTGGTTGTTGTTGTAATTTTTAGTTTTTATTTTTTAATTTCTATTAATTAGTGATAAAGTTGTGTATTATCGGATATTTCAAGACCTCGCATGTCTGTCTGAGTGTTGAAGTTATTTTCGTTTTTGTTTTTGTTTTACATGAAATTTCAACATATACATTTTATCTCTTCTATTAATTACTTCCGTCTGGTAAGCTTAATTTGAGCAAAGGCACTCAAGAGTGCGACCCAACTATCCCTAACCTCCAAGAAGTATTAATTTTTTTAAGTTATCTCCAAATTATTTGTATTTTTTATATAATACTTAATGATGATGTACAAAATTAATTATAATAAACATAAATACTACAAAAGATTAGCTATATGGTCAGGTTCAACTTATTTTTCACGTAAGTGTCTCCGCAGATTTTTAATTTGATGAATTGATGGTGTTTCAAAATATATAGTAATATCATAAGGTATATTTTTCGTTGATGATGCTTGTGACAGAGAGAG
>JANSVA010000217.1:41390224-41406855 GCA_025504915.1 Erythroxylum reticulatum | reverse complement strand
GCCGAGATGAGTTTACACACTCATAACCTGTTCCAATTTACTATTTTACCCTTCCCATCGGTGATGGGATGTTACATGAGGAGTCTTCGATGGAGCTAAATAGAAGTCACAATGCAAACTGGCCTTATCTTTGTCATCGGTTTCTCCTTCTGAAGTAACTGACTTATCCTCTGTTTGACTAGTTGCTTTAAAAGCAGTAACTAACTGTGAATCTATATAATTTCTTGTTTTTTCCTTCACTACGTTTTTGTGCTTGTACTTGACCCTTTCTAATCTAAGTGTGCTTCAATAATATGGGTTATCACTGGAAATTTAATGGAGAGTGTCTAGATTTTCGATTTGACCCCTTTGAAACATCATTTGTAATATCTTATAGCATTTCAGCCTTGTTTGCCCAATAACTCCATAAAAATGACACGTCGGTACAAATCTTCAATTCTTTCTCGATGTTTCTTCTTTTTGGATAGATCTGGACATGTTATTTTTCTCTTCATTCACTTTAGAGCACTCATCCTTATAGATAATGCCTTGAAAATCCCCTTCAACCTTACCAATTTCCATTAACTTTTCTAATTTTTCTGTGCCTCCATTCAACATTCTTAATCCCTTTTCAATACTTACCAATTTCATTCTAGCTTTACCAAGCTCATTTGATGTCAACATCAATTTCTTTTCTAACTTTTAGATGGTGTTCTTCATGGAGAGATTCTCTTCCTTCGATCTTTCATTCTTTCTACATATTTTCACCCATTTTTCATACATTAATTCGTAGGCCCAGTAAATATTCCCCTTTTTGTCATCTAAGCCACTACCATCATTTTCATAATCTAATATTAGGTCCTGAGATGAGTTGTTTTTGAAATTTTATGATTTTCACTTTTTTCTAACTTCAATTACTTCCTTCTCAGTTACTATTAAGCAAGTAACTGGATTTTTGCTATGTAAGGCAACCAACGCAACACCATTAGCTATTTCTTCTTCACTACCATATTCACTCTCAGAATCATTCTCAATCTAGGTGCTTGTGAAAGACTTTCCTTTTCTCTTCTTCAAAGTATTAGCACATTCGGATTGAATGTATCCAAAACCTTGAAATTCATGACCTTGGATTCTCCTTACTTTCCTTTCACCCTTTTGTATTTTAACTTGATGTTTTACATTGTTGCTTGATGAGCTTCCTTGATATTGTCTAAATTTGGGTATGTCTTTTTTCATTCTCTTAAGCCATTTAGTGAACTCTCGTGTTAATAGCTATGTATCCTCATTCTCGTCGAATTCATCTTCTACATCATTCATACCTTTTCCAATTTCCACCTGTAGTGCCAATCTTTTGCTTGTTTCTTGCTTACCTCTTAAAAGATTCATTTTGAAGTTTGTAAGAATTCCAATAACTTTTTCCAATGATAGATTATCATTTTCGTGGGCCTTCTCTGTTGCTGCAATTTTTGGAATAAATGTTGGAGGTAGTGATCTCAGCGTTTTCTTAACTACTTTCAGGTTGGAATATTTCTTCCCTAGTTGATGTGCCTGATTTGCTATATCTAGCAATTTTTCATGAAATTCTCTAATTGTATCATTCTCATCCATCTTCAGCTCTTCTAACCGCATAACTAACATTTGTAGTTTCAACACTATCACAGATTTGGACCCTTCACGAATAGTTTGCAAAGCATCCCATGCTTCTTTAGCTGATTCGCAGGCTGATATCATTAAGAAGCGTCCATCATCAATAGCACTGAATATCGCATACATTGCTTGTGAATGTTCAAGTGCACTTACTTCTTCAGCTATTGTCCATTCAGATGGATCTTTTTGAACTGCCTCTCCGTTATCATCAGTGGTCTTCAGATGTGTCCACCGATGCACTATCGAATGCTAAGCTTTTGTGTTCTGAGCTTGGATGAAGACTTTCATCCATGTTTTCCATACAAGATAATTGGAACCATCTAATAGTGGTGGCCTGATAATTGATGCTCCTTCTCTTATGGCCATGTTCGTAAAACTAGGATTGACACCAACTTACTACCAAGTTTTGAATCAGTGACCTCGTTTTGATACCAATTGAAAAACCAAAAGTGTTAATTGTTTCACAAACTTTCCGCAAACTTCTTTGGCACCAACAAAATAAAAACATGCAAAACCAAAATAATAAAAACACTAAAAATTTGGTAACACAGTTCGGCACATCTTGCCTACGTCTGCGAGGCCCTCACCTAGCTTAATACTTTCACCAAAGTACGATAGATTTACCCAAGGCTTTACTGAGTCGGCACCACTCAATCCTTGACGCTATCTCTCAACTCACTTCTCGTGAAATAATTTCACAGCCAATAATACGACCGATTCATGTTAACCTCGCCAGAAGATTTTTCTAACTACTTTCACTCAAACAATAATTAAATAAAAATAACTTAAGTATTTAATCAACTAAGTATTGAACAACAATTTACTTAAGATAAGGAGAGACTTCTCTATGGTATTTATCTTCTTAAAACAACCCAGCTGAAACTCTTCACCATAGCTCACTCTTTCTTCACAGAAAAACAAGTCACAATATTTCTTCAATCAATCGCCAATATCCATTTAAGCGAAGATGATAGTCACTGTGTCATAAACTTATACCCACAGTAATAGTTCATCAAAATTGCAGAGATTCACTTCAAATCACTCAAATAGGAGTAACGCCTGTGACATCAACATGTGTTGACTAAAGCTTACACCATAACTCATAAATCAACTTCACCGTGACCTGGCGTACTTCACCTTAGCTACTTTATCGTGGCTTCAATCACCCAACCTATCACGTTACTTTGCAAGCTTCACAGACCTATGTGCAAAACACACTCATTGTGTGATTAAACAACTAACTCTCTTCAAGTCAATCTCATACACGCACTTCACCTAGTTGCAGCATACACCACACTTCTGTGACACATACCCACACCTCTTCGGTTGCCACACACACCACCAAGTGGTAGAGTTCAACTTTAATTCCAAGACACCCATAGTGGATGCACACAAAGTCCTTATCTTTTATCCACACAATCCATAAAAATACAAGACAAATTACCTTTATCTGATATCCCAAAAATCTAGCAATATACATCTTAAACATCAACGTGATATGCCACAAGTTTGTAAGAGAGTAGACTTCCATTTTGTATAGGATTCTTCCACATCTTTTTAAATACTACTGCAATTAATATCTTATATGTGTAATTAATAATTAATGCCAAAACTAATTATTTAGATATATAACATATATCAATAAAGGCAGCTTTGCAACATGGTTGGTATTTTGATAGTGGATGTTCATGCCATATAACAGGGGAAAAGAATTACTTAAACTGATTATCAGAGTTGTATGGATGGTTATGTGACCTTTGGAGATGGAAAGAAGGCTTCGGTGATTGGTAGAGGAACATTATGCGTGGACGAATTGCCTCCCCTTAAGAATGTGCTCCATGTCGATGGATTAAAAGCCAATTTGGTGAGTATAAGCCAACTTTGTGATGATGATTTGTTAGTTAAATTTACAAATGATGAATGCAGGGTGTTAACTGAACAAGGAGAATGTCTTATGAGTGGAAAGCGATCAGCTGACAATTGCTACGTGTTGCAGGTCATGACCACCTATAAATCAGCCACTCACGACAATAACATTGATTTATGGCATCAAAAGCTTAGACACGTAAATTTTGATCTCATTAGCAAGTTGACAAAATTGGAAGATGTGAAGGGTTTAACTATAATGAACAAAGAAGGGAAATTAATTTATAGTGTGTGCCAAATGGGTAAGCAAATAAGAGTGCCAGAAAAAAGGATAGATACGTTACCTCATCACGTATACTTAAATTAATTCACATGGATTTAGTTGGTCCAACATAACATGATAACATTAATGGAATGAGATATTTTTTAACTTGTGTTGATGATTATTCGAGATATATTTGGGTGTCATTTTTTAAAGAATAAAAGATGCTTTCAAGAATTTTAGAAGCCAGATCATGAATTTGAAAAATATGACTATATTGAGAATTTGATCGGATAATGAAAGGGAATTTGAGAATACAAGATTTAATAACTTTTGTGATGAGTATGACATCATACAAGAATTTTTAGCACCCAAAAATCCACAACAAAATGGAGTTGTCGAAAGGAAAAATAGAACACTTTAAGAAATGGCCAGATCTATGTTGAATGGAAGTAAATTGTCTATGTGATTTTGGGATGAAGCAGTTAATTCAACATGCTACATATATAACAGAGTTTATCTTCGAAGCATATTGAACAAGACATCCTATGAACTCTAGAAGGGAAAGAAACTAGATGTGAGTTACTTTCATGTTTTTGGTAGTAAGTGCTACATTCTTAGAGATCAGGAACAACTCAAAAAATTCGAAAGCAAAAGTGATGAAGGAATCTTCATTGGTTATTCAACTCACAATAAAGCTTACCGAGTGTATAATCAAATAACCAAGAAAATGCTAGAGCCCACAAATTTTGTGATAGATGATGCATCTTTGTTGCATGAACAAATGGCAGAAGAAAATCTACATAATCGACCTTCTGAACCAGCTTAAGCAAGCAACAAGACAAGATTGAAAATTACCTAGATTTGCAGTTAGTTATTATTGAGGAAGTAACTACACAAATTGAAGAACTGTCAGTTACTTCAAATGATTAATAAACCAAAATACTGGATGCGAAAATTATTCCTTTAAATGTTCAAAACTTATGAGAAGCTAATTTGAACCAGGATTCTCTCTCTTAAATTAGAAGAAATCATTCAGCAAAGAACTTCATTGAAGATGTTAGTGAAAGAAGAAAAACAAGGGAAAGAAAAATGGTTGATTATCGAGAACCTATAGGATATTTGTGCTACACATCTTCATTCAAGACAAAGAATGTTAAAAATGCTTTACATGATGAGTTTTGGGCAACAGCTATGCAAGATGAATTAATTCAATTTGCACGAAATGATGTATGGGAATTAGTGCCAAGACTATTAGATACTAATCTGATTGGAACAAAGTGGTTGTTTCAAAATAAAAAAGATTAAAAAGGTAATGTAACCAGAAATAAAGCAAAGTTAGTAGCTCAGGGATATTCTCAAGTTAAAGAAATAAACTTTGATGAAAATTTTGCACCGGTGGCATGACTTAACTCTATCAGACTATTATTGAGCATAGCATGCATGAAAGGCTTTAAACTTTATCAGATGAATGTAAAGAGTGCTTTTTTGAATGGAGTTATACAGGAAGAAGTGTATGTAGAACAATCGAAAGAATTTATTAATTAAACCTATACAGATCATGCTTTTAAGCTAAAGAAAGCTTTTTACAATCTTAAATAAGCACCAAGGGCTTAATACGAAAGGCTCACACAATATCTTATCAGGCAAGGATATATACGAGGTAGTGATGGAAAACTTTGTTTATTAAAAATTTCAAATATGATTTTGTGATTGCTCAAATCTATGTTGATGACATTGTGTTTGGTGCTATACATCAAAAAATGGTAGATGAATTTATTAATTAATGACATTCGAATTTGGAATGAGTATGGTAGCTGAGCTGAATTTCTTTTTGGGTTTGTAAGTTAAACAAGTGAAGGATGGAATTTTTATATCGCAAACTAAATATGCCCATAGTATAATAAAGAAGTTCAGTCTTGAGAATGCCAGACATGCGAGAAAACCTATGATCATCTCAACAAAACTAAACAAAAATAAGAGTGGTAAAAGCGTTGATGTTAATCTATATCAAAGTATGATCAGAAGTTTATTATATGTGACTGCAAGTAGGCCAGATATTTGTTACAACATTGGCATATGTGCTCGCTATTAAGCCAACCTGAAAGAAACACATCTGACAGTGGTCAAAAGGATTATCAGGTATGTAAGCGGAACATCTAATTTTGGGATATAGTATAAATCTGACTTGACATCTTATCTAGCTGGATATAGTGACGTGGATTGGGCTAGAAACTTAGATGATCGGAAAAGCACTTCAAGAGGTTGTTTCTTTTTAGGAAACAATTTGATCTCTTAGTATAGCAAGCAGTAGAATTCAATTTCACTATCGATCACTTAGGTAGAACATATCGCTGTAGGAAGTTGTTGTTCATAACTTCTTTGGATGAAACAGATGTTAGAAGATTATGGGATTGATCAAAATGTGTTGACTATCTTATGTGATAACAAGAGTGCCATAGACATCTCTAAAAATCCAGTTCAGCATTTAAGAACGAAGCATATTGATCTTAGGTACCACTTTATTTGAGAGCTTATGGAAATCAACATAGTCACCTTGTCACATGTATCTATGGAAAAGCAGTTGGCGGATATCTTTACAAGATCTCTTGATACAATATAGTTTGAACTTACTCTAGGTGCTTTAAGACTTTGTGCTCTACATTATTGATGTATTATTATTTTTAAAAAAGGGTGAAATTAAAAAAAATAGTTTTTCATTTAAGGGATTAAAAATCCCTAGGTGTCTTTCTATACTCACCAATGCTCCTCTTACATCTTTCTATCCATCCACTCTTAAGCTTCAAATCACTCCCGTAGCTGCGTTGAAGACATTTTCATCGTGGGTATTGGATTTATATTGGATTTAAAGGGACATCACCACTAAAGCTTCATCTATTTCTCATTTATGTTAGTTCTCAAGCTCTCAAGGCACAACAACATTAGGTTAAACCTTTTTCCACTGTGAACTCAATACATATCTGCAATTTTTAAATCTCTATTAAAGACCCATATCTTCTCTCTATGGTATTGCTTTGTTTCACTTCAAGGTTGATTCAATTTGTTGATTTTAGTTGTGATTTTGCTATTTTTTGAAAAATATAGGCAAGAACAAAGAGAAATGTTCTCTTAGGTGTTATAAAAGAAGACAATAGCTCTAACACGTTGTTCTAGTCAATTAATGCTCAATCCAAAACCCAGCAGGAGATTCACAGGGGCTAGGTCATCTTGTGTGGCTCCTATTGATATACCAAAAACTACCTTTGTTTGGGACAAAGTACTAGATTCAAGTGATGATGTTACTCAAGTCATATTATCTATGGTTGAAGACTCTACTTCAGATTCCAATTAGCCTCCCACAACACATGTTCTACCAATTGCGCCTCCTACAGCTTCTCATAAATGTAAAAAGGTGTAGACTCAGAAAACAATTTGACCATCTCGACGTAACTCTTTTGTCTCCCTAACAATAAATAATGCAATTTCCTTCAAATTCTACTCTTCCGCGGCTGAGCAGAAATGGACAACTCTCAAAACTATCGAGTTTGTTCTCGATTGTCCAATCAACTTAAAGGAGTTTCAATAATATGGTATGAACACTTTATTATTAGAGCGATTTTTACTGCAAGCTTCATTGCTTCTGCAGCACTATGATTCAGATATGGTAAAACAATTTTACTACAATTTATCTTGTGATATTCTAAATGAGACTGCTATAAGTTATAGAGCAGTATATGTGTAGGGTCGGGTAGTCCATTTTGATGCTACTCATCTAAATATGTTTATGGGATTTGATAATTTGATTGTTGATCTGATTATGATTGGAATGTGTCAAATGACTTAATTGTTACAATACTGACTGGTGGGAAATTGACTGTATGGTTGTCTAGCTCTTTACTTTGTTCTTCAATGCTTACTTAAAAGTATTTTGTGCTCTTTAAATTAGTTATAACCAACTGGATGTCAAGCACACATGTTGCTTTTGTCAACTTGTTAGAGGTCAAATTGATTAATGTGATTGGTATTGCAGTGCGATTCAATCTTGGACGCCTTATTATTGAAGCTATGTTAGCCATTGAGAGTAAGCCACATTCTTTACTATACTTTTCATGTTTAATCTCCCAATTTTTATATGCCAATGAAGTTCCCAAGATAGAATCAAGTATACTTGAGTTGGTGGCCTTGATGAATATCTCTCCAAGGATTTTTTTCCAACCACGGGTAGTGGATTTGTTGTACACCATATCTGGCCCCTTGGATATCTCGGGGACGACTTCTGTCAATCCTCATGCAGCTCTCTTTATTGAAATTGAGAAGATTAAAGGTATCATTTAAGTGGCTACTGATGCTCTTCGCCACTTAAAGCATTGAGTTATACGCTTTCCCGACACTCCTTGAATTAATCTTCTTGGCATATATTGTCCTAAAGGGGGAGAAGATAAGATTTGACTAAAGTTGTATTTAATCTTTTGTGATTTGTTGTTTATGCTTGACTTGTGCTTGTGTTGCCTATTGAATCTTAAATTAAGGGGGAGCATTGTGGATTCAATATTTATATATCCAATTATGTTACTTAGGGGGAGTTTAAGAGTTGTAAAAAAAATGTCAAAAAGGGGGAGATTGTTAAGATATATAGTATATATCTTTTTATTTAGTTTTGGAATCTTATTTATTAATTGGACATACAAGACATTAATTGGAGTTGGATTCAAAGAGATGTGGTTGCTACACTTATAGTTATGAAAGAATCCTACACAAAATTGAAGTCTATTATTATCACGTTGGTGATTGATATGCGCACTGCTAGATTTTAGGGATAGGAATAAAGTGAAATGTTTTTGTTAGAGGTGTGTGCGTAAATTGCTTAGAGGACTCCTCACATGGTTGATCTATCGTTTTTGCTCTTTGGGCGTTTGCAGTAATGGTATATGTTAAGTAAAGCCATGCTTTATTTGTTTTGGTCATTATAGATGTGAACTTACCTATTGGTTATTTGTCAATTTGATGGAAGACTGAGCATTCCATCTTGGTGCTACCACTCCTTTAATTATTTTATTGATTTTTGGATGTGGGCATGAAAACCATTTTGTTTACGACTTGGAGTGATTGATGACTGGGTCTTTCAATCTTATGAAGTTACTCATGTTGTTGATCTCTATTAGCGTGTGTCATCGTTGCTGGGTTCTTGATTTTTCTATACACTGCACGGTTATGTAAAAACGATGGTGAGCTTGGTTATTCGCTACAATCATCTTGGCTGAAAGTATTGATGTGGTGTTGATTAGTTGTATGGGTGTGAAATCTTCCAAGTGGTTCACAGGTGTGTATTGACTTTTATCGTAAGGTAGTTTAGAATATTGCATAATTCTGTTAATTTTCATGAACAATTTTCAAATTCATTTTAGAGGAGTGGAACTCATCGAAAAGATGTTCTTTCTGACTTAAGTGTATTGTGTTTTCATTCTTAGTTTATCCATCACTTGAGTTATTTTATTCATTATCTTTTAATTAAAAGATGTTTAGAAAAATCCTCTGACGAGGTTAACACGAGTCGGTCATGTTATTAGGTGTGAAAAACTTTCATAGGAAATGAGGTAGAGAGATACTGTGAAGGGTTGAGTGGTGTCGGCTTAGTAAAGCCTTGGGTAAATCTATTATACTTTTATGAAATTATTAAGCTAGATAACTGCCCCACAGACGTAGGCAAGGTGTGCCGAACTGTGTTACCAAATTTTGGTGCTTTTTGTTATTTCTCTTTTGATTGCTTTTGTTTTTGTTTGTGCTAGAGACGAACACTGTAAAATTGGAAAGTTTGCAAAACTACTACCCATTTCGTTTTCTTCACAAACATTTATTTTTCCTTTGTAGTGTAATTATATTGAGCAAGATCCAAAGATTTAGATGTATAATATATTACTAAAGCTCTTTATCTTTTCTTTGACCTAATACTACTCCAACTTCCTTATCACTCACATCACACACTATTTCAAATGGTACATTCCAATCAGGTAAGTGAATTATATGAACATTGGTTAACCTTTCATTCAATTATTCGAAAGCATTTTTTACAAGTATCATCAAACACAAAAGAAGAGTCTTTAGCTCGTAATGCACATAAAGGAGATGAAATTTTTGATAAACCGAAGGTAAATATTAGCATGGCCTAAAAATGATATAACTTCCCTCACATACGTAGGATATGGAAGAGAACTTATGGTCTTTATCTTTGCCTTGTCAACTTCTAAACCTTTTGGACTTACTCCATGCCTTAATACCACACCTTGTTTTACCATAAAATGACACTTATAATAATTCAAAACAAGATTAGTATTAATACATCTTTGTAAAACAATAAAAAGATTAAGGAGACATAAATAAAAAAAAATCACCAAACATAGTTTCATCCAAAAAAATTTCCATTTTATGCTCAATTAAATAAGAACAAATGCTTATTATGCATCTTTGAAAAATACCTGGAGCATTACAAATTAAAAATGGCATTCTCTTAAACTTAAATTTACCAAAAGGGCATATATAAGTATGGTTTTATCTTGATCTTCAAATGATATAGCAACCTGTGTATACCTTGAGTACCCGTCTAAAAAGTAAAAGTAAGATTCTCCCATTAGTTTTTCCAACATTTGATCAATAAAGGGTAAAGGGCAATGCTCTTTTCTAATTTATTAGTTGAGTTTTTACTAATCAATACACAAGCTCCACCAATTTGATACCCTAGTAGGAACAAGTTCACCTCGACTATTTTTTACTACAGTTATGTCTGTTTTCTTAAGTACTACATGTATGGGCTTACCCATTTAGAATCTGAAATAGGGTATATTATGTCTACGTCTAACCACTTTAATATTTTGTTATTAATATTTCCATCATAGGGGGTTCAATCTATGTTGAGCTTCTCTGATGGATTTAGCATTTTCCTCTAAAAGGATCCTAAACATACACAAAGTTAGGTTAATCCCTTTTATATCAACTATAGTTCATCCTATGACATCCTTATGGTCTTTTAATACTTGTAAAAGTTTCTCTTCTTATGACCAAGTTAAAACACTTGAGATTATAACAGGCAAAGTAGCATTCTCACCTAGAAGAACATACTTGAGATTTATAGGAAGAGGTTTTAACTCTAATTCAAGTGCTTGAACAATAGATGGTACTAAATTAGAAGCAGTAAGAGGTAAATGATTAGAAAGTACTAATTGATCCTTTTGTAAGGAGTTATTTGTTCCTTAATACTTTTGATTCCCTCTAATTGCTCCACATTGTCAAAGCTAGCTTGTCTCGATGGTTTGAGGCGGTGCTCGGTTATGTCCCTTTGCCCAATATGTCCATCAGAAGTCCAGTCTTGCTCTGGACTGAGGGGGTGTCAGGAATCCCACATCGGACAACTATAAGGGCATTCAAGAATTTATAATAATGGGCAAACCTCCTCCTCTTGAGGTGTCAAGAACCTTACATCAGACAACTATAAGGGCATTTAAGAATTTATAATAGTGTACAAACCTCCCCCTCTTGAGCTAGCTTTTGGTGGTGAGTTAGGTACTTCTAACATGGTATCAGAGCCAGCTTGTCTCGATAGTTTGGGGCAGTGCCCGGTTATGTCCCTTTGCCTAATATATCCATCAAATATCCAGTCCTGCTCTAGACTAAGGGGGTGTGTCAGGAATCCCACATTGGACAACTATAAGGGCATTCAAGAATTTATAATAGTGGGCAAACCTCCTCCTCTTGAGCTAGCTTTTGGGGGTGAGTTAGGTCTTCTAATAGTTGTCGAGCATTTCTTCTTCTCTGTGTTTCTGTCTTGGTTGTTCTCTCTCTTTTCTGTCGTTTCACTCTTCCCTTGATGTTGCTCATGTTTTATCTTTACTCTTTTGGACTGTCATTTTGGTGTATTTCATCTGTCGTAGCGCTTTCATTCTATTCTCGTGTACTGCATTTTCTCCTTATGTTGTTGCGTTTTTGCTTCCTTTATTTCAGATGACATTTTATGATTTTGCTTGGATTGGCCCTCCTTGCTGCGTCGTTTTACTTTGGACTGCTACTTCTAAATTACCCTCTGCGTTTCTGCTTTCCTTTATTGTTATCGTTTTCTTCTTCTGCTTTGCTTCTTTCATTTTAACTGTCTCCTCTCTTTATTGTCATTTTAATGGTTGTTGTTTTTATCTATCTACTATACGAAAACGAATGAATATAATACAAAGAACTTAGAGAGAGAAAAATAGAGAGAGAATGCATAGAGAAACAGGGGCAAACAGAGGATGTAAAGAACTCAGCGATTCACTGAGATTTCTTCTATTAATTTAATTGATACAAATTCTGTGATCAAATGTACATTTATAACAATTCAATCCTACTAACTGTCATCTTGATTTCTTGCCAACTGTTTCTTTATTCTTTAAGTCGTTGCATGGCCGTGTATGGACGCTTGCTCTTATCTGAATTTCTGAGACACGCATCCTACAGACTCCTCCTTGGATCAGAAATTCAACTTCTAAACTCCCACCAATTTCCTTAATTGTTCAAACTGAGACACATGAAATCCTTTAGTAAAGAGATCAACCATCTGATTTTTCGTAGGAACATATTCAAGCTTTAACTCTCCTTCATGTTGTACATCTCTTAGATAATAATATCTGAGCTTAAAATGTTTTGTCTTTTTATGGAATACTAAATTTATAGAGATAGAGATTGCAGCCTGATTATCCACATATACCACAGTAGCAGATGATAGATTAACTTGCAAATCTTCAAGTAATTTCCTGACCCATACAACTTGCTTTACTGCTGCGATAGCTGCCACTAGTTCAGCTTCAGTAGTTGAAAGAGCCACCAACTCTTACTTCTTCAAGCTCCAAGAAAAACAAGCTGACCCTAATGTAAGACAATACCCAGATGTATTCTTCATATCTTCTGTCACTCCACCCCAGTGACTGTCCACATAACATCTAAGCTCACACATCCCTGTTTTCTCATATAAGAGACCATATTCAGTTGTCCCTTTGAGATATCTTAACATCCTTTTTACTGTTACTAGGTGTTGTATTCTAGGATTGTTCAAATACCTGGAGAGCACACTTACTGAATACAGTATATCTGGTCTAGTAGTAGCTATATACATCAAACAACCCACCATGTTTCTATAGCTCCTACCGCCTACCTCATCTCCTTCCTCTTTATTTACTAACTTTTCTTTCGGACAAATTGGAGTTTGAAACATGCTTACATTGATCTAACTTGAATCTCTTCAGTACATCACAAGCATACTTCCTCTGACTTACTGCTATGCTGTTGCTGTATCTCCATTCCTAAAAAAATTTCATCAACCCTAAATCAGTCATTTTGAAGGTCCCACTGAACTGGTGTTTCAGAAGCTCAAACTATTCTTCTAAACTTCGAGTAATTAATAGATCATCCACATATATCGACACTACTGCCATGTTCTTTTGTTGTAGTCTTATGTACAAAGTTAGCTCACTACAGCCTCTTTTGAAGTTGATTTCAAGTAGAAATGAGTTGATATGCGAATATCAACATCTAGGGGCTTACTTCAAGCCATAGAGCGCTTTATTGAGTCTGTAAACACTCTTCTCCTTTCCTTTTATCACAAAGCCTTCCGATTGTTGTACATATATTTCTTCTTGCAAAACTCCATTCAGGAATGCAGATTTTACGTCCATTTGGTGTATCCTCCAACCTTTCTTAGCTGCAAATGCCAGAAGAAGTCTAATGGTTTCAATCCTAGCTACTGACGCAAAGGTCTCCCCAAAATCCACACCTTCCACTTGTGCAAACCCCTTCACTACTAGCCTTGCCTTTAGCTTGTTAATTGAACCATTTGGATTTAATTTGGTTTTAAATATCCACTTCAGTCCAATTGCCCTCTTGTTTGGTGGTTTGTCTACTAACGTCCAGGTTCCATTTTTGTTTATCATGGAAATTTTTTCTTTCATGGATTAAAGCCATTTTGGATTCTGAAGTGCTTCTTGTGTCTTCGTCAGTTCCAACATTGCTTCATTACTCCTTTCATAAATTTCTGTTTGGCTCCGTGTTCCTCTTACAGGCATATGGTCTAGATCATCATCTTCCATTTCTGGATTTTGCTCCTCCTCTAAATTTAATTCATTTTGCTTAAAATGATTTTCTGGCTCTTCCTCTTCCTCATATTGTAACTCTTCCTGGTTTAACTGGTTCTGTGCATTTTTTGGAATAACAGAGAATGGTTTGCTAATCTTCTTTCCTTCCTCATTTCCTTGCTCTCCTTTAGACCAAGTCCAATGTTCATCTACAAGGAAGTGGACATCCCTGCTTACCTTTACTTTCTTTTAATATGGGTAAAACAATCTATATCCCTTAGTTAATTCAGAATATCTAACAAAAATTACAAGCTCAGATTTTCTATCCAATTTGCTCCTCCTGACATGAGGTATGTGTGCATAATAGAGAGATCCGAATACCTTTAAAATTTTCAACCTTGGTTTTACCTCATTCCATATTTCATACACTGTTTTATCTTTAAGTGCGCGAGTATATAGTCTCTTCAGCAGGAAGCATGTAGTGGAGGCTGCTTCTGCCCAAAAACTCTTAGGGAGTTTCTTCTCCTCCAACATGCACCTTACCATCTCCACCACTGTTCTATTTCTCCTTTCCACCACTCCATTCTATTGTGGAGTGTAGGGTGTAGTCAGTTGGTGTTTAATTCCTGCATTCCGCATTGGTCCACAACTGTCCATATGTAGTATTTGAAGTTTTGCACTTGCTCTCCATTTTGACTTGGTGAAAGGAGCTCGACTATGCTTACCTAGAATACAAATTTTGCATTCTGAGTAGCAGTTGGAGAGACTTGGAAGATTGACTACCATCCTCTTCCTCCACATTGCTTCTAGCCCCTTCATGTGATAGTGACTAAGCCTTCTATGCCAGAGATCAGTCTCTCCTGTGCTACTCACCAAGGTCTCTTGTTGCATCTCTTTTGGTCTCATTACAAAGCTTTTGTTCTTCATCATTGTAGTGAACATCTCCTACCCAAACTTGTCAAACACTTTACACACATCAGATTCGAAATATACAGACATACCTCTTTCAATCAGTTGGGCCACACTTAATAGATTATGCTATATTTTGGGCACCAACAACACATCAGGAATGATCTTAATACCAATCTTGGTAGGTATCTCAACCACTCCTCTTCCTTCAGCATGAATGCATACACCATTTCCTAGCTTCACATTGGCCTTTACATTTTGATCTAGAGTCTTGAATAGTGTTGCATCTGAAGTCATATGACTTGTACATCCACTGTCTATCAGCCATTCAGTGGATGTGCTTCAGCCAGATCACACGTGATAACAAAGAGTTGCTCTTCTTCTTCAGCAATCTACACATTGGCTTCTATTTGACCAGCTTGCTTTTTGCATATCGCTTCCATATGTCCCTTCTGGTGACATCTTCTACATTCCACATCCGGTCTCTTCCAACACCTGAAAGCAAGATGGTTCGACTTACCATAGTGAGGACAAGGATTGTATTTATTTGCCTTGTCTCCTCCTGTATTTTTTCCTGAATGTTTCTTATGCGGTCGTGTGTTTTGTGAACTTGATCCTCCTTTGGTTTTTTTCTTCTTCTTAGACTTTTCTTGACTTTTAGTTTTGGCAAAAGCTCCGTATGCTCCTTTAGCAACTTCAGACTTTCTCATCAAATGTCTTTGTTCTTGAGCCTCAAGCGCGCTTACTACTTTAACAAGCTTAATCTGTCCAATGTCTTTGGAGTTTTCCAGAGAGACTACAGTAGCTTCTGAACCAACGTTTGATCCTTAAACTCAGGTCCTAAGAGCTTGACTTGATCTGAAAGCTGAATTAGTCTTTTAGTGTAATTCTTGACTGATTCATCTTCCTTCATTTGCATTCTTTCAAATTCTCGCAAAAGATTTAACACCTTCATATTTTTCACTTTTTCGTCACCTTCATATTCACTCTCCAAAAACCCCCAGATCTCCTTTGCTGATCCAAGAGACATAATCAAAGTAAATATAGAAGGTGCAATTGCTTGGTATAAGCAAGATTTTGCCTGAGCCTTTTTTGCCACCCTTTCCCTCAACCATCTTAGTTGAGCAATTGGAACATCTTCAGCTAGAACCTCAACTTCGTAGTCTTCATCAATAGGCTCCCAAAGATCCTGACCTTACAGGTATGCCTCCATCTTTATTGCCCAGATCTGAAACCCGTCTCCATTGAGGACTACTGGTTGTAGACTTGGAGTTGAACTCTCAGCCATCTCTGAGTATACTCTCCTCGTAGTCACAGCTTAAACTGGAAAGGATATTTTTTCTTAAGCCGAAACACTTGCTTATACCTTCACAAATCCCTTAAGAAACTAGCTCTGATACCACTTTGTTGTTTTTATCTATCTACCATACGAAAACTGTTAATGGACATTTTGAGTGGCTGTTTAGAACTTAATTCATAATCATTTACATTCATTTTATGTTCATCTATGGCTGGTTTATCATGTTTTAGCATTATTCGAGGTTCGTTGACATAAAATGCTTAAATGAAATAGATAGACTCGAATTGCATTGTTTTTCGGTTTCTGGCAGATTTGACCTTTAATCATTGTGGGAATTTTATCTCGATATTGGTTTATGTAAAAATTCTGAAATTTGATACTTAAATTGTGGATTCATTGATGGATTTTTTGGGACCAATTACAAATTTTTATGAGGTTGAATTTAGGAGAAATAAATTCACGAAATTTGTGTCATATTTTAGATCGCCAAAACGACCTTTCAACGATGTTTTGATCATAACTTTTGACTCAGATGGCAAAATCCCGTGATTCAAGTCTCATATTGAAGATAACTCAAAGA
>JANSVA010000217.1:41337071-41369661 GCA_025504915.1 Erythroxylum reticulatum | reverse complement strand
TCACAGTAAAACTACATTAGGCACAAAAATCGGGAATGTCATGTATGCATGTACAGTTATTTCATGTGCACAAAATTTACTGTGTACCAATACTAGTATGCATGAACAGTCCTGATGAAACCCAATCACTCTTATCCAATACCAAATTACTATTCCACCCTTCCCGTTGAGGATGGGATGTTACACATGTAAAGGTGAGTAAGGTCAAGTTGAGTGCAGTAAAGGACCTCTTGAGGAGATTTGTGATGAAGGACATGAGTGGGTAAGAGGTTGACAAGGTAGATAGCAATGTTGAATGCTTCGTACTAGAGAAACTTAGGAAGAGAGACATGAAGAAGAAGAGTGAGACTAGTTTTAATGATGTGCCAAATTTTCCGTTCAACAAGACTACTTTATTGAGGTGTATAGGAACAAGCAATGCAAAGAATAATTCCATTGGAAAGAAGATAGTGAGCAAATGCACCTTTTGTGAGTTCAGAAGTTCCATCGCATTGATATGTTTTTATGGCAATGGAAAAGAAATTTCAACAGTAGTTTTAAATGATTGAAAACGAAATCAGGCTTGATCTTTTAAGTTTTGAGATTTTTGGATAAATATATATATAAATAAGGATACATATTTGTGTATGATTTAATTAATTTTTTAAAATTTTATCAAAGCTTTAATTTTTAATTTTTAATTTTTAGTTTTTTAGAATTCTTTTTGGCTTTTATTGCAAAATAATAACAAAATATACTTTTTAGTAGACCTTTTTGCATAATAACTAGTTTATCCACAAAACCTGTGGTATAAACTATATTGGCATAATAAGAGTAGCTGGATATCATGAATCTTAGTTTTTTTGGGTAAGTGGATAATTTCTACCAAGTTGGCTATTTTATCAGAGGGATGTTTTTTTAAGATGAGAAGGAAATTGTTTTAAAAAAAGAGTTGAAGAGAAATAAAAAGGGTTTGATGAGATTGAAATTTCACTTATATTATCTGGCTCCTCTCACAATTATTTAACCCAACTTAGCAAAAATAACACATAAACTAATCAAAATACTATTAACATGGTGATTTAACCAACTTGATATAAATTAACAGTTTAAGATATTAGTGCGAATTATTGATTTATATTAAATTTAATTAATTTGAGTTAAAATTTAAATTTAAATCGAATTTTTATATTAATAATATTTGATTGATTTAGGTATAATATTTATATATATACACGTGTTCAATTGCCATTTTTAATAAAAATATAAGAGAGAGTTTTTTTTTTGAAAATTTGAAAAACTAAAATTTTTTGATAATTTTAAAATTATTTTTTAAAAATTTAAGAGAATTATGATTATTTCTTGAAACATTAAAAATACCAATATATTCCTAGTGTTGTATAAAGTTACCAATATATGGTGTTGTATAAGTTAGAGATGAATTGATATAAATCATTGATACAAATCGATATAAATTGTTATAGTCAATAGATTAACCTCTATAAATCATAACTTTGTGTGCCATATTAAAATAATTTTTAAACTATAATTTATTGTAACACGAGAGGGTTATGATTAACATATATTATAAATGTGGAATGCTAATACTTTAAAAACAGTCAAAATTATCTTATATATATTTCATATATTCTTCAGTTTTTTGGTCTATTTTAGAAATACATATTATAATTGTGGAATGCTAATAATTTAAAACAATAGAAATTATCTTTTTATATATATCGCATCTCTGGGCCTTTTTGTCTATTTTTTGAAATACATTTAATTAAGAATTTAATAATGAGAAATCAACGTGATAATAATTTAAGTGTTCATATTCTAACAGCCACCAGAGGTGCGGAGTTCAAACGCATAATCTAACAGTCACCAGAGGTGCGATAACATATACCGTTCGTTCGTTCTAGACTTTCCAACCATCCGCACTTCTTCTCCCCAAATCGCAATTCGCACGGACTCTATAAGGAAAAAGAAAAGGGAAAAAAAAAAAAACTCAAGCAAGCTGACTGGTCGATCACCGTCAATGGCCGACGCGCCGACATCACCTTCGCCGTCACAGCCGCGTTCTACGGCATCCAACGCCGCTCCCCTTGGTTCCTCTGTGATCCCGATAGTGAACAAGCTCCAAGACATTTTCGCTCAGCTCGGGAGTCAGTCAACGATCGAGCTGCCGCAGGTGGCGGTGGTCGGAAGTCAAAGCAGCGGAAAGTCTAGTGTGCTGGAGGCGCTCGTCGGAAGAGACTTCTTGCCTCGTGGCAACGATATCTGCACGCGGCGGCCTTTGGTTCTTCAGCTTCTCCAAACTAAGAGGAGGGCTGATGGAGCTGAGGAGGAGTGGGGAGAGTTCCTTCATCTTCCTGGAAAACGGTTCTATGATTTCTCCGAGATTCGCAGAGAAATCCAGGTAAACTTTTGCGACGATTTGTACCATTTTAACTGTTAAAAATGAAGTGAGATACATCAGGAGTGAAATTTTAGTTTTTTTTTTCCCCCTAATTTCATGTACTTCTTGAATATAAGCTTTAGTTATGTCGTTAAATCCTACAAATAAGATTGAAAACGTTTTATGTGATTTTCGATGAATATTTGGATCTGTAAATTTCTTTATGTTTCTGAGCTTTGGAAGAGGCAAAATCATTTGTTTCGTGTTTAAATATTTTTAGGGATAAAAGATGAAGGCTTGCTTTCTTCATGATTACATATTATGATTACCAAGGATGTGTTGGAAGTAGTTGTATCTTCATTAAGTTTATGATAAGGAAGAAGCCCTGGAATTGTGGGAAGGGCTGAAAATTTTATGTCTTTTAATTGCTTCTGGACATCTCTAAGATGCTATTTTTTGTGAGTCTTCACTCAGTAGTCCTAATGCTGTGTGGCATGGAAATGTTAGAGTACTATCCCTCAGGTTATGTTTCTCGGCTTGGTGTCAATGCTCTATTCTTTTGATTTATTCCTCCCCAGACCCTGCTTCATTGTTGGACTTCGGACTAGGTGTAATGATGATGATGGGATAGAGGCTCAAGCCTAAAAATGTAAATACCAGCACTGTTGTACTTTTTTAGAATGAACATTGCTGCAGCCTTTTGGGTAGATTAAAAAGTAGTGTCATGTGTGAAGGGGAGTAATGAACTGAATTGGAATAGATTACTTTTACTTGACTATTAATGCACAAACTATCAATTATGATATAAGGTCATCCTACAAGATGACACTCTTTAGTGTTGGTCTCAAGAGGGATTGTAGATGCTGCATTTAGGTATGGTTGATTGAATGCTGGCTTGCTCCAAAATAATCCTTTAACGCTGATGACCATTCCTTTTTTTTTTTTTAATGTTAATCTAATTCTGGATTTGCTATAGGCTGAGACAAACAAGGAAGTAGGGGGTAACAAAGGAGTCTCAGATAAGCAAATATGTTTGAAGATTTTTTCACCTAATGTTCTTGATATAACACTTGTGGATCTACCCGGTATAACAAAGGTTCCAGTTGGTGATCAACCCTCTGATATTGAAGCACGAATCAGAACTATGATAATGTCCTACATAAAAAAGCCTACCTGTTTGATTCTTGCCGTAACACCAGCAAATTCAGATTTAGCAAACTCAGATGCTCTTCAGATTGCAGGAAATGCTGATCCTGATGGTAAGTTCTGAATTTGATATCCCAAACTGAGTGGCTTTCTTATATCACTCTTAAATGATTCTAGGGACTTATTGTTTTCTTAACAGGTAACAGAACCATTGGAGTAATCACAAAGGTTCATAGAAGCATCACGATTATTTTCTACTACAAGCTCTGACTGCCTTTACGTTCTGTTTGACATATTTCTTTGGTAACAGCTGGACATTATGGACAGAGGTACTGATGCTCATAACCTGCTACAAGGCAAAGTAATTCCACTTCGATTAGGTTATGTTGGTGTTGTCAACCGTAGTCAAGAGGTAACGGATGTGTCTGATGAAAATTGAAGATTATATGCTCATACTACTGATGATAATTATTGGTGTTGTATCTTATGGTTTGGATTTGCTAAGGCTTGAACCATCAAGTTCTATTTCTTTTCCTTATTCACTTGTACTATTGTTCTGATGGTGCTTCTAGTGTGGACCAAAAAATATGTTTGTTGTAGCCTGTTCAATGAGATTTTGTTCGACTGAATGAGATTACAATGATAACTCTATATTATGGCTGATAATTACATGAAAGTATTTCATACTGTCAAACATTCAGGATATAATGTTTAACCGGAGTATCAAAGATGCACTTGTAGCTGAGGAGAAATTCTTTCGCAGTCATCCGGTATGAATTCCATCTTTCTTCTAGTATTTTATCAATAAAGTCAATTATACTGATGTAATTTGCTATCATTCATACTGTTATGCAGGTATATAATGGTCTAGCTGATCGGTGTGGTGTTCCTCAGTTAGCAAAGAAATTGAACCAGGTAGAACTGCTGCATCCTTTAATTTCTGGCAGACCTTTCGAAGCTCTTTTAAGTTCTTGGAAACATATACTTCTTCTGTTTCAGCACTACGCTAATGCACATTGCCATTTTCTTGTTCACCTATTCTGTAGACTCATCAGGCACTGTTTCTTGATT
This sequence comes from Erythroxylum reticulatum, assembly GCA_025504915.1. NCBI lineage: Eukaryota > Viridiplantae > Streptophyta > Magnoliopsida > Malpighiales > Erythroxylaceae > Erythroxylum > Erythroxylum reticulatum. The sequence goes on along the minus strand of JANSVA010000217.1, from coordinate 41,365,067 downwards.
TCTTCTGGTTGTGAAATTATTTGTCTGATGATTGTGACGTAGTTCATGATATAGTTCATCAAAAGTGCTTTTGAGGTCATTCTTACTTATTTTGGTTATCCAGATTTTAGTGCAACATATAAAAGCATTACTTCCGGGGTTGAAGTCACGTATAAGCACTGCTTTGGTTTCTGTTGCAAAGGAACATGCTAGCTATGGAGACATTACCGAATCAAAGGTATGTTTTATTTGTCTATCTGGAGATTACTTTTCTGAGGTTGCCTTAATCATTTGGTGGTGTTGGCAAAATAAGTCTGTGATTTGGATCTATTATTTGAATCTGTGCTTATTCTGACGTGTAGGGCCAACAAATACATGTTCCAAAATTGGAAATCAGCTTACTAAATTGCATTTTTGCTTCTGCATTTATATGATAGTATGAGAATATTTAACAATCCAATCTCAGAAGAGAGCTGTCTATTTTGACATTTGAAAATGGCTCAGAATCTACTGATTTTGCACTTAAAGTTGTGCTGTTCCAGTTTCCTTGCCAATTGTTTCTTCATTTTCTACTAAATACTTGTTTCCTACTTTTTGTATATTTAACAGGCTGGTCAGGGGGCTCTGTTGCTGAACATTCTGTCAAAATATTGTGAAGGTTAATTCCTAATACATTGTTTCATTCATCTTGCTTTATATTTTGTATTATGTCTTTCATGTATTTATGATAGGCCATTTTGTATGTGTTTAAGCTCGTTAACTCCGTGCCATATTCTTGTTGTGAACAGCATTCTCATCAATGGTAGACGGAAAAAATGAGGAAATGTCAACAACTGAGCTGTCTGGTGGAGCAAGAATTCACTATATTTTTCAATCCATCTTTGTGAAATGCTTAGAGGTGTGTTCTTTAACCCTATAGAAAGAAAAAATTTTGTGAACAATTTTCCGTTTTTTCCATAAGCAATTACTAGATGCATTGGTGCAAGAAATGCTCCATTGAGCGGTGGCCAAATAATTCCTTGCTTTATCAGCTTCCTTTGATTGACTCCAAATAGGTGAATATTCAAGTTGGTAACTGTTCCAACCTTAAATGATCTTGAAGTTCTTAACTTGATATCTGCTTCTTTTTTAACCCCGATTCACATCAATCTAATTGAGCTTTTTATCCTAGGGATCCTGGTTTTGAATTGGGATAGACTGACTGACTTACTTGCACTTAGATGCTTTAGATATTATTTGGCTTTTAACATTCTATAATGGGTATGCCAGAAAGTTTGATGCTGTTAACCCACCTTTTGCCTCCCTCTCTTTTTAAGAATCCACCTGAGATGATGAATTGTATAAAACTCTGTAAGTCAAATTTTGTGTTGGATTTCAAATTGGATGTACATAAAGTGGCTCCGGTGAAAGCAAGAGTGTACTTTCAAGTAATTAATTATATTATGTTCTTCTAGATATGTTATGCTTCTTCCCTTTTCATTTAAAGTGTTTAAAAGAACTATTCTTAAACTTTCAGTGATAGATCTCATGTCAAATCTTGTTGTTCACTAGTTTGTAATGGACAAGATTCAATCATATCCAAAGCAACCATGAAGGTGAACAAATATCAAAAGATTGAGATTTTTCTTCTTTTAAGACCAAGATACTTTTTCCTTTTACATTAACATGGGAAATAAGGGTTATTGTTGGTGGTGCCATTTAATTTATTATCATTGACAAATTAACTAATATAATGTGGCTGATATGTACTGATGGTTTGGGAATGCAAAATCAGTGATATTTATGTAGTTTTGTAAGATAAATGATGCTTGATTCAAATTTTCTGCAGGATGTTGATCCTTGCGATGACTTGACGGATGATGACATTCGAACTGCAATTCAAAATGCAACTGGTCCTAAAAGTGCACTTTTTGTTCCAGAAGTAGGCTTTACTGTTTACTTCAATCCCATATAATTTCTCCCTTTTGACTATTTGCTTACATTTTTTAAATTACTAGGTCATGCTTTTGATTTATTTTCATTTATGCAGGTACCATTTGAGGTTCTTGTCCGGAGGCAAATAGCTCGTTTATTAGATCCAAGCCTTCAGTGTGCCAGGTTCATACATAATGAGTTAATAAAGGTAGAACTAATGTTTTTATGGCTTCTAGCAGCATCAATTCCATCTTGAAATCTATATTTTCTTATTTGCCTCTTCAGATTAGCCATCGGTGTCTAGCTAACGAACTGCATCGGTTTCCTGTTCTGAGAAGGCGTATGGATGAAGTTATGGGAAACTTCTTGAGAGATGGTCTTGAACCATCAGAAACAATGATTGGTCACATCATTGAAATGGAGGTAAGTTGAAGTCTAGATATCTTAAACTTATTAGCATGGGCTTGCTTAAGTACTTGCTTCAACAGTTGCATTTCAATATTTCAGAATCACTGACTCTTTTGCAGATGGATTACATTAACACTTCGCACCCAAATTTTATTGGTGGAAGTAAGGCTGTTGAAGTAGCGCTACAGCAGGTCAAGTCTTTAAGGGTTCCTCTACCCATTTCCAGGCAAAAGGTATGTTCTTGATATAGAAGTCATTGGTATTTTTCTCCGTCCATGATTTATCTCTTTCAGTAGGATTCACTTTTCATGCTAAGTAGGATGCTGTAGAGACGGACAAGCCATCGGCATCTGAAAGGAGTCTGAAGTCTCGAGGTTTTCTTGGTAGACAAGTTAATGGAATTGTGCCTGAGCAGGTATGGTTTTTCTCATTTTCCTTTGTTCTTTTTTTTCATCGCTTTTTTCTCTCTGTATTCATCATCATCATCATCATCATTATACCCCGAAATCCCGCAGTGAAGCGGGGTTTGGGAGGATCTGATAGTACGCAGCCTTATTCCTGCATAGTAGAGAGGTTGTTTCCAGTAGATCCACATTCAAATGTGACAAGATAATAATAATGACAAAAAAAATGTAATAATAATGATAATAATAATAGTAATAATAATAATAATAGAACTTCTATTAATAAGGAAAAAATAATAATAGTAAAATAATAATAAAAATAAAATATGATAATAATGAAGAAACAATAAAATAATGACAAACAGTACCGTTGTTTAAGGGTTGGGCTTTTGTAATCCTATATACTTACCTTAGTGAAGATTGAAGCCTAACGAAAATGTAACTAGATAGTTTCCTTCATCAATGATAATCCTACGATTTTATAACGGCAGATTTGATATAACAATAATAGAGTTAGTATGAAGTGATGGGTTGTGTTATCAAAGAAAGAGAAAGAAGGCACATCAAAGATTGGAAAAAAGGATCCTGCCCTCCGTTATGTCACGTCTCTGTCAGACGATACCAACAACTCCCAAGGTGGCTTCTCAAGAAGTTCACATCCAAATTCACTTCTCCGTTAGGAGTAGCAACTGAATGACCGAGGATTGCCTAAAGCAACATGAAGCCGTTAGCAAACCCTAAGGAAACTTGGACAAATAGCCGTCCAACTGAATCGAATGCATTGGCCTGCTGTGAGCTCATATGCCTGATATAACTCTTAAAATAGGGACTTTTGTTCCATTATTCCACATACTATCCAAAAAGAAGAATATAAGTCATACCAAAAGAAGAAGAGCTGCAAGAGATAGGACATCTTTGATGAGCAGAGAGTTTTCCTCTATACGAGTCGTTCAAGAGTTTACCATATAACACAAAAGCCAAGCCTTTTTATACTAGAAGATTAATCCAATGAAAACCAAAAAACGTAAACAGTTGAACAAACAGTGAGAGTAAACCCAACTAATATGGGAGAACAAACAGTGAGAGTAAACCCAACTAATATGGGAGAAATTATGAAAAGCAAGCGCACAGGACCAAAAACACCAACAATGCCCAATGACAAATACGCAGCAAAGAAGGCGACATGAACAAGAAAACATGAACAGAAAAATACCAGAGCTTTACGTGCAGTTGAAAAAGTTAATCAGAAGATCAAGCCCTTACCAGTGAAAGCCTCCCCCATCCTAACACTCTCTAATCCTTCAAGTCTTCGGGTTTGTCGATGTGAACCGTCAACCCCATCAAAAAAAAATTGTACAGAATCTACCTTAACCACTATTGTTGTCACCCTCACATCCATAACCCTCATAGCATTCTCTACAACAATCCCTTGGTGGGTAGGAAGCCTAACTGCTTGCATTCATCTGTACCTGTATTATTTGGTTTAAATCATAATTCCTTTTGCCTTGGTTGATTATTGACCTTGTCATATTGTTTCATTTGTTCAAGTTACAGGGTGTTCAGCCTGCTGCAGGTGTTGAAAGAGTTGCACCATCTGGTAATCTTCATTTAAAAAACACCAACAGGAACAGCTGACATGCATGCACAAATATTTCTTCCCACATATTCTCTCTCACATCTTGAGTTGGAATTACAGATGGCATTTTCGGCCTAGCCCGATTGACCCGGCTTTGGGCTAGGCTCAAGCACACCCAAAGCCCGGCCTGAATCCCCACCACCAAAATGTTGTCGTTTCGGTATAACTGACCAAAACGATGTCATTTTGGTTGTGGCCTGGCCCATTGCCATCTCTAGTTTGAATATGAGTCCCAGTATGATATCATGATTGTTGAAAATGATGTTAATTTAGGGAATGGAGTTGGTTCAAGTTGGGGTATTTCATCCATTTTTGGTGGAAGTAGAGCTGACAATTCTCGTGCATCTGCTAAAGAGAATGTAGCAAGCAAGCCATACAATGAACCTATTCGGAGCATGGATGATATGGAAGAAAGCTCCATGATCCATTTACAGGAGGTATGGATGGGCTTTTTTTTCTTCTTGTATATGCCATTATGTATAGCCAATGAGCATCTCTGGTATTCTTTTTCTTTGCTTTGCTTTTTCCCAATTTCTTACGAGTTCTGTTTCCTAAGCCTCCAACTGTTTTGAGGCCCCCGGAGAGCCAATCGGAGCAGGAGTCTGTTGAGATTGTTGTCACTAAATTACTTTTGAGATCATATTATGACATTGTTCGAAAGAATATTGAAGACTCTGTACCAAAAGCAATTATGCATTTCCTGGTAATTTCATCCGAAAGCACATTGTTGCTAATTTTCTTTCCTGTTTTTCATTCTATTGTTTCTATTTTTTATTTTCACTTTCTGTGCCAAAACATTTGATATCATAGTAATTAGGACCTTGTCCTTCAACAACAATCATTGATTCACTAGTGTGAACATGAATCCAGTTTAGTGGAGCATACCAAGTTGCATGTTTATTCCTACTCCCAAAACATTGCAAAGATCTTGCATACTCCACGGCTTCAGATTCTTGTTGACTATAAGAGTCTGAGCCTTTTTGCTTCATTCTATTGTTAATATACTGAATACTTGTAACATTAGTAAACAAGCTTTTGGTACTCTTTTTTATGTAGTTGGAGGCTTTTGAGAATTAAAATTGCCAGTGCAACTTCTCTTTATAAAATGTTGTTCCTTGGTGAGATCAGACTTGTTTATTTTGTGAGTCTCAAAAACATATTTCTTCTGGGCCAGAATCTTGTTGAATCTTCTCGACGACATGCTTTAGTATCATCCCTTTGGTGCAGTGCTTGTAGCTTTATTGACTTGAATATAGGAACTTATGTTTCTGATGTTGATTGGCTATCAAATGTAGGTGAACCATACAAAGAGAGAATTACACAATGTCTTCATTAAGAAGCTCTACAGGTGACTTGAGATACCATCATTATAATTACTGCCTTGATTTCTTCCTCTGGTTTGTAGATTGTGCTTTAGTTTTTTCAAGTTCAATTAACATGTTACTTCCTCCAAAAAAAAAAAAAAAAAGTTCAATTAACATCTTTGTCTAAACAAAACAGGGAAAATCTATTTGAAGAGATGTTGCAGGAACCTGGTGAGATAGCAATGAAGAGAAAACAGACAAGAGAAACACTTCGAGTTCTTCAGCAGGCATTTAGGGTGGGTGTTTCTAGTTTGTTTGATGCCTATAGGTTCCTTTTTTTTTTTTTTCTTACCGGTATGCACTTTACCTTTGCAATATTTAAATACCGGAAGGAAAGTGGAATTAATAACATTTAGTGGAGCCAATATGATATGATTATTAGGATTGGATACCAATAGGGACTGGTTTGTGAATGATAGTAGGATATGTTAGGTGAAAGGAACTTTTTGAGTTGAATACTTGAGAGGTTGTGTTGACATCTTGAATTTACTTTGATCTCTCGTAATAGACATTGGATGAATTGCCATTGGAAGCTGAAACAGTTGAAAGAGGATACAGTTTGGGTGGGGATGCAACAGGATTGCCAAGGTTACATGGACTGCCTACATCATCAACGTATTCCACTAGCAATGCTTCCAATGATTCCTATCCCAAGAATCTCAAGACCCGAAAATCGTCTGCGTCTGGAGATTTCTTTGCCGATTCTAATGGAAGTGGACGGCCTTACATGCCTGGTCTCTATCCAGCAGTTGAATGAATGAGCACCAGTGTTTCGATTATGCAGTTATATTCAATTTCGTATTTCTTAATCACCTGTCAGATTGATTCCTCCAGCGGCTCCAAAGTTGAAAAATTCAAGCCAAAAGTTCAGATTTCGGTTACAGTTTGGGGCTTTATTACTTTTTGCAATGTTCCTGCAAGAATAGCAAGGAGCTAACGATCCGACATGCAACAAGAAAATAGTAGATATAATGAGTTCGTCTCTATCAACACTTCACATTTGTTTGCCTTGTTAAAAAGGTGTTTTGTCTGTCATTGTCATTTATACGTCGATTAACCAAAGCCCTGTTATTTTCATATTTGGTTGAACTGAAGCACCCTATCTCACTGTATACGTCTAAGCTAAATTTATTTGACGAGTGGGCTTCTAATTCTTCGACATGTGTTACTTATTTTAAGAATCCAATTAGTGACACTCGTTCACATTACATTAAGTTATATAATTGTAAGTCAGTGCGAAGAATTTATAAGTATATTCAATTATAATGTCTTAAATTTGATCATAGAATTATATTCTTCAAACAAAAAACCTGCATTGTTTTCTTAATACATGTTCAAACTCGCACTACATTTGTCTTGTACGTTTGTAAACATCTCCCAAATGGCAATGAATAACATAATGCCTAAATTACACCAGATCAGTGATTGAGAAAAATACATACAAGTCTTATTGGGTGTTTCATGCAAGTTAAAGCCTTCTATAACGTGGATACATAATGTGAGATCACTGATATTAGTGTAACTATTTTAACAAAAATCAAAATTTAGAGATCAAATTAATGTAAGAACTATTAATTAAATGAAGCTCATTATTTATCTATGAAATGAGATGTTGTATACCCCATATCATAAAACATATGCCTCGTACCCCATAAGCAACCATGAGTGATTTACAAGATGAAACACATCGTTTATCTATTAAAGTATAGATCATGCATACCCCTCGATGTAAAACAAGTGCTTCGTACCTCACAACCATAAAACAATCGAATTGAAATGCTGAGAGCCCCTTTTACATTTATTTTATTTACCTAATTTCCTACCTTACAAGATAAGAATAAAAGTTGACCTTATAACAGCTTCTTTGATCTTTTTCCCAAATTGATGCTTTGAACTGAAAGAAAAAAGGGGGATTTAGTGATCACTTAAAGAAATTACACATACAAGGAATCATTCTTCGGAAATAAAAATAAATAAACCAGCCAAATTTGACCGTACTAACCTAATTATACAAAAAATGTAGGTAAACAATGGGACAATCCACTAACATATGAAGGCTTTAAAGAATGTGAACTTCGCTATTAGTTTTAGGGACGACTGAACTTTTGGTGTCGAGCTACTCATTGGATTGGCTCAGAAATCAATGGTTTCTAACTCAGTAGATATTGAACTTCAGTGTGGGGGTGACTGTTAAACTATACTGGAAAGGTGTTGCTTTATTCGATATGGATTCACTGTAGGTTAATAACAAAATAATATAAAAATATTCTTTTATCATTTACATGTTTAGATATGTATATGATAAAATATAAGAGATAATTATTCATTACAAATAAGATTATAATTATAAAATTTATACTACATTTATGTATTATATCTAAATTATTATTAGTCATTGTGTTATTAAAACTGGACATTAATAGAACATAAAAAGACTAGCGATTTCGTATGGTAGTAACCGATATTATAAACTTTAGAAAGTTGAAGGACCATTTCTCAATGTATTCCCGACTTCTTGTTTCCTAGAAATCTGAAGAGTGTGCGAGTTTTGTCAAATGTTAGAATGAAGTGTAGGAGAAGAAGAAAGAATTAGGGATTTAAGGATGATTCTGGAATCGTCCAAAGAGAAGAAGAGAAATTATGGATTGAAAAAATTGTCTCCAAACAATGAGTATTAAAAGGCTCAAAACAGTAAGGATTGAGGAAATTGCAGAGGGTCAAAACGGTGCATTTTATATAGTTGTGTGATAAGTTATTATTTTTATGCTAATTTTGGATATAAATATCTTTAATGTGTTGAAATTCTTATTTAAAATTAATAGACTTGTTTCTTAATTGTTTTCAAATGATTTGAACACATGGAAGATGAATTTGAATCAAAAAGATGTGAGAAAAGCAAAAGTAATTCGAATTCTCAACTGATAGAAAAGTTTTTGACTAAGCGTTAGTATGTGCAAAGGGAAAAATTATTTGTAGAGTTTGATTTGAAAACAGAATCGATACACTTAGGATTTTAATTATTTTGAGAATCAATTTGTTGTCTTTATGTGGGGATCTGCTACTTGATTTGGAGGACAGGTGTATCCGAATAAAATAATGACAAGATAAGATAAAAAACCCTTCTAGACATACCATCTTTTCATGTTTTTCTTCTGTTTTGGGTTTTCTTAGGAGTTTTCGATTTTTTGAAAAAATTGAAGAGATGGAGACAATATGTCCTACTATTTTTCTATTAGGTTTTACCTATGATATGAGTAGCTAAATCTTTCATCTTGGAGATTTTTTGAATAAACTTTATTTCATTGATGGATATTAAATGTCTTTTATATTGCTTTTTATCATTGAATTGATTGATCTCTATGGTGCGCAACTAGGAATTGATTGATTTAATTTACAACCATATTAGTAGGATTTGACATTCAGTTTTGCTAATTCAAAGTGGCAATTAGGATTGTCATCTTTACGTTAGGGATTGGGATATTCAAAAAAAGATACTTATCTAGACTAAATATATATTGTATGTGTGTTGTCTTCCTCACTGGTTCTCTTGGTTTTTAAAGCTATTAATTAATCAAACTTAAGATCGAATCTAAGCTGTTAGTTAATAAGAGTGTTTAAAATATATGTTTCTATTAATCTAATCCTAAGAGAGAACATCACTCAATGAGTATTTGTTAATGGAATTAGTTTTATATCAATGATCCATACTAATTTGATAACGTAGGTGACCCAAAATTAAGGTTTGTTCATTAATTTTTCAGATCTGATTCTTTTTTATTTCCATTTTTGTTTTTAATTTCTTAAAATAACGTTAATTTAACCCCCTAATTTGTTTTAGTTTTTAACTCGTGAAATATTTACCAATAGATTCCTCGTGGGAACGATCTCAACTCTTCACTAACTACATATTTCATTATTAGAGTTGGTATTAATTTGGCAAGTGACAACATTACCAAATTTTGGCCCCGTTGCCTAGAAACTCTTGACAGTATATGTATGTTACATGAGTAGACAAGATAACACAGTTGTTATTTGATTCAAAGATAGAAAAGGCAGCTAAGAAGTTACGGAAATAAACAAAACAGAGACAACAAATGCAAAAGAAGGAAAAGATGGCTGCAAATCGCACCCTTCGTGAACTAGCTGCCCCTACAAATGCTCAACAGCCCTATTGTATCAATTTTTTGAATTTGAGGGACAACAATACTTGTGAATTGGAATCAGGGCTGATTTGTTTATTACGAATTTTTTGAGGTCTACTAGGAGAGAATCCTTAAAAGCATTTGAAGGAATTTGATGTGGTTTGTATGTATATGAAGCCTACAAATGTGACTGAGGAGCAAATCAAATTAAGAGTCTTCCCATTTTCTCTCAAAGATGATGCTCAAGATTGGTTGAATTATTCTGTTGGTGAAAATGTGAAAATATGGGTTGAAATGAAGAGACTCTTTTTTGAAAAATATTTTCCAACATCAAGAGTTGCCAATATTAGAAAAGAAATTTGTGACATCCGACAACATACGACTGAGACAATATATGAATATTAGGAAAGATTTAAGAAGCTTTGTACTAGCTGCCTCCATCACCAAATAAACGATCAACTGTTGATTTAATACTTCTATAAAGGTCTTTTTCTTACAGACAGCAGTATGATTGATGTTGCAAGTGGTGGAGCTTTGGTTGATAAAACACTGGCAACTGTAAGAGATTTGATAGCAAATATGATTTCTAATACACAACAATTTGGGACGTTCTGGTCATAGTTCAAAACAAGTAAACGAGGTGAATGTGTCAACGTTAGAAAAGAGATTAGACGATCTTACATCTTTGGTACAGCAACTCATGGTCACAAAGAAAGAAGAAGCAAGGGCATGTGCAATATATTCGATGTTGGGACACTCCAATGATGCATTTCTGGTTTTAGAGGAAGAAAATGCATAACAAGTTAACGCCGTGGGGGGATTTGTTGGACAAAATTAAAAGAAATATGACCCATTCTCCAATACCTATAATCCGGGTTGGCGAGACCATCCAAATTTGCATATTGGAAACTCTCAAGGACAACAAGCTACTGCAAATGTCCAACAATATAGGCCATCTTATGTTCCTAGACAACATCAATAAATGGCATCCAATTCTGAAGGTAAGTCTTCTTTAGAAGATATAGTTAAATATTTGGCCACTAACACTATGACATTTTAGCAAGATACCCAAGCTAGTATTCAAAACCTTGAAAAATCAATTGAGCCAAATGGAAACAATCATAAATGAGTTGGAGGCACAAAGTTTTAGAAAGTTTCCTACTCAAACAAAATTAATCCTAAGCAAAGTGCCAAAGCTGTCATCTTACAGAGTGGTGAGGAATTAAAGGAACCTTCTCCAAAAATCTCCAAGAGAGAAACCAAAGGAGAAGCAAGAAAGGAGGTATCTAACCAACCAAAAAAGTCACATTCAGATTTGCAAAAATTTGTTGTGCAACCCCCTTTTCCCAGTCGATTTACCAAAGCAAAGAAAGAGGATCAAGAGAAAGAGATATGGGAAAATTTCAGGTAAATATTCCTTTACTTGATTCATCCCTCATTATGCCAATTTTCTTAAGAAACTATGCACTTCAAAATAGAATTTGAAGAACCACTTAAATGTCAAGACCCAGGTATGTTCACTATTCCCTGTAAAATTGGTGATTTGAGATTCGAAAAAGCTAATGTTAGATTTGGGTGCATCAATAAATGTCATGTCTTATAATGTTTACAACTCCCTAAAAATGGGCCCCATCAAAGAAACTAATGTGATAATTCAATTAGCAAATCATTCAAATCCTTATCCCAAGGACATATTAAAGGATATCTTAGTTGAAGTGGGTGAAATGCTTTTTCCAACTAATTTTTATATTTTGCAAATGGGGAGTAATGATGTATCTTTTTCAACTCTAATTTTATTTAGAACATTGTTCTTGAAAATTATTAGAACAAAAATTGATGTTTATGATGGATCATTAACTATCGAATTTGATGTTGAATTGATTAAATTCACTATATAAAATGTCATGAAATTTTTGGATAATGAATTGGGTGTAGGAAAATTCATGATTAAATGGAAGAGATGAACTTCAGACAATTTTGGAGATTAGAGATGCATTGCGGTGGCAATCAATTATAGAAACGTCGGCGCCCAACAATGAACTTGAAGTTCTGTTTTGCCATTTAGAGAAAACCAAGTCATTGGTGAAGCAATTATCTTATGTGGAGATGTCCTGAAACAGCTCCAAGCTACCTTCGTTGATTCAACCACCCATGTTGGAGTTGAAGAGTTTTCCTAACCATCTTAAATACATATTTTTGGGTGAGCAAGATACGTTACCTATTATTGTCTTAAATAAACTCACTCTTTTGTAGGAAAATCAATTGATTCAGGTGTTAAGACAATACAAAGAAGCCCTTGGATGTTGATTTAAAGAGCATTAGTCTCACCGTTTGTATGCACCAATTATTGATGGAAGATGAAGCCAAGGAGGTAAGGCAACCCCAACTTCATTTGAATCCACCCATCATGGAAGTGGTGAAAAAGGAAATCCTGAAGCTTCTTGATGATGGAATTATTTATCTCATTTCAAATAGTAACTGGGTAAGTCCAGTCCAGGTAGTTCCAAAGAAAACAGGGATAATTGTAATAGAAAATAGTGATGGTGAGTTGATACCCATTCGTGTTCAAAACAAGTGGAGAGTTTGCATAGATTATAGGAAGCTGAATTTGGTTAATAGAAAAGATCATTTTCTGCCTCTATTTATTGATCAAATGCTTGAAAAACTTGCAGGGAAATCTCACTATTGCTGATTTGATGATTATTTAGGTTATCACTAGATTTTGGTTATACCAAAGGATCAAGAGAAAACAACTTTCACATGTTCATTTAGCACTTTTGCCTACCAAAAAATGTCATTTGGGTTGTGTAACACATGAGCGAAATTTCAAAGGTGTATGGTAAGTATTTTCTCTAATCTTGTGGAAGATTTTATTAAAGTTTTCATGGATGACTTTACGGTTTATGGAGAATCTTTTGAAACATGCATTATCAACCTTGAGAAAGTTCTTAAACATTGCATTTATACTAATTTGGTTTTAAATTATGAAAAATGTCATTTTATGGTTGATCAAGGTATAATTTTGGGTCATATAGTCTCTTCTAAGGGAATCGAGGTCGATAAGGCTAAGATAGATGTTATCAAATCTTTACCTTACCCTGCAACTGTGTGGAAAGTTTGCTCTTTTCTTGTTCATATAAAATTCTATTAGTGGTTTATCAAAGGTTTTTTGAAGATTGTGCAACCCATATGTAGACTACTCCAAAAGACGTAAAATTTGATTTTGATGAGCTATGCAAGATTGCATTTAATAAACTAAAGGAATGACTCACTACAGCCCCAATAATTCAGCCACTAAAGGGAAACATTCCCTTCAAATTAATGTGCGATGCCTCAGATTACGCAGTTGGAGTAGTTTTGGGCCAAAAAGTGGACAAAGTACCTCATGTTTTTTACTATACCTCCATGACACTTAACGATGCTCAGAAGAATTATTCCACAACGAAGAAAGAATTTTTGGATGTAGTTTTTAGGTTGAAATTTTTTTGTCTTACCTATGGGGTACACGAGTGATCATTTATTAAGACCATGTAGCTCTGAAATATTTGGTGACTAAGAAAGAAGCAAAACCAAGGTTGATTCGGTGAATCTTACTCCTATAAGAATTTGAGTTGGAAATATACGACAAGAAGGGAGCTGAAAATTTGGTAGCTGATCATATCAGTCGAATCACTCTAACCAATACATCAGACATTCTGCAAGATGAATTTCTAGATGAAAGTATCTTTGCAATCCAAAGTCCTTATCTAATGATTTATCTAGAGCTAAAAAGGATAAAATTAAACGAGAAGCTAAATATTACATATGGGATGAACCTTATCTTTGAAAATTTTATGCTGATCAAATTATTAGAAGGTGTGTTGCAGATGATGAAATTCCTTTCATATTAAATTTTTGTCATTCATCTGTGTGTGGGGGATACTTTGGACCTAAAAGAATAGCTTGTAAAAAATTTTAATGTGGTCTATTTTGGCCCAAATTATTTTATGATACTTACATGCTTTGTAAGTCTTGTGATCGTTGCTAAAGAATAGGTATTCTAGGACGAAGAGATCAAATGCTGCTTACACATATGCTAGTATGTAAAAATTTTGATATATGGAGAATTGACTTTATGGGTCCTTTTCCTTCATCTTTTGGTAAAACTTATATCATTCTAGCCATGGATTATGTGTCAAAATGGATAGAAGCTAAAGCTACTCATATAGAAGATGCTAAGGTTGTAGTCAATTTTGTCAAATTTAGTTATAATCAATTTTGCCAAATTTAACATTTTTGTCAGATATTGAATACCTTGAGCTATGATTAGCGATAGGGAAACTCATTTCTGCAATAAAATTGTTGGATCATTGATAAACAAACTTGGTGTCTCACTTCATATTTTGACAACATACCGTCCGCAAACGAGTGGACAAGCTGAAGTCTCCAACTGGAAATCAATTTTGGAAAAAATGGTGAATTAGAATAGAAAAGATTGGAGCTTACATTTGGATAATGCCTTGTGGGTGTATCGAACTGTTTACAAAACTCCAATAGCTATGTCGTCGTAATGTTAGTTTTCAGTAAACCTTATCATTTGCCTGTGAAATAAAATATAAAGCTTATTGGGCTATGAAGTAGTCAAACATGGATTTGGTAGAGGCTAGTAACAATAGGAAGTTACAATTACAAGAGTTAGAAGATATTCGTAATGAGACTTATGAAAATGCAAAAATTTATAAGGAAAAAACTAAAGCTTTTCATGATAAAATGATTCATAGGAAGCAATTTTCAGTAGGACAAAAAGTTCTTCTTTATCATTCAAAGCTTATATAATTTTTAGGAAAATTACGATCTCACTAACTCAGACCATTTATTGTTATTAATGTATTTTCTCATCGTGCAGTAAAAATTCAAAGTTTAGATACTTCCAAGGTGTTTAAGGTCAATAAACACTGTCTAAAACCATAATATGAGAATTCTCTAGTCAAGAATGTGGAAAAGATAGAGTTGGTACCCCAATCTATCTCTGATCAGGTAAGTCGATGAACACGTCAAGTTAACGACTTAAAAGAAGCACATTTGGGGGCATCCCAAAAATTTCATGTTTAATTTTATTTCTATTTTCAGTATTTCTCAATTTTTAAAATTGTCTTATTTCAGCTATCAATTTTATTCCATTCCCATTAGTATTTTTACTTGTTAATATTTTCAATTCTAGTTTAATTATAAAATAAATTAAAATTTTGTTCCCTTTCCCGCCACACATTGTCATTTTACCACCCAATACATTTTCACCTTTATAGTTTCATTCATCTCTTCCTCTTACCTTGATTTATGCAACATTTAACTTCTTTTCAACTGCTAGAGGACATCTAACGATTTCAACAACTAAGCCAACGCAAAATCTACCTCTGTAAGTATGTTCTAACTAACACTCTTGAAGTTCTACAAATTTGTAATTCTTTTGAGCAATTGATTCGGCAAATTTGTTGTAATGCGTTTGTTAAAGTTGATTGTCCTGCTTATATTGAATTAATAAGAGAATTTTACAACACCTTTTAATTTAATTCTCATGAAGAATTCGACTTGTTTACTGAAGGAATTGTTGAATTTAGACTTAGGAGAAAGGAATTTGCATTATTTGTTCCTGAATTTAACGTGGGTATGGGTTTTATAACAGTTGATGATATTAAAAACGAACCATTTGTAAGTTCCCACCATGATTTTCATGCATCTAAATCGCGAACTCAATGGTTTGTCGACCCTCAACTATATAATGCCAGTGCATCTAAGAGTTCATATTAAAAATCCTATTTTCACTTTTAGCGTACAATTTTTTAGGGCATCAGGATTCTGCAGGTACACTTTCTAAGGCTGAATTTTATTTTTGTGGTATATGGACAAACAAATTCCTGTTAATTTAGGTTTTTAGTTTTTGATGTAATTTCAATTTATGTTAAACAAGAAATCCAAACCATTAATATTAGGGTCATATATCACTCAATTGACCGTTAATTTGAATTTATTGGACCCTGAAAATACTTACATGATTATGGCTTGTGCCATAGAACCTTTGGATATGGAATGTTTGTGCAAGATGAGAATCGTTAACATAAGTCATAGGAGGATATCCTTCACTAATTCGGGTCCAACTATCCCTTCCAACCCACATCCAACCACAAAGAGTCGATTTATCCCAGATACACCAAGTAGTAGCCAAACTCCCCAAGCCAATTTGGATGCTCGTTTAGCTCAATTTGAACACCAAATGCACCGAATGGAGAACAATTTGATAGCATATTGGGCACATCAAGGATTCCAACCTCCTTACAACGATCAACTTACAAAGAAGCTTTCTTTTCTCTCCTCTTTTCTATTTTAGCTTCTTTTACTTTATGTCATTTCATTGGGGACAATGTATGGATTAGGTGTGGGGGTGGGATATGTTCCATATAATTGATAGCTAGGAATCTTTGTTGAAAATTATTGAATGATTGTTGACTTGTTTACAATTGATTAGCCAACTTTGACACTTTTTAGACTTCCATTTTTAATGACTTAAGTAGTGTGCATTACTTGAGTTAAATCTTTTTTAGGACAATAGATGCCACTTAGTTAAGAAATACAAGTGTATACATTTAGTCAAGGTTTGACAATTATATGATTAAATATGGTGTATAATTATGGTGAACTGCATTAACCTGTGAGTTTTTAGGCCTAAAAGATTGAATCATCTATATTAATATGTATTTCCTTGATGTGTGATTATCTTCTAAGGTGAATTTTTCTTTAGAATTGGAATTGACTTAAGATCACATCTATACATGTGTGTACAAAAATGATAAATGCCATCTTTGTTTTAACCCTTTAGCTTAAAAAGCCAAACCAATTTAATATCCTTTGTTAAACCTTTTGAGTTGACTTTTCTTGATAAACCCGTAATAAACAACTAAACCTCTCATATCTTCACCCGTCATAAATGTAAGTAGGCATTCTAACCACAATTTATGTCAAACTTATTTAGAGAGATATGGAAAGCAAGGAAAAGAAAAAGATGAAAGGAAATTGAAGAGATTGAGATTTCAATTATGTGTTGTACTATTGTCTTTAAATATTAGTACCTTAATAAAAAAAATACAACAATGAAAAACAAGTTATGGAGTGTAATCTATCTCTAAATAATGACATTTTTTACTCCTTTGTGATTGAAATTGTGTCTCCATAAGTGGTTAGACGCTTTGTTAATGTTTATGATTTTTTCCTTTTCTGTTTATAAATCCTTACCTTACCTATAGCTCAATACAACCTTGAATAAAGCCCTTTTGATTTTTGCATGTTTATATTTCAAGTGGTGAAAAGTTGATGAAAAAGCAAGCATATAGTAGAATATTTGCATTAGAAGAATTTGAGTGAAATACTAAACCAATAAACACTTGAGTAATTTGAGTGAAATCCAATTCATAAGAGATTGGTATAATTATGTGCTAGTTTTTGAAATATGATTGCCTTAAATTGACTTTGTGTATATTTACTTAAATGATTAAATTTGGGGTATTCATTGATTACAAATTTGTTTAACTCTTGAAGTGTGCACTATTTACTGATGTGAGACTTGGAATAGAAAGTTGATTAGTTAGTCAATTGATTGCAAATGTAGTTTGTCGAGGATGAGCAAAAGATTGGTGTGAGCGAATTTGATAAATTATTATTTTTATGCTAATTTTGGATATAAATCTCTTTAATGTGTCGAAATTCTTATTTAAAATTAATGAACTTGTTTCTTAATTGTTTTCAAATGATTTTAACACATGGGAGATGAATTTGAATCAAAAATATGTGAGAAAAGCAAAGGCAATTCGAATTCCCAACTAGTAGAAAAGCTTTTGAATGAGCGTGGGCACGAGTAAAGGAAAAGTTTATCTGCAGAGTTTGATTTAAAAACAAATTCAATACACTTAGGATTTTAATTATTTTGGGAATGAAGTTGTTGTCTTTATGTGGGGATCTACTACCTGATTTGGAGGAGAAGTGTATCTCAATAAAATAACGATAAGCGAGAAGACAAAAACTCTTCTAGACATATCATCTTTTCACGTTTTTCTTCTATTTTGGGTTTTATTAGGAGTTTTCGATTTTTTTGGAAAATTGCAAAGATGGAGACAATATGTCCTGCTATTTTTCTGTTGGGTTTTTACCTCTGTTATGAGTAGCTAAATCTTTCTTTTTGGTTGAAGGAAATTAACATTATCATTTAGTATGTGTGAGATTTTCTGAATAAAGTTTATTTCATTGATGAATATTAAACATCTTTCGTATTACTTTTTATGACTAAATTGAATGATCTTTAGGGTTCGCAACTAAAAATTGATTAATTTAATTTAAAGCCATATTAAAAGGATTTGATGTTCAGTTTGCTAATCCAAAGTGGTAATTAGGATTACCATCTTTACGCTAGGAATTAGGAAATTCTAAGAAAGATACTTATAGACTAAATACATCTTATATGTTTGTTATCTTGCTCACTGGTTCTCTTAGTTATTACAGCTATTAATTAATCAAACTTAAGACTGTATCTAAGTTGTTGGTTAATAAGAGTATTTAGAATATATGTTTCTATTCGTCTAATCCTAAGAGAGAACACCATTCAATGAGTATTTGTTAATGGACTTAATTTGATATCAATGATCCATACTAGTTTGATAATGTAGGTAACCCGAAACCAAGGTTTGTTCATCAATTTTCCAGATCTAATTATTTTCGTTATTTCCAATTTTTTTCATTTTTTATTTCTTAAAATCACGATAATTAACCCCCCCTCCCCAATTTGTTTTAGTTTTTAACTCGTGAAATATTTACCAATAGATTTCTCATGAGAACAATCTCAACTCTTCACTAACTATATATTTCATTATTAGAGTTGGTATTAATTTGGTTGCAAGCGACATGTGAGATCCACTTTCATTTTAAAATAAGAATGTCATGTCAGCAATAGTGGGTCTCACTAATATGTAAAATAAAAAAAGCACATCGTAAAAAAAATCATATGGCATTTAACTGATAGAGGGTAATCTATGTCAGATTTTTCGTTATTGTAAGGTCTGATTTGAACGTTTTGTAAACGTTGACATTCAAATTGAAAACTTGAAACGTTAGGGTTAAATTCTAGTGTAAACATTATGGTTTAAATTACTCTTTTGACCTTAGTAGTGGATTGTAACATGATGTGCTTTTAATAATTTAAGAGGATAAGTGATAGTTGTTCCAAAGCAATTGACCAAAAATATAATTACTAGGAAGATTGATATAAGCTTCTTTTTAAAGTAATTTATAAAAAAGGAATTTTCAATTAATTTTAATCAATAAATAAGATTAAAATAAAATAAAATAAAAAATAATATAATATAAATTTATTAAAAACATATGGAATATAAAATAACTTAGTAAAAAATTTAGAGAATCATATAAAACATAAAATAGAACAAACATAAAATGTAAAAAGAATTTAATTCTTATTCATTAATAAATGCAATATATCAAATTTTATATTTGTTTTAATCTATATTTGTTTTAGGCTACAAATAAGCATCATTCATAAAAGGAATAAAGTGGGAACCAATGGATATGCATGTCATACCTTATAATTTTAAGGTTATGATTTGATGAAAATTAACATCTTAGGATTTTTTTTTACTTTTAATAATTGAGTTGGAGATTAATATTAGATGCTTATAAAGCATATGATTATTAATTATGGTGAAAGCACATAGGAATAAAAGAAATTTTTGATAAAAGAATATGTTGGTTCAATTTGGTGCCATAATATAGCATTGTTTTGATTGGGGAGAATTAGTGGAGACTAAAATGGGACAGACACTATTCCGTTGAGTAGGACTTTTCATATTTACATTTGTTGGCTAGAGCAAGTTAGTCTATGTTAAATTAAGACAAGTACGAATCCGTTGTCTAGAGTGCATTGTATTTCTTAGTTTTAACACTACTGTATGATGCAGTTAGGGATGACAATGAGTTTTCAACCAAATTAATATCTGCACCACTCGACCCAAAAAAATGGACATGGAAGTTAAAAAATAGATTTTAAATGGATATTGAAAAATAGATGTGGATATGGATTTGAATATGAGTCTAGTGATAACCCGAACCGATAGATACCTATACCCTACTAGTTTTTATTAATTCTATTTTTCTGTTTTTTCTTGAATATTTATGGTTAAATATAATAAAATATTAATATTTTCTTAGAAGAAACATCTTTAAAATCTCCACTTTACTCCTCAGTCCTCACCTTTTTTATCATATTTTATTTTTTATAGGATAATAATAATGTAAATCATATGGAGATGAAGTTTTGAATATTGTGATGTTCACGCAAAGACAATTTGAAGCTTTAGATATTTCTGTCTTTATTCCAATTCTTAATTATGAAAAATATATGTTATTTTTGTACTAGACATTATGATTTTTATTAGTCCAATTTTATGATTTTTTTAGACATACAAATCGAAATCTTGACTTATTATTATTAAAGTAATTTTGATTTAGAGTGTTCGCAAAAATCTACTCTTTATATTTTCTATTTAGAAGTTATATTTTTATGTGCTATACAACCCAATGGATATCCAAAAATTCGAATAATCCAATAGATTTAAATATGGGTAGTAAATTGTAAAAACCGATAGATTTTAAATGAATAATGGATTGAGTCATAAAAAATGGATATAAATATAGGTAGAGTAATATCTAAATCGAACTCCACCTATTGCCATCCCTAAATGCAAATAATATGATTACAAAAGAGCACTTGTAGGCTTCTACGTGTAAACATGTAAATACTTCCTTTCGATGCTTCATAGGTAGTTTAAAAAGTTGCTATATACTAAAATGTCATAAAAAAACACCAATGTTGACTTTCATAATTGAGCATGATACAAAATTTATCGAACTCTGAAAAGTTGACGGTGCATTTATCAATCAAAACATTATAACTAGGAACTCATAACTAACTTCATGAGTTTGAAATGTTGTTTTGTGAATATCATCCTCCTTATCCCATTGAATCAACCAACTTCACCTAGTTCATCGTGTAACTCCTTAATCAATGGTACTAGGAATTTGTCTCCCACTCTCTATTGATTTGATGCTCTACAATTTCCATATAACCTCTAGATGTTTTCTTTCTTCCATACTAAAACCTGGGAAGAAAATTGACCTACACCATATTGTATTATCCGTTGTGCTAACATGTCTAGCATAATTTCTTTACTGTATACTTTTATGACCCCGAGGATCTATACGGTCTCAGATGTATAGCATCTCCTTCAAGATAATTTTGTGGTCATGCAATCTCTTAAGATGCAACCCTTCAGGTTCACTGAATTAACTCCTAAATTCTTGCAGCAATTGTTGAACCTCCTGGCTTTAATCCTTTCAAACATTCTCCTTTATGAGTGAATCATTGACAAGCTAAAAACACTTGGGAGAACATCTCCATTCTACTGACTCATCATTTTGCAATAATAACAACTATAAGTCGATTTAACCTTAATTTTTCAGTAGCTTCATGGTTTTTCTTTTGGTATCACCGTGACACCATGCTTTAACCCACTACAAAATTCCACCCCTTTACCTTGCTATTCAACTCCAATTGTTGCTGCGTTGTAGTTACGTATGGCATCGTTTAAGGATGGAAACTAGTACACATCCAGTACCATATCCACTCCGCCATTCCTAACTACCCTTAACTATTGGTAATCCGTTAAAATCACTCCAATATTGCCTGAAGTGCAATAGTGGCTTGTTCTTAGCATTTGTCTGATTCCTCTTCCTCTCCTTCATTTTCATTTATTACTGCATACATGTGAAACTATTTCTTTTTGCATTTGTGGCCTAACATGAATTTTCCATCACACTAAAAATACAATCATTTAGCTTGTCGTTCGTCCAATTCCCCAATATTCGTGGTTCTTGTAGATTTGGTATCTCGACCTTTCGTAAGAAGCCTTGCATATGATCTGAACGGCACTCCACAATTATCTTTCTAAGATGTAGCAACTCCATAAGCCATGCTTGCATTTTGAGAATTATAAGCAGCCTTAAAGTTGGTTTTTAGTTGACCATAACAATAAAGTGATACTTGTGTTCTTGCAGGTTTCTCGTAATCAGTAGCTTAGTAGGATATTATATTTCTTGGTTGACACTTGTAAGGAACAAAGTCATCAAATAAGGCTTGTAATTTATCGACTTGTCCATAGTATTCCTTAACTGATCGAACAATAACAAAAAAAGGTGTTTAGGTGGCCAGGATCGAATACCACTAACACAAGAAATTCAGGGTGAGCAGAAACTCAGAGGAAAGAAAAGAGCAGAGAAGTCCGACAATTTCCATTCGTATTCTGAAATTCAGTTGCGTCAATTTTTTGAGTCAAATGCTGGGATTTAACGGTACTAAGGGAAAATTGGGCTTGTTTACTAGGAATTGGGCAGTTTTGGACTTCCTACGCAGCTTTTCATCAAGTAATCTAATAGAGAAATTAAAACGACAACAATTGACTAGAAAACGACTTGAAACTAAGAGCTTAAACGGCTTGAAAGGACGAAAGCTCGTATTAAAAGGATAACAGTTCGAAGTAATCATAACAAAGGAAAATTATCCACATTTACTTTTTTATAACCGTACTCAGTCTTACCAAGCTCCATACAAGAGGGGAAGGAAAGTTAAAAAAAGAAAAAGATCTATGTATCTATGGTTCGTATAAACCAGATATGTAGCTGTATCCATGTCAAGAAACCATATACATGTGTCATCATCATGGGCTCAACGCATCGTCTTCAAATGGTCGCCACTGGGCTCCAATAATAGAATCGTCGTCATCATCAATCTGTTAGTTGGCATCAGGAACTTCAGAGAAGTACTGAAGATATAAAGCTTTAAAATACAACTGAAGAATACAACTAGTCTCCAACATGTTTAATTTAAGTCACTGGAAGTCAGTACCTGATCATCAAAACCCCCGGTGATCTCAAATTCTGAACCTGAAACATTGCCAAACTCATCCAACGTTTCCTTGAAGTCCTGCTACATGCAAAGCAGTAATTATATAGATTTCGATTGAAGCTGCTGAATTTCTCGTGCACTAGAGATATTTAGCTCAACGGTTAAGTTGTGTCACTGCAACCGTAAGGACTATGATTTTGCTAGTCAGAATTAGTGGTATTAATTCGTAATTATACTGCACACTCAATCTATATTTTCAACCACTGCTCCTCTCCAGGGCTGAAAAGTGTAAGTTAGATCTCTTTTCCATTCCCTCCCAAATAACCACCTGACAGCTGGAAAGCTTGCTGAAAGCACCAGAGAATATTGCACAGAACCGAGACAACTTAATATTATTTATTCAGTAATCAGATCACCTCGTCAAGGGTGATTGCTGAAGTCCCCAGATGCATAGGTAAAGGATCAGTAAGAGTATCAACAGTTTCCAGCAAATCCTGAAGACAAGATTTGCGAATTCTATAAACAAAAAGAGAAACAAAATTCCAATTCGGGAGATTACAAATGATATATATATATATATATATAAAGCATCACCAGCATTTAATAAATAAGAAGACAGTTACAAGATTCATATCATAAAGGTCTAAACAAGGATAAATCATATGATTTCTTCAGCAAAATTGTAGCTCTCACCTCATCTAATGTTAAACGGTAGATACTATTGATGAGATGCTATTTAACAAGAATATTAGATTTCCGAATGCCCAAAAATGAGGTGACATCTATAGGACATCACAACTGATGACAACTAACATTACATGCACATCATCACCAAAATGATAATTCACTCTCGCATTTCCCAAAACAACAGATACCTTCTCAGTTGGTATCGCAGAATTTTCAGAATCCAATGGTAAATGTTTACTATCTTCTGGGCTTTCCTGATGAATGAGAAAATTGTTTTGAGAACAATAGTGTAAACATATATAGACACATATAAAATTTCCACATCCTATGTTAACACCATTCACAAAATAGATGAATAAGGCATGCCAGTACTCTGGAGCAATATATGGATTTGGACTGTGGTTCTATATGCAATATTTGAATAACATATTATCACCCTTCATAGAAGTGATGATAGTAATTATCTTCACATGTTTTGCACCTCATACAAGCTAGAATATTTTCTCATGAGCATATAACAAACCAATAATATTATATTCTAATTTTCTGTCAGAATGATATCATACCTCTTCATCTCGGTTAGCATAAGACTTTTCCTTTCATGTACTTGAAGGCTTAACATCAGGAGTTCCCTGAAACCAAGAAAGAGGCATCACTCCAAATATTTATGATTCATCTAACATTACTAAATTTGCATAAACCAACTGTTGCATACAAGCAAGTTGTTTACGACTTGCTCAGCTTAAAGAGTGAAGAATAGGCATAAAAAGATTGCTTAGATCAGTGAAATGAATCAAAAGAACACTTGACAGCTGTTCAAGATACATACTGGTTCATTTTGATCAAACGAATTCTGCCTCCCCCCTTTGGTAAGATCTCTTAGAGTACCCTTCAAGATAGCATCAGAACCAAATGTAAGTCACACCACAATTGAAGTATCATCGCATATCAAAAGATTTGCATCAGAAAATTCTTTAAGAGAATTGGATTATGAATGTTCAATATTAATGCCTTCACATAAGTTTCAGTGAGGAGCATATTGATAAACACTCATTGATGCATGAATGTTTGCAACTTATGGATCATTTGGGAATTAAAAATAAGTATGTTTCCACAAGAATGTTGGCCAACAACCTTAACAACTAATAACCAAAGGCAAGGAATCAATGATATTAAGTTCATAGCTGAAAGTACAATTTTACCAAGATATTCAATTTCAAGCCGGGAAAATGAGTTATATAGACAGACCAGTATCCTGTTGTTTCAGTTAAGAGGAAAACTTTTAGCAATTTTAGGAAATCAGTAGAAAAGATGGATGGATAAATGACTAATATCTTCTCAAATGACCTTTCCATATTTCAGCCTACGAGGTCTATTCCAAGAAATCATCAGTCCTGAAAAAGCCCAGTTATCAATCCCATGCCATTCAAGAAAAGGGTGCTATCAAGAGTGCAAAATGAAAATATCAACCAGTAGTGATGTCTACAAAATCTAATGAATATTGTCAAGAAAATATTTTCAAAGAAGGTCTCTTAAGAAATCTTGGATACAATTTTGGTGGAAGATGTGGGGACAAGGTCGAGTAAAGTTGCTGTATCTCCAGTAAAGAAGGATGCAGAGAATGGCAACAAAGAACACATCATTCAGAACAAATAATCGACCTTGTTTGCCCACATCAGGCCACAAGCATTACAGAGTGTCCTTGGACCAGCTGGGCCTTGACGCATTGCTGGAGTAGCTTTCTCACTAGTTCCACAATGTTGACAAGTCTGTGGACTTTCAAACATGAACAAGCACATGATTGTAAAGTAATAATTCAAATTAACTTCAACAAATTAGAGATCCATCCAAACTTAACAGCTTTTATGAATGTATAACAAGTCCAAAACTTACACAATGTCAGCAAGAGTAGATACATTGCTGGGTTCCCACTTTCCAACACCTGTGCTTTCACAATCTTTCAATGAGGCAAATTGCCCATTCTTACGGTGCATCCTAGGGGAAACATCAGCTCTATAATCAATAACAATCTTGGATGCGAACAATAAAAAGTTATGGTCTATATACATAAAAAAGGACATCACAATAGTAATTGAACTACTTTAGTCAACCATGAACAAGTCTGTGCTGCAAGATTCAGTTACAAACATTCTAATGAAGAATAGAGAGATAGAAGGTACTGAATTAAGCATAGCACATGTTGAAGTCATAAACGTTGTTCAATTTACAGTATGTATGCATGGCCTACACCTCACCTCTGGGCAACCTCCTTGCGACAAGTGTACCGAATTTTCTTTTCAAAGCATCTCCCTTTCCGCTTTTCACGAAACCTTACCAGGGAGGCAAATCTTCGAGACAGCTTGGAGCATTGTGACTTATCATCAATACTCTGAGATATGGAAGAAAACAATAAGAAAGTTGGTTGTATGTTTTCAAATACAACTATTACCATATAAGTATGCTCCTCCAGTAAGAAATACCTGCACATTCTGCTGCACTAGAAATTCAGTCCTTGGAACACTCAGAGGTGCATCGGCCTCTCCCAGTAGTAGTAACACTGCTTGTACCTGGAACATGTATTCCACTGATCAGGTAAAAGAAGATGCCCGTGAAGCAACTAGATGAGCCAAAAAGAAGAGCAGAATTAAATATATTTACACCATCAAAAGCCGACAGATAATATTGTAACCACAATGGAACTGTCCCAAAAAGATCTAATGAAGGAAATTTTCATTAAATATTGAAAATCCCCATTCCATCTTCAATTTGCATATTTACATGGGGCGGGAAATATCTTTCATAGTCTATAACAGCCCAACTCACTGATAAGTTTTGAACAACAGGAATCCTCCGAAAGATACCTCATAGACCACTCAAACCACATGATAAATGTTCATTTCGTAAGAATTAAAGTACAATTCAACTGCATAAATCAAGTCCAATCACTGTGAATAACACCCAATGCTCCTAACTTCTAGTTTGAAGAAAGATTAACAACAGAAACTCAAAATTTAATCTTCAACAGCCATATTTTTCGAAAAACTAACACACCCAGAATCAAAGAAAAAGTTTCCAATCTTTCAGTCCATTAGCATGCGAGTTCCCCTGCAATAAACTACTCCAGTTAAAACCCAAAAACCAACCTACCTAGCATTGTGAAACAATTAACTCAACTTCCTTCTTAATTCACACATTTTCCATCGCCAAGCAACAAAAAAGAAGAAGAAAAGCAAAATCATATTCCATAATCACACCGCTAGTTGTTCGAAAGAACGTTCCTCCTGAAATTAAAACATGCTGAATAAAGAAACCCTCTCGTAGCTCACTTTCTGAGGCGTAACGGCTGGGAAGACATAAACCTCTCCTTCAAAAGCGATAGTCAGCTCACTGGTACGGCCCATACTGACACATAAATCTTCATTGCTTATGTGGCCTGCTTCTTCTTCCACGCTTCCTCCATACACATAACCGTCGATCCGCCGCTGCTCATCCTCCTGGTACGGTCTCACCGTCTCAAGCGACCGCCTCTCCATCACTCTTACAGCATCGCACGCGCACGCGCGCGCGCATACACACATACACACACCCTCTCTCTCTCTCCCTCCCTCCCTCGCTCGCTCTCCTTACGAAGAAACTTCAAAGTATGTGTTTGTCTCTCTTCAGAACTAACAGGCTTACAGCTCTCTCCCTCTCTCCCTCTCTCCCTCTCTTTCTGGGGTATTTATACTGTTAGCAAACGGAAATGAATTTGACTAATTGAGCAGAAATTGAGCAGAAAAGTCAGTATTCTCCCTAACATATTTGGATAAAATAAATACATTAATTTGTATTTAAGTAAGTGTATATATATATATTATTCCTAGAAATGACTAAAAGTGAGTTTGGATGAGCTTTTTCGGTAGAATGTTAATTAATGTTAATTAATGAATGGGAATGAAATGTAATAAAAAGTTTTATAATGTAATATAATATAATATAAAGAAAAATTGTTTAGAAAGAATAGAATGACTAATAATATAATCTATTAAAATATTATTTAAAAATGAATAGAATGAAATGTAATATATAATAAATGATTATTATATTTTTTATATTAAAATAATTGTTGCAAAAATTTTAAAACACAAATTAGGTCTAATTAAAAAGTTCTAATTATGACTTGTTCAAGTCCCAATTACAACTTGTCGTGACAAATAATTTTTTATATTTTTTATTTTAAAATAATAAAAATTTTATTATTTTATTATTAATTATATACAATTTATTATTAATTATATAAAAATATTATTATTAATTATTTAATAAGTTTTATTTTATTAAATTCTATTCTATTTTATTTATATTTAAAAATCATTTATTTGTATTTTTATTTATATATAAATATACACAAACAATTAAAGAATAATTTTTTATATGTTTTCTATTTTTCATTAATAAAAATTTTCTTAAAATTTTTATTTTATTATTA
>JANSVA010000217.1:41298361-41318761 GCA_025504915.1 Erythroxylum reticulatum | reverse complement strand
CTTCACTTTCACTGAACTTGCAAATTCTTCCACAAACTTCAGCATAGCTGGCTGCATTAAACAACACAAATCAACAAAAAGAACGCCAGGTGCGTGCGTGGTTTTGGGAAATAGGAGAAAAAAAAAATGCAACGTAGAGCAGAGCACGGACAGAGGTGTTTTAAAAGAAGAGGGATAGGTTTCGGTATTTTGGCCCTCATCTCCCACAAAATCTAAAACTATCATTTTCACCTTTCATGACTGACCACCGAAGCTCACTATTGACAACGTCCTTCGTAATTTTTCGCAGATAATTGATCCTAATCCTCTTATTTAATAGCAATGAAGGAGTTTGAGTTTTCATACGGAGTTTAACTGCGTTTATTTTCTAATCATTTAATTATTTAGTAATTCCTAACTTTAAAAATAATTATTTAATTATTTGAAGTTATTTATGAATTATATTTTTAAATTGGAAGATATATATGCTTGTATTATCATTTAGTAATTAATATTGTGCTAATTTTAGTTCAATTTTATTACTTGATTTTAGGTCAAGACTTTACGTTAAAATTTTATTAAATATTTGGTGATTATTTAAGGTGACTTGAATGATTGGATTATTATATTAATTGCTGATGTTAATTCTATTTTCTGAATTATTGAATAAAAATTGAGCATTGATTTTAATATCGTTAATTCTATTTTACTATTTTAATGGCAATTAATGGAACGAGAATTTGTAAAGTATTTTTGTAACAAATTGAGGTTGTTCAATTGTTGGATTAAAAACTAGATTATAACTCTTAATTTATTTGTTTTAATTTCAATATCTGTTTGAGTAATAATTGCCTGCATTATTGAACATTATTGAAATGGAGGATTGAATTTATTATTGTTAATTACTTTTTTTTTCTTTTTACATTCACTCACAACCATTTCATATCACTCATTTTAAATTTAAAATATCAAAAATAAGTCATTTACATTTATTCTAATTCATTGCAATTTTAGTAATAGTTTAAGCTACATTCATTTAGTTACTTAGAAATTTAATTTAATTTTAACATTCACACAAAAGTCAACAAACTTAACCCAAACAACATTGTCACAACAGTGCAACACAATCACATAACCCACGGTTGCCATTTAGCAACTTTGAGGAACTGGGATGGCGAAATGAAGGTGGAGGATGACGAAGAAGGATGAAGGTGGAGGAACGCAATGAGCTACGTTGCGCATGTTACATGCAAAGGACCAAGGTGGAGGATGGATGAGAACAAAGATCTGTGTGCACCTGTGCGGGGCTGGGTGATGAGCTATGTGCCTGTGTAGACTGGTAAAATGCAGACTATGGAGGGTGGCTGTGAGCCTGTGTAATGAGTTGTGCGCCTATGTAGACTACGAAGGTTGAGATAGTGCCAGTGATAGGCATTAAGCGGATTGCAGAATGTAGACTAGACCAAAGAGTAGAGACAGAGAGTAAGCAACAACAAACAACAGCGGTGGCGAAAAATATTAGGTCGAGGGAGACTTTGGACTGCAACCTGTAACTAATATTATGGATTTTGTACCATATCAGCCAAAAAAACGATACAAAACTTGGTTCAAAAGTA
The DNA here is from genome assembly GCA_025504915.1 of Erythroxylum reticulatum. Lineage (NCBI taxonomy): Eukaryota > Viridiplantae > Streptophyta > Magnoliopsida > Malpighiales > Erythroxylaceae > Erythroxylum > Erythroxylum reticulatum. The sequence continues at coordinate 41,317,166 of JANSVA010000217.1, read as the reverse complement.
CCGGTGATTTCGCATAGTAACAACCAGTATGGTAAATTTTTTAAAATTAGGGGACCATTTTGAAAAAAGAAAATCCACACCCCCTATCCCCTACCCCGACTATTTGCGTCCGTTATCCTCTCTCTCTCTCTCTCTCTCGGTTTTCATCTTCGACAACGACTCTCCTCTCCTTCTCCCTCTCCGATGACTGTCCTCGCCAGCCACACAGGCCATCGCACCACGCATCTCTACATATTGGAACACCGATGCTAACGGAGAAAGTAGGTAGTGAGAGAAAACGAAGATAGGAACACACATGATGCAGGAGAAAGCAGATAGTGAGAGAAAACAAAGTGGAATGACTCAAGACAGTTACCTGATAAGAAAAAGAGATAAGGAACAAAGAAATAACACCTTTCTATTGTTGTAGTCGACCCATTTGAAGACGTAGAAGCTTCATTCTTTTGAGAGATGGAGGACGTACTGTAATCACTAGGGTTAATAGAGGAGAAAATTAAAGAAACTTACGGAGAAACGGTTTTCATAATTCTAGCTTTCTTTTTGAAACAACATAAATGGTTTGTGTTCTTTTTTAAAGCATGAAGTACTGTGTTTAAAGCATTTGAAATAAAACTTGCCGCTCAATAGAAAAAGCTACAAGCCTACAATATAATTGTCGATGGGTTTATACGTTCAAAATTTAATGAATTACGAGTTTTCATGATGGGGGCGTTTTGTTGGAAGACTATATATTTGGACTATATTATAATTTTAAAAAAATTTAAGAAGTATGTTATAAATTTAAAAAATTATCTAAAGCAATACTTAGTATTAAATAGTATCGATATTTAAACCAAATTGAGTACATAGTTAGAATATTGCTCGTAAAAAACTCACAAAACGAATTGGGCTCGAGGGATGACAGAAAATGAGTATAATTCAAAATCCGTGCTGATCGAGATATTGAACTGAATTAGTGGTTACTGATTTGACAAATGACAAACTCAAGCTTCCAATACTTTTTAGAAATAATATCTCGATCATATATGTTCACTACAATTGCCATTGCCAGAGTTTGTGAACGTGATGCTTATATGCGGAGCACTAATCATTTACAAAATAGTCAAAATGCTTTTATATTAATCATTTACAAAATAGTCAAAATGCATTTAAGTTACCTCTTATCTCTTCAGTAATAGCTACAGCTTTCGCATTCGAGACATTTATCCTCATTGATCATTATATTAACATCCGTCAATTCCGTGACGAAGGCAGGATTCAGTCAAGGGGAACGTGAACGTTATCTAACTCCTCCGACTCTCTACTTTAATACAACCTCCAGGCTGTTGTGGTTGAGGCAAAATACAGATCATAGTGATGAGTAGCAGTTGATCGAAGACTTGAAGCAATTGAAGAGAGACAATTTCTTTAAATCCCTAAAGGCTCCTCATTGATTCAACCTGAGTAGATATTTGTAAAGAAACTCTGGAGGTTCTCCATTAACCCTCACGCAATCTCATCAGACTAAGGGTTACAGTGAAGAATCGAAGGAAAAAAGGAAATGGCCTGTGTGAAGCTTACGAAGTGAAGAGAGCAAGACTCGGGAATGTTCTAAAGTGTCTGAAGGCTTAAACTCAAACTAACTCAAACTCATGTGAGGCCCACGTGGAGTAGTCAGAAGCATAACCAAAACGCAGAGCATGGAGATCAGCACATGAACAAAACAAAGACACATCCAATAGCCACAAAAACTGACAGCATAAGGGGACTTCTTGATCAATACGTAGCATTTTATTAAACACAATAATAGAAGACTGAAGGAATCACATGGACAAAGCATGCATAATACTTTGACTCAGTCCAGACATATCCGAAGGTAGAATTCATCCTCAACCTCTATAAATAGTCTAACCACAAGCTTCAGATGCACAGGTGAATATCAATACAATTCAAGTCTACTAAGTTTAAATTTTTCTTGTGATTCAAGTAAGGAAAAATAGAGAGCGCTAAGTACATTACAGTGGGTACTAGAGAGTTTTATAAAACTCTTGCAGGTGTGAGTATACCCAATCTCTTGTACTTTTCTTTCTTGATACTAGTAAAATCTAGTGTGTGAGTTTGACCCTTAGATGTAAAACTCTTGCAGGTGTAAGTACACCCAATCTCTTGTACTTTTCTTTCTTGATACTAATAAAATCTAGCGTGCGAGTTTAACCCTTGAATGTAGATAGCTTTGTGCTATTGAACCAAGTAAATCATTTGTGTCATCTTTACTTTCTTGCAATTTCCATTTCTGCAAAAATCAAATCTAAGGTTTAATCATCATCAGTTCAAAAACTACACAGAAACAAGACAAAGATTTCTAACAGATTGGTATCAGAGCCATTCAAGTTTCTGTCCACAATCCATCAAAGAAAGTTCAAGCACAAGTCTTTACAAAGATCCTTCAAGATGGTGGGAAACGAGATGGAAGTATTCACAGGAAAGGGGGACTTTGCAATATGGAAATTACAGATGCAAGCCCTTCTTAAATCTTATGAGTGCTTTGGGGCCATAGATGCAACATATGAAGATGAACAAGATCCTGTGAAGAATCTCAAGAAGGCAAGATTAGCACATTGCAAGCTAATGTTGCATCTTTTACCAATTGTCATCAGAAAAATGAAAGATTGTAACGCAACAAAGATGTTATGGGATAAATTGGATGAGATTCTACTCTAAGAGGTGCCAACCAAATAAGATGACATTGCTGCACAATTTTGCTAACTTCAAGATAAACACAACAGTAACTTTAAAAGACAGTATGAATTACTTTTTCAAATTAATTCAAGATCTTGAAGCCACTGGGGAGGTAATTTCTGAAGAACACCAAGCAGTGGTGATTCTAAAGTCACTACCATAGAAGTATAATTCATTCAAAAAGGTGGTTAAGCATGCTAGTGGTGATGCTCTAACAGTAAAAAAGGGTTCTTGACTCTTTGATGGAGGAATTGATAGATAATAATCACTTTAAAAAGGAACCAGAAGTGATGTTCTTGGACAATAGATCAGAGAACAGATCAACTCAAAATGACTCAAAGAAAGGTGGGCAGAAAACTAAACAAAAGGGCAAATAGAGGAAAAATGATGATGACAAGAAAAAGAGCAAAGCCAAAAGTAAGAAATGTTTTTACTGTAATAAAATTGGCCATTTTGCTACAGATTGTAGGAAGAAAAAGAAGGATAAAGAAGTAGAGAAGGCCGATGCAGGAAATGTTGAAAGACTTGAAGAATTTAGTGGAGATGAGATTCTTGCATTAACAGTTGAAGTAGATGAATTGACAATAGATTGGATTCTATATTCAGGCTGTACAATGCATGTAACTCCTTACAGTGAGTGGTTCTCTTCTTTTGAAAACGTGTAAGCCAAAATAAGAGTGGCTAATGAAGGGAAGCAAGATATCAAAGGCATTGGCAATGTTTCCATCAAGATGCATGATGGAAAGAGAAGAACATTGAGCAATGTGAGATATGCCCCTAGAATTAGAAGAAATCTTCTATCTGAAACTGCTTTTGACAAGTAGGGATACAAGATAAGGTCCAAGGATGGTTTGAGAGAAATCATCAAGGATGAAAAGGTGGTAATAAGGGCAATTGAGAGAGGAGGCCTATACTATGTTGTAGGAACCACATAAATCAACCTAACAGTGGAGAAAAAGGAGTTGAACTCAACAATTCTATGGCATGCAATACTCGGACATGCAGGGAATAAGAGCCTCAAGCACTTAAAGCAACAAGGAATGCTACCAAACACTAGAATAAAGAAAATTGACTTCTGTGAAGGGTGTATCTTAGGTAAACATCACAGAACTCCTTTCCCAAAATTTGCAAAGAAAGCTACCAGCAACATGAAATATGCTCATAGTGACCTATGAGGACCATCATAGACTCAAACCATGGGAGGTAAGAGATATTTCATGTCAATTATTGGTGACAGATCCAAAAGATGCTGGATTTATCTCCTAAAATCTAAGGATGAAGCATTAGAAGTATTCATCAAGTGGCACACCCTGATGGAAAACCAAATTGGAAAGAAACTGGAGTATTTGAGGATAGACAATGACTTGGAATTCTGCAACTAGGAGTTTGAGGACTACTGTGAAAAGAAGGCATTCAAAGGCACAGAACAGTCAAAGCCACTCCTCAACAAAATGGAGTAGTAGAAAGATTGGACAGAACACTACTAGAGAAGACAAGATGCATGTTGCTGTCCTCGAGCCTATCTCAAATACTATGGGAGGAAGCCATCAAAATAGTAGCATACCTCATAAACAGATTACTATCATCTGCAAATGAGTATAAGACTCCAGAAGAGGTATGAACTGGTTTTAAACCTAATTTGTATAACTTGAGACCTTTTGGATGCAGTGTTTACATCCACCAAATTGAAGGGAAGTTAGAACCTAGAGTCATAAAGGAGTATTTCTAAGATATCCAAAAGGTTCAAAAGGATATAAGGTCCTAATCCTACAGCCAGGAGCTCATAAATCTCAAATAAGCAGAGATGTGGTGTTTAGGGAAACTGAATTCCCACAGCTGAAGCATAAAGATGGAGAAATGCATGTTCAAGAAAATATCCTACAGTAGCTGGGTTCAAACAACAGTTTGACTCCCTTCTATATCCCACCCTCCATATATGAAGGAAGAGAAACAGAACCAGTAAAATCCAGTGTGTGTGGGTTCAAACAACAGTTTGACTCCCTTCTATATCCCACCCTCCATATATGAAGGAAGAGAAACAGAACCAGTAAAATCCGGTGTGTGAGTTTGAACCTTGGACGTAGATAGCTTTATGCTATTGAACCAAGTAAATCATTTGTGTCATCTTTACTTTCTTGCAATTTCCATTTCTACAAAAATCAAATCCAAGGTTTAATCATCATCACTTCAGAAACTACACAGAAACAACACAAAGATTTCTAACAATATTCGACAAAAGATGAATCAAGGGCAATGTGATCGGTCGGTCACTTTGGAGGCCAAAATCCTCCTCGGACATTGGTAAAAGCTTTCTCATAATCTCATTGTCGAGATACAATAAAGGCAGCATGAAGCGTCTTTCCTCAGCTGTAGACTGTAAAATGACCCTTCTGTGCTAGCAATGATTTACGACCTTGTTCCTCGCTTCCATTTCTAAATGTGATCGAAAGCTTTTGGCTGCTGACAGTAGCTAGCCTTTGCCAATTCTTTGCCATAACAACGAAGTTGTTGGACTTGGCCATGGTTGAGGACGAAGAGGAGAAAAAACTAGCAAGAACCTGTCTAATCATAGCCATGGCCTTGTGGACTCCATCAGTTTTATCCTTTCTTGCCATACCCGCCTTGGTGAACTGTACTTGAGCGCCTTGTTAACCCAAAACAGTTAAAAATGACCAGTAACTAACAGAATAAGACTCATTTGTTTGTTGTGATCATGACACCTCAAGCTGTTGGCATGCTTCAATGTGAAACTATGAAAGACCTGAAGAAATCATTCAATGAAGGAAATCTATCTGTAGCAGGCTAGCAGCGAAGGTACATGAAAGGAAGGATATCATTTGGCCAAGGATTTTTTTAGTTATTTATCTATTTTGCTTATTGATTGGGCTGTACTGATTTATCTGAAAGTATTGAATGTCTTGGACGTAAAACTTCAACCTGTAAGTGAACTGACAAGCTAGCATCTTCTTGTGAAGAATCTTCAACGAGTTCACTAAGTTACTGAACTGAAATGAAATAATAGGATCTCACATAACTAAATATGCAGAACACCATTGAGAGGTTTTGTCATTTACATTTAGCTTAGCTTGACACTGATTATATAGATTGAATTTTCCCAGGTTTCTGCGCTGCAATTAGTTTAAGCATAGGGTATTGAAAGATCTGTTGGTTTTAATTTTCAACTGGTAGAAGTACGCAGTTTTTTGCTGGCCTATTGCTCTTTCTTTACACAGAAGCTTATTCTGTGACCATTTTGAATAGATGAAAGGATATGAAACAACTGCCTTGGTTATACTATTTGTAATTATTCTCAAATTAAACAATGACTTCAACAGCCAGAAACAATTAATCTATAGTGTACATGATCTTGATAGAAACTGCTGGAAGAACAGCAGTGTTTCATGGAAATAAGCAAATAATTCTCTACATCTTTATCTAAACCTCTTTGAATGAGTGACACTACATATTCCACCATCACTGCTTGGCATGGTAATTTGATGGGACCTTCACTTGGCAATCCGAAAACTTCTTCCGACATTTTGAACAGCTCTCTGAAGACGGTAGTGTTTAGATAGGCTAAAGGAATAGCGAATCGCTTTTCATCGATACTGTAGACAACAAAATGACCTTTATCGGTAAGCGATGATATTCTGCGGAAAGATAGACTTCTGTTGCCACTAATCCTGAGAAAAGACGTTCGTTTCCTGTTTGCTGCTGCTATCTTCTGCCACTTTTTTGCTATGTCAATGAACTTCAAATAAGTATCCATGGTTTTGCACCGTAAAAGGGAATGAATCGGATACAAAGTTGTAGTACTGAATTTAATGGAGCGGGAGGCTGGCCAGCTTATATAATAGATTGGTTTAAAACAGTCCAAATAAGTTACCAGCTTTCATTGATGTCATATTTGCATTATATAATTCAGAGGTCATATTATATATTGCGGCAACTGGCAAGAAAAATACGAATTTTTTAACATTGTTGGAAATGATTATTAAAGACGCCACTATCAAGATTGTTAGTTATAGAGAGAAACTTTTTGTATTCATTTCTTTACACTTTGTTGGATATTAACTCTATCGAACAAATTAAGAAACATTGTAAACTTTTCGATGACCGGACTATTTCAGGACGATTTTGTACTCTTGATCCGGCCAATTCTGGCGTATATGAGCACAGTCCGTACTATCAGGATGCCAAAGGTCATGAATTTTAAAGCGGAGCTTGTGTCATTTTTCCTTCTATCAGAACATGACGAAAAGAGAGTGAGAGTATTGGAGTAACTCGCAAAAGTTGTTTCTAAAATCACATGTTTGAGTAATAGAAACAACTTTTTTATAAAAATTACAAAAAAAAGGGTTGCATATATTAACGACCTTTTCTAGTATCGGAGAATTTTATACACAGAGTATGTTTACCTTGACTAGAACTTAACCAAAAGGAAATAAAAAAAACAAAAGATGTTGTACCTTGTCATAGTGCAACAACAAAGTTATCCACGAAAGCAAATTTCTTTTGTCGAGGTCTTGCTATCGTGCATGTCTGATTTCTTGTTCGTTGTTTTGGGAGGGAATAAGTTCGTTAAGATCGGTATTGGAGGTTAACTTTGTAAAATTTTTAACCAAGTAGCAAATAGCACGATTCATATTCGTTTCAATTTTTTCATCATTCTGAATTGAAAACCTGATCGGGGGTGCTTAATAACTGAGGGAGCCAAAGAGTAAAAAGGTTTTTACTCAGTAACACTTTAAAATTTAGGGTTAATTAATTTAATACTAGTTTGAATTTTAAAAATTGATTTCAAATTATTAACAAAAATATTACGACTTTAATTTCTATATTAATGTGGATAATATGAGGAGCCACATTACATTGGCATTTTTGCCACATCTATTTATATATAAATTTTATTATTTAATAAATTAAAAGTATCAAGCACCTTAAAACAGTTATGAAATAAAAACATATGAAAGATTGTATAATCATTCTAGAATTTTTATATTTTAATTTATTAAATCATAAAATTTATACGTGACACAAATAAAACATATAGTACCTATGTGACAAATAATAATTTAAAGATAACTTGTTATGTCATTCACATTAACAGAGAGCTTAAAGTTAAATTATTTTAACTAAAAATTAAAAATTGGATCATTTTAAAATTTCATTTTAAAATTTATTCTAGTATTATAAAATTGAATAAATTTTAAGTTTTTTTTACAATTAACCTTAAATTTTAAAATGAATGAAAACGTGACAACCTTGAGCTATAGAATTCATATTATAGAAATATTAGAGTTTTAGTACGGTGGATGTTAAGTGTTATTTTTGGCGAAATCTCGCGTTTCTATCATTCAATTCAAATAATTGATTTATGAGCAGTATATTAAGTGTGTATATTCTCTATATATTACGGACTTAATTATTCAGATAATAAATTAAAAAATGTTAAATGATTTCAAGTCATCTAGTCCTAACTATAAATACTTGTTTTAGAATTAATCTAAGCAACTTCCAGAAGACTTCTATTAGATTTATAGGCAACCTTACACGGCATGGGAAAGATAGGACCTCTGTCTTAGACTTTTTTTAGATTTTCTCTTGTACATTTAGCTTAGTTTTGATGTTTTTTTTTAAAATCTTAGCATTAAGAAGGAAGATTTGGAACAAGGATTGAAGAAGTCATTGACAATTTCTTGACTCTTTCTTATACTGATCTTTGCTTCTATGATGAGATCTATTTATTTGTGTCTTGTTTTTGTTATGTTTAGTAGCTAAAAAACTTAATTAGGATTGTAGATTGTAAGGATTCATTCAATTATTTATACATGGTTTGATGATTTTATTAGTTGAACTTATTCTCTTTGATCTTAATGTTGAATTTGTGATTGGATACCATAGATTCAACATTAGAAATTATATGATGGACTAATAGGTGAATTATGATATATGCACTAAACACTCTAGCGCTAGAGAAAGATAGTATCTTAGAATTTAATGATAAATATATAGATTAACTATGCTTAATGAATTTGATTAGGCTGAATTACACATTGATGAATGATAGTGACCTAATTAGATATAAAATATGGGTTGTGATTGAGGGTATAGATACATTAATTTCGTTGTTATTTTAACTTAGTCAATTGTTTATCATACCGAAGCCCGAGTCCCTAACATTTGGATTATTGATTTCTTTTCAATAGTTTTGTTTTAGTTAGTTTATCGGTTTAATCCTCCCTAATCAACTCTCTTGTTTTATTTATTTTATTAGATTTGGCAGTACTTCTCTTTGGGATCAATACTCTATAATATCTCCAATTTTAATTTTTGCCATCTATGATTGACTCTATGCACTCGTTGATTAGAAAGTAGATCGGTAGAGTCAACATGATGACAAAATATTTACTTAAGAAAAACTTAATATCTGTAGGCAAGTAGCCGAAACGGATATCTTTCCGTCGTGGATATAAGAGGGAGATAGATTGGGTCATGCCCACTACCACCGACTACAAATAACATGTAGGACAATAGAGTGGAAAAGGGAAAAAAATAAAACGTTGGCCTACAGATAAGAGAGACAATGTGTGTTTGATGTATAAATAAAGGTGAGTTTGTGCGATTCAGTATTTGCTAGAAATAAGAGCTGGTAAAGAGTTAATGTGTGGGAAGAAAATTAAAAGAAAGAAATTAGAGAGGTTTTGAAATGAGTGTGTGGTGTATGCCATAGGAGTAGGAGAGAAATAAAGATAAAAGAGAAGGAGGTGGTTAATAAGGAGAGATGAGAGAGAAGTGAAAAGAGGGAAATGAAACTATACTGGAAATGATTGCGTAATTAAAATCGTGTTTTTCAATCAATATTCCATCATCAATTTAGGTAAGATCATTCATCTGTTGTATTTAATAAATCCATTATCTTAGAAACTGGAATTTTATTTTTAATGGATTGTTATATGGTAGTTTTTCCTTTTAAAGATTTCACATAAAAATTTTAATGTCTTTTCTCTATTATTTATTTTGTTGGATTTATAATTTAATTAGGAAAAGTACATTTATATAACATTAACAATCTATTATAGCAGTTTCAACCGTGAAAGCTAATATTATAGTTCACTTTGAGGACATAATTGATGTGTGTTTTATGTCTATACTATCCTAGACATATAAAATTTATATGCAAATAAACCTATCACTTTACATTAGTATAATGACGAATAGAGGTCAACCATACGATGAAAAAAGTAAATATTGTATCAAATCCTCCTAACATTATCTAGTAAATTATGATAATTAATTTTAATGAAATTTATCTAATATTGAAGAGAAAATCATATACTACATGCAACAATGCAAACAAGTAAACAATAAGAATAAATCAAATGTGAGATTAAATCTAGACAAAGAGTTCACCTAGTATTGTTTTTTACTCACAATTTAGTTATTTAAAGATTTTTATCAATCGGATTAGCAAAACTTCTTAATGCAATAATCGGTCTTCGATATACAATGACCTATCCTTAAAAGATAAGTAATACTCGTGTTCCAATTAATACCTTTAAAGACACCTTAAGATATATAAAATTTCGTAAAAGGTTTTATCATAGTACCAAAAGAATTGTATAAGGTTATTTATAATGTCCCATTCAACTCTCAGTACGTTTGGCATGATTCACTTAGATATATGTGTAAGACGTTTTTTTGTCCTTAGAGACAATTTTGTCCATGTCTCATAAAGTTGGACTAACATTAATTTCAATTTTGGTTTTTAAATAAATTATCAGTTAAATTATGTCATTTGATCCAGATAAAGATAATAAAGTGACCCAATAAATGATTTAGATTAATGGGTCGAAGTCTTGATGAAAAATGGGTCCCGATTAGTGTGGACCGGGTTTATATCGGCCTTGTGATAGGAAAGTCCAATATGAAAGATATATAAAGGTTAAGGTCTCCTGCAATTACTCAATAAATCATTCATGAGCATAAGGATTCCTGACCCCTTAGGGAAGCTCGTGCTTTGAGGAAAGTGTAGAAAGGCTTAACTCGTGAGTCGGTGAACACTTTCCACTAGAGGCTCCGGGAGATTTGGAAACGTTTAGAGCTCGAAATCGGCATCGGAATCAGAGATGGAACCGAAATCCAAGTATTCCACATATCCTTCGTTTTTAATCCTTTCATATAGATCCGGGATACGTAATAAGGCTATCTCTATGTCTAACAATATATTCTCTCGAATCGTCCACATGTAAATTATGATTACATCTAATTACTAGCTTTAGCTAAATAAGCACTAAGAATAATAAAAGATATTTCACCCGTATAAAAATCCTTCATGAAATAATTAAATTTAATCTATATAAAATAACAACTAGGATTCCTTTTATCTAGACATAGATAGAATTTAGCCACGCATAATATTTAAAAAATAAATAAAAGAAATTAAGAATTTATATGTGTTTTTCTTATATCGATATCAATCTTTTGATATTATTACTTTAAAAATATGACTTCGTACCTCATTTTTGTCAAAGATGGTTGTTCGGCGTCTCTCTAGAGTGTTTCTCTAGGCCTTGGAGACCAGAGATACGTTTAGAATAAGATAATATCAAAAAGCTCCTCAAAATTTAGATATGATATGGGACACAATTGCATCCTAAGCCATAGATTTCTCTATTTCTTCCGAGAGATGGAGAAAGCTCATACATGCCTATGCTTGAAATCATGGATCTTTCTATCAAGCTATGAGATTAGACATAAGCTTAGGCATACCCATTCCCTAGATCATAGATCTTTCTGTCTCTTTTTTTTTGCATGCATACAATTAAAAGCACATTCATAACTCTAGTTACATCATTCTTTAATTTTTTTCCTCATTATATGATCTCTTTTTAGGCCTTGTTTTAGGTTGTGTCTTCTTGTGCACTTGATTAGTGTTGGGTATGACTGACACATGATCTGGGTCAAGTTATGTTTGAAAAATCGAAAGTGTTAACTGTTTCGCAAACTTTACATAAACTTTTTTGGCACGAACAAAATAAAAGTAAGCAAAATCGAAATAATAAAAACACAAGAAATTTGATAACACAGTTCGACACACTCTGTCTACATCTGCAGAGCCCTTACCTAGCTTAATAACTTTCACCGAAGTACAATATATTTACCCAAAGCTTTACTAAGCCGACACTACTCTACCCTTGATACTATCTCTCAACCTTACTTCCCGTGAAATATTTTCACACCCAATAGTATGACCGCCTCGTATTAATCTCAACAGAGGAGTTTTCTAAACTACTTTTAATTAAATGAAAATTAATAAAAATAACTCAAGTGATAAATCAATTAAGAATAAAAACATAATACACTTGAGAAGAAAAGAAGATAACTTCCTAATCGGTTTAGCTCCTCCGTAATAGATCTGGAAGTGCAGCTTCAACAACTCCAATTAAACCATATGGGACACTAGACGTATCATGTATATTTCACGCACAAACTCAGAAGAGCAAGTATGAAAAATTAGAAGTTAAATCACGGTGTATATCAACCCAGAACACATGCACACATTCAGCTGTGTTTTTCCAATCTTTAATTATCGCCCACTGCACGATTTTATCATGCACCCATTCAGCTGTATATTTTTCTAGCACCCAATTAACCAAAACTTCTAGCAACGTTATCTCCTATCCCTCAAAGGCATAATCCCAAAAACTAATGTGAGCTACTTTTTTCAAGTGTCATTAATACCCACTAAATAGCTTATTTGAAAATTCCAAAAACCAACATGAGCTATATATTTCAACGCCCACTACTTTGTTAATAATACTCACACACACAGCCACAGTTCATGCAACACTAGAGATCCACTTCAATTTTCTTAATTAGAAAGATGTGTGCAACGCTAACACTTGCTCATCATCCCACTGCGTTGTAGCTAACTTCACCATAGCATTAATCACCAATCACATGTTATTCAGCAATCTTCCAAGACATACGTGCTAATCACTCTTGCAGTGAACAATTAATTCCACTCACTTCAAATTTCTCAAATCGAAAAACATGTGCAGCACTAATACATCATCATCAAATCATTGCACCGTAGTATATATCCCTACAAAGACACATTGTTCAACTATTTGCATAACATCCTCCCAATGTCGTATTTTTGTTCATTAACACTTAACGCACACCCAACTTCTGTGACACCCATGCACACCACTTCAGTTCCGCACACATGCATTGGCAATTAGGCTTCTTCTATAGATAGACTTCTGTTGTAGATAGAAGATGTGGGCTACACGCACTATTGAGAGTCTATCATGGATGCAATCTATCAACCAATGAGAGTCCCACAACACTACCACCATTTCAACAGCTTCATTAATTTTTATCGCAACAATAACATCCCAAATACAAAAAACACAATAACCACTCTCTTCTGTTTTCTTCCAAGCATTAATTCCATCCAATTTACTCACGTGTTTGGCCATATGGTAATTCCAATATCAATAGCAAAATAGACTCTTAAATCCTATATGTCTAATTAAAATGTTAAAACTAAATAAAAGATATATATGATATATCCTAACAATCTCTCCCTTTTTGGCATTTTTGTCACGTCTCTAGAATTCCACATGAATAAACATAATTGGACATATAACGATGAAATTGCCAATGCTCCCCCTCAATGTAATATTCAACTACCAAAGAACATCACAATTATCTAATCATCCAAATTTCCCCCATTGGGACAAAAAGATGCCCAAAAACACAACGAATAGTCACACATATACCATGAAATCTCCCCAGAGAGAGATCTATACTAATGAGAAAGTTGAAGGGTGTCTTCAATGGAGCCAAATAGAAGTCACAATCTAAATTACTAAAAAGATGGGATGATAATGGCAACATTAAAAACTAAAGAACTAAAGAAGACATTTTTTTTTACGTTTCGTCTTTTTTTAACAACACAAAAAATACTTAAAAAATGTAAATTACACAATTCTTGTGCCTCTCGAAGAAATTCAAACCTGGTCTTTTTCTTTGTTATATTATCTTTATCATTGGTTTCTTCTTGTGAAGTAACTGAATTGCCCTCTGTCTGACCAGTTTCTTTATAAACAGTAACTAATTGTGAATCTAGACAACTTCTTTTTTTCCTTCACAATGTCTTTGTGTCTGTAATTGACCCTTTCTAATCCAAGTGTTTTTCAGTAACATGGGTTGCCGTTCGAGATTTAATGGAGAGTGTCTAAATATTCAGTTCTGACCCTTTTGAAACATCATTTGTAATATCTTATAGAATCTCGACCTTATGTGCCCAATAACTCCGCAAAAATGACACGTCGGTAAAAATCTTCAATTCTTTCTTGATGTTTCTTTTTCTCGGACAGATCTGGGCATATTATTTTTCTCCTCATTCACTTTAGAGCACTCACCCTTATAGCTTGAAGATCCCTTTTAACCTTACCAATTTCCATTGACTTTTCTAGTTTTTTTTGTGTCTCCATTCAACATTCTCAATCCCTTTTCAGTACTTAACAATTTCATTCTAGCTTCTCCAAGCTCATCTGATGTCATCATCAATTTCTTTTCTAACTCTTGGATGGTGTTCTTCATGGAGAGATTCTTTTTCTTCAATATTTTATTCTTTCTACATATTTTCACCCATTTTTTGTACATTAATTTGTAGGCCTCATAAATATTCCCCTTTTTGTCATCTAGGTCACTTCTGTCGCTGTCATAATTTGATATTAGATCTTAAGCTAGATTCTTTTCGAAACTTTTCGATTTTTCCTCTTTTCGACCTTCAGTTACTTCCTTCTTAGTTACTGTTAAGCAAGTAATTGGAATTTTGCTATGTAAGGCAACCAACGTAGTACCATTTACTATTTCTTCTTCGCTACCATATTCACTCTAGGAATCATTCTCGCTCCAAGTGCTTGTGAAGGACTTTCCTTTTTTCTTCTTCAAAGTATTGGCACATTCGGATTGAATGTGTCCAAAACCTTGACATTCATGACATTGGATTCTCCTTGCCATCCATTCACCCTTTTGTGTCTTGACTTGTTGTCTTGAATTGTTATTCGATGAACTTCCGCCATATTGTCTAAAGTCAAATATGTCCTTCTTCATTCTTTTTAGCCATTTACCAAAATTTCGTGTGAGTAGTACCAAGTCTTAATTTTTATCTTATTCATCTTCCGCATTATTCACACTTTTTTCAGTTTCCACCTATAGTGCCAATCCTTCGCTTCTTTATTGCTTACCTTTTAAATGATTCATCTCAATGTTTGTAAGGATTCCAATAACTTTTTCCAATGATAGATTATCAATGTCGTGGGCTTCCTCTATTATTGCAATTTTTGGAATAAACCTTGGAGGTAGCAATCTTAGTGTTTTCTTGACTAATTTCATGTTGGAGTATTTCTTCCCCCGTTGATGAGCTTGATTTGCTATATCTCACAATTTTTCATGAAAGTCTTTAATAGTCTCATTCTCATCCATCTTCAAATCTTCATAGCTAACATCTTTAGTTTCGACGTTATTATGAATTTTGACCCTTTATGAATAGTTTGCAAAGCATCCCATGCTTCTTTTGTCAATTCACAGGCTGAAATTATTGAGAAGCGTCCCTCATCAACAGTACTAAATATCGCATGCATTATTTGTGAATTTCTGAGTGCACTTTTTTCTTCGACTCTTGTTCATTTAGATGGATCTTTCTGAACTGCCTCTCCTTTATCATCAATGATCATCGGATGCGTCCAACCATGTACTACCGAATACCAAGCTTTCGTGCCCTGAGCTTGGATGAAGACTTTCATCAGTGATTTCAATGCAGGATAGTTAGATCCATCCAATAGTGGTAGCCTGGTAATTGATGCTCCTTTTCTTATGGCCATGTTTATGAAACTAGGATCTACACCAACTTACTACCAAGTTCTAAATCAGTGACCTTGCTCTAATACCAATTGAAAAACTGAAAGTGTTAACTGTTTTGCAAGCTTTCCGTAAACTTCTTTGGCATGAACAAAATAAAAACAGCAAAACTGAAATAATAAAAACGCCAGAAATTTAATAATGCAATTTGGCACACTCTGCCTACATTTGCAGATCCATCACCCATCTTAATAACTTTCACCGAAGTACAATAGATTTACCCAAGGCTTACTGAGCCGACATCACTCAACCCTTAATACTATCTCTCAACCTTACTTCCCGTGAAAGATTTTCACACCCAATAGTACGATTGCCTCGTACTATTCTCAATAGAGGACTTTTCTAAACTACTTTTAATTAAAAAATAATTAATAAAAATAACCCAAGTGATGAATCAATTAAGAATAAAAAATAATACACTTGAGACAGAAAAGAAGACAACTTCCCAATCGGTTCAACTCCTTCATAATAGATTTGGAAGTGCATCTTCAACAACTCCACTTAAACCATATGGGACATTAGACACACCATGTATATTTCATGAACAAACCCAGAAGAGCAAGTATGAAAAATTAGAAGTTAAATCATGATGTATATCAATCTAGAACACAAGCACACATTCAGCTGTGTTTTTCCAATCTTCAATTAACGCCCACTGCATGATTTTATCATGCACCCATTCAGTTGTATATTTTTCTAGCACCCAATTAACCAAAACTTCTAGCAACTTTATCTCCTATCCCTCAAAGCCATAATCCCAAAAACCAATGTCATCTATGTTTTTCAAGTGTCATTAATACCCACTAAATAGCTTATTTGAAAATTCCAAAAACCAACGTGAGCTATATATTTCAATGTCGACTACTCTGTTAATAATACTCACACACGCAGCTACGGTTCATGCAACACTAGAGATCCACTTCAATTTTCTTAATTAGAAAGACGTGTGCAACGCTAACACCTACTCATCATCCCACTGCGTCGTAGCTAACTTCACCATAGCATTAATCACCAATCACATGTTATTCACCAATCTTCCAAGACATACGTGCCACTCACTCTTGCATTGAACAATTAATTCCACTCACTTCAATTTTCTCAAATCAAAAAACATGTGTAGCACTAATACATCATCATCAAATCACTACACAGTAGCATGTATCTCTCAAAAGACACATTGTTCAGCTATTTGCATAACATCCTTTTGTTCATTAACACTAAACTCACACCCAGCTTCTGTGACACCTACACACACCACTTCAGTTCCGCATGGCAACTAGACTTCTTTTATAGATGGACTTCTATTGTAGAGAAAAGATGTGGGCAATACGCACTGTTGAGATTCTACCATGGATGCAATCTATCAACCAATGAGAGTCCCACAACAACAACACCACTTCAACAGCTTCATTAATTTTTACCGCAACAGTAACATCCCAAATACAAAAAACACAACAACCACTATCTTCTATTTTCTTCCAAGCATTAATTCCATCCAATTGACTCACATGTCCAGCCATATGATAATTCCAATATTAATAGTAAAATAGACTATTATATCCTATATGTCCAATTAAAATGCCAAAACTAAATAAAAGATATATATAATATATCCTAACAATGTTTAACTAAGATTTGTGATTTTCTTTTAGATTATTTCTTGCAATCCTATGAAATTCTTAACAAATCTTATTCCAAAGCAGCATTTTTACAGTTACCTAAAAACATAACATAAATTAAGTAAACCAAAATAAATTAAATATAAAATAGAGAAGATACTAAGAAAATATGTGCATTTTTATACACATGAAATACCCCACACTTAATATTTTTCTTGTACTCAAGTGAATCAATCTTAATATTTTATCAACCTAATTAAGTCCCAATTCCAGGGAATTCTAACAAATCCATCAAAGTAATAATAGATACCCATTATCCATTTAAGTACAATATTCACCAACTATTTAGGTTTCTAATAACTTACACTAAATCACAATTTATTTTAACCTTAATTAATAATGCTTCATAAACTAGATCAATTTAAATAAGTTGATCTTGTATATAAATAAATACAAATGAAAATAAGCTTTTACTAATATGCACTTAATAAATCATTTCAAAGAAAAATTAAACACATATATTTATAGTCTTTAATGAAAAAGAGAGACTTGTTTAAAATTTCATCTTAATCTTTTGATGTGAAGGTAGATACCTTGTCATGAATACCCCCATTTTGCTTAGATAAGCTATAATTTCAAGTGGCTACTGACATATCTCTTAACTTTGACATTTTATTTAGGTGAAAATCAATATAGTGAATTTATTTATGCTCTTTTATTCCTTCTTTTTTTTTTTTTACTGTGATAAGCGTAACTTGAATTTAATTTATGTTAAAACCATACACAATGTCTATGTATTCAATTCAAACATCAATATCATGACCGTTAAATCAAATTAACTACTTATTAATGTTCATATCTCATAACCTGACCTAGTTGAATCAATCCTCTTAATCTCCTTTCCTTCATTGTTTATTTTCCTAGAATTGTTACCTAACAATCCAATTGTGACTGGATCAATATGCATAGAGGGCTCAAAATAAAGCTGCCCACACTTAAATATTTCATTTTCCTTAATGGATAAACATAAAACACAACTAATCAAAGACTAGTGCAATCCAATTGTGATTGGATCAATATGCATAAAGGATGTTTGCTACTTAACTAAGGCTTAAAATAAAGCTGCCCACACTTAAATAGTTCATTTTCCTTAATGGATAAACATAAAACACAACTAATAAAAGACTAGTGCAAAAATAAAATGTGAAGGAAGAAGATAATTCAAAGTTTAAGAAGCTTATCTAAACCTTGATAATGATGTCGCCTGGGTTTATTCGATGCATCAAAATATGAGATATTGTAAAGAGAATCATAAACAATACAAAGATAGCAAATAAAACAAAATAACTATAATAAAATAAATATAAACAAACAATTAACAAGGTCCCCCCTAGCTACCATTTCACTAGCCAAATGGGGCTTCAACATCTTCCTATTAACCTTGAATGTTTTTGTTGGACCCCGAACCTTTAGTGAAAGTTAAAAATACTCGAAAGTGAATGAGTTGATTGAAATAAAATTGAAATGCA
>JANSVA010000217.1:41274957-41294144 GCA_025504915.1 Erythroxylum reticulatum | reverse complement strand
TTACTTAAGGAATTACGAGAACTAATCGTGAGTACATAGATTTTTGGCAATATTTGTTTGAATTAACAATGACCCCAACATTATAGTGGCTTTTAAGGATAACGTGATCCAATTTTGCTTGAATTAAATAGTGACTATGATCATAAATGGTATTTGAATGTACTCAAAAAGTTATTTTGAATGTATTCGAAAAGTTGGAAAGAATATTTTGATTACTTAAAAAAATTTGCAGTTTTGAATGAATATGAAATTCTGTCTGTGCATTAAAAGTGTAAGCTATATATGGCATATTCTGTTATATGAAGTATTGCATATAATGCTTGTTCATATAAAGGTGTTGTGATCAGAGTAGCCAGTCTAAAAGCGCTTTAAGCTCAGAATTTTGCACGCAGAGCTTTGCTCCGTAATTTACGTTTCAGACTGAGCCTAATGGCCAGTATCTGTATTTTGTATCTAAAAGGCACTCGATCGCAACAAATAATAACAAATTTGGAGATTTTGTAAAATACAACGATGTCTCACATTAGAAATTAAGATGCACTTTGTTGTAATATAATAAACTGATTTTATATGCATAAAGACAAATAAAATCTCATGAGTTGACTATTTGATACATGATTTGAAATTTGTTGAAATAGCCATTGCTTTGATAGCTTGGAGACACTATTTGTACAGTGAGACATTTCGGATAGTTTATATAAATATGTAGATTAATAAAGTTTGAGGTACTTAGTGGGCTTGAAAGAATTTTATACGACACTAAGACAATGGATAGAAGTATTGAAGGACTATGATTGTACAAATGAGTACTATCTTGGTAAAACCAGTGTACATATCTGACACTTGAATAGAAAATTCAATAAAGGAATAGCACAAATTCAGATATTGTGGGTACTAAATCTAGTGCATTAAAGAGCATAGAATATTGAGTTGACTTTTGGGCAAATCAAAGTACTATTAGCTAACGATTTTAAAATCAGTTTCGCATGAAAAGATTAGCAAAGCCCAATTTGAGGATTCAAAAATTATGAATCTTATTGAGGAAATTGAAAATTGATAATGAAACCCAATTTTGAGTTTGAATAGGAAATCGATACCTTGTGTTTGTTATATGGAGATTGTGTACATAATAAAGATGATTGAGTGAAAGATTGTTAGAGAAAGCACAAACAACAACTTATGCTATACATCTTAGTAGGAATACGATGAAATAATGTTTAATGGCTATAGATGTTTTAAAAAAACGAATAACTATATGTAATTTTTGCCAATAGTCTTAACTGTTAAAGATATGCTTAAAGCTTATATTACGGAGTTCATAGGAACATGAGGCCAAAGTTTAGTTTTAATTGACCTTAACCATAATAATCAATATCACAGTGATATCGTTAGAGTATCATATGAGGTGTTATACGATAGAAAGAGTCAACCACCTTTATACTTAGATGAATAAGGCCTAAAAATAGTTTAAGGCCAGAATTGATGGGAGATGTTGATGATAAGTGAAATTGATGTGTATCAGAAATTAAGTGACTCAAGAAAGAAAAATAAATTAGGTGGATTATCACCGAAGATCTGGAATAAAGTGAGATAGACACATGAGTTAAGTGTATTAACACTAAAGAGATGTGAATCATCAAGCAATAGATGAATTGTTTCTGAGAGTATCACCTTGCCAAGGTGTGCTCAGTTTAGGAAAAAGTACAAGCTAAACCGACGTAAATTGGTCCACTTGAAATTATTGCAAAAATTGGACCATAACATATGAGTTTGTAACACCAACAAAGATGTTTAAAATACATAAAGTGTGCTATGTGAGTATGCTAAGAAATATTGATATGATCTGACAAAGATTTATTATCGGCATAGGAAATGAGAATTTTGAGTAATATGAAATATATTAAGGAAGTAGACAAGATAGTGTGATATCTGGATAAGTAATTGGAAATCCGATTGGTTCCATTGACTATAGTCAAGTGGAAAAGAATCATTTGAGTGAGGAAGTCACATGGGAAACGGAGGAGCATATGAGGAATCAGTACTCCTACCTATTCAACTATTCAAGTAAGAATTTCAAGGAATAAATTTTTTGTTAAGAGGGGAGAATTGTAACATCCCGTTACTCATGTTAAGGCTAGAATTATGATTTATGAGAAAGTACTAAGAAATTAGGAAATGCACATCATACTTTAGTTAAATACGACATGAACATTTTTGCACATGAATATGATTGTATATGCATTCATCCACATTTTTCGGGTAAAATTGATTTATAAATGTGATTAAAATGTGAATTGTTAGTTATTTGTGTTAAAAATTTATTTAGAGACCATTAGTATTATTTTAGAATTTTTGGTGAATTTGAGGTACATTTGGACTAGGAAAGATGCCAAGTGATAGGATAAATTGATACATGAAAATTTTGGATGATTAAGCCTAAATTTGAGAGACATTTAGCATAGTTAAATTGATGACAAATAGACTAGTAATTAAATGAAAATTGGACCAATCTTGGAGTGACATGTGGACTCATAAAAGGGTGACAAATAGCAACATAGTGAGTGGATTAATGGCAGCTTAATTGTTGAACAAATGGCTAGCATGCTTTAAGACATATGTCTTAATAATTTATTGACACCTAGCATGTTGATGTGGCAAATTCCAACACTCAAGTTTCTGCTTCCTTTCTTGCTTCCTTCATCGAAATTTGCTCCAACTTTGTCCTCTCTAATTTGCCTGAACCCTAGCCAAATTGCTGCACCAAAACCAACTTTTTACCTTACACAAAATAGCCAAGAAAATTAGTTGAAAGTTACCTTCATCTTGCTGTCCAAAATCAACCTGTTTTCATCATAAGTTTGCAATGAATTTTGCTTGCATGGAGACTTGATTTAATCTGAAGTTTGAGTTGAATTGAAAGCCTAACAAGTAAGTGACAATCTGATCTTTATGATATGTTTGGTAGTATGAGAATTATGCCTGAATTGGAATGACATACCATCCTTAATACTTAAGATTTTTAGGAGAGATCATCACTCTTAGATAATGCATATAAGGTGGTTGGAGAGAGAGCCCAGTAGCACTTTGAAAACCCTCAGGATTTTAAATATCAGAAGATAAAATCAAACTAATCTTGTCCAAATTTATCCGCAGACCCAACCATTGAGAGAAGCTAGATAGAGCATTCATAAGGATGTTAACCAATGCAATATCTGTCTCACAAAACAAAAGGAGGTCATCAGCAAACATAAGATGTGTAAGTTGCAAGTCTCAGCATTCATGATGATATTTAAAATGCCCATGAACACTTATGATCATCCTAAGAAATTTAGGCAAACCTTCCAATACAATAGAAAAGAATCCCTTGAGGAAGCCCTTGAGCAATCTTAAAAGGCTTAGGAGTACCATTGACCAACACACTCAAAGTGGGCATTTGGACACATTCCATAATCCAATTCACCAATTTCTCCGGTAAATATAGTGCGGCCAAACAAATTCTTAGAAAACCCCAGTCTACTGAATCATAAGCTTTGTAGAAATCAATCTTCAGTATACAACCCTTAATATTTTTCCCAAACGAGTACTCTTTAAGGAGGTTCTAAACGAGGAGTATGTTATCTTCAATGCGTCTAGCCGGGATAAAAGCTCCTTGGGTGAGGTTAATAGATTTAGTAAGAAACTTTTAAGACCAAATTACAACACAAAATTGGCCGAAAGTCCCCCAGTGACACTGGATGGACCTTCTTCGGTATTAAACAAATAAAAGTGTAATTAAGAGCCTTCAACATAGTAGAATTCTAAAAAAAAATTTCCTGAATAGTCTCCACTACCAAAGAAGTAGTAATACACCAAGTATGACGAAAGAAACACCCCGTAAAACCATTCGAACCTAGAGATTTGGATGGGTGCATGTTGAAAATTGTTTCCCCTATAACCTGCTTTGAGAATGGGGCTATTAACTCTACTTTCATTTCATGTCTAATTGCTCCTTTCAGGCTCTCCAGCAAATGCATCGAGGGAGTCTCCACCTGCATAGATCCCAGAAGTGGCGAGAAGTATGAAGATGCAAGTTGCAACATCCCATGAAGCTCATACTGCATAACGCCACTACCATCCAACAAATCCACAATTCGGTTACAATTACGTTTGACTAAAATTGACATGTGAAAGAAGCTAGTATTAGCATCCCCCTCACAAAGCCACTTCACTCTCGCCTTTTGTCTTTGAATTGACTGCTGGAACATTAACTCCGTTTCGTAATCCCTTAAGAGAGCTGACTCAGTGAGTCTCCAGTGCGGATCATCCAGTTGAGCATAACAGAGCTCCAATGACTGCTTCAGTTGGTATTTTATCTGTAAGATATTATGTTGCCGACTCCTGCAGAAAGTTTTTAAAGCTAGTTTGACCCTGTTTAACTTGGACATAAGTTGGAACACCTTGTACTTCCTAACCTCCAATTACCAACAAGCGGAAATGATATCCATAAATCCCTCTTTTTGTGTAACACCATTAAAGAAACGAAAGGGAGCTCGTCTTATACTTAAGTCTGTCTTAACATGTATAAGCATAAAGCAATGATCAGAAGTCAAGTTATCACCAAAATGCACTATTGAGTGACAAAAAACATTGAGCCACGCTGGTTTACCAAACACCGATCCAATTTCTTCCGAACTCTCATGGAGCCATGCTGGCTATCAGACCATGTAAAAACACGTCATGTGGAACAAAGGTCCTTTAATTCCAATCCACAGATTATGACTCTTATTTTGAGATTGAGGTCTCACTTGGACATTAGATTAATATAGTTTGCATTAGGGTCTAGTATGTATGGTTTATTTAATTGTTTTTTATGCTGAGATATTTTCAAAAAAGAAATTATGCTAAAGGTTATTAAATGTGTTATTCGACTCAATCGAGACATTTTCGAGGTATTTTACCAAATCGAGCCATTATTAAATGTGTTATTCTACATTCGCATTAATCAAGTTCAAGCAAATATGTACTTTCTTAAAAGCTGTAACTTGGAAATTTTGGGATGGGAAAAAGTGCAATGTATAACCTTGGTCCATCATATTGGCATCTGCTCAATACCGAGTACCATTCCCAATTGATGAACCGGATTCTGTTCAATTGCAATATGCAAAGCTCTTGACTAGTCCTTAATAGATATGCATTTTGCATTACACAAATCTATTCTAGAAGGAAACCGTTCTGACTAGTTTTTTGACAGTAGAAGTACGCAAAATATGTGCGTTTCAACTCAAAAAGGAATGTTTATCCTTATGAGGTTCAGACATTAGCTACAAACAAGTAATTGCGGCTGTACATTCTTTCTGGAAATTGATAAGCATGGAGCAGCAAATAGTTTCCATAGAAACAAGCAAAGCATTCTCCATATCTTTACTTAAACCCCTTTGGATAAGTAACACTACATACTCCATAAATACAGAAAGGAATGGCAATCTGATAGGTCCTTCTCTTGGTAGTCCGAATACTTCTTCAGATATCTTGAGTAGCTCTCTGAAGATGCTATTGTTCAGATATGCCAATGGCAGAACAAATCGTTTTTCATCAATGCTGTAGGCGACAAATTGGCCTCTGCCAGCAAACGATGATTCACTCTGAGAAGCCACATTTCTGTTGCTATTACTCCTGTGGATACTCAATCGCTTCCTCTTTAATGCTGCTATCCTGTGACACTTCCTTGCTATTTCAGCGAGCATTTTTGTTCTGAACATGATTCTTTGAAATGTACTACAATTGTGCAAGTTTCATTCTGAATTGATGCAATGTTAATTTGAGGTATTAGAGGATGAAGCTGGTTACTTATATACTTGAATAGCTTTGAACATTCCAATTCTGTAGCTCTCAATATCTTGGTATTTCCGATGCAAAAACTATGTAGGCAACTTAGTTTTGATACACCTAGTAGTTATGCAAGGATGCTTTTTAAATGTCTTCTAGCAAGAAACACTGTAGGGTCTGATAACAGTACATCATCAGGACCTACGATTAGTGGAAATCTAAGAGTGAACTCTGGAAGTACATCATATATACTATTACTACATATTACTTTTGTCCTGTAGAGTGTGTAAAGCCCTTGAATTACTTCAAAACGAATACATTATAAGACAGTTCTGCATGCAACCAACAAGCCAACCTGGCTGTGTTACCTTCCTAGACCAAAGCTTTGGATAATACCTAAGTGAGCAGTAACCATACAACAAAGAGAGCAGACAAGAAGAACAAAAAAGGAATGGCTGCAATTGATTTTGGTTGGGATTCTTGATCTTGATTTTGTCCTTATAATTAACAAACTTTAATGCCACAGCGATTCATGACGGGATTCTCAACCCAAAGGTTTGTACTATCACTGAAAGAAGATAAAACACCTTGCTCTTTCTATCGTGCTATTGGATTCGTCTATCATCAATTCTATTGTCTTTTCAATTTTTTTTTTCTTTGGTTTGCAGTTATTGAGAGATGCTTTTACTCTGTTTTATGGTACATTTTTCTGACTAGCCGTTAACAATATCATCCAAGTTTTCGCCTTTTGTGCTCTCAAAAAGTTACTCTTCTCTGCCAAAAGTCCCTATTTATTAGCTCCTGACAGATTAATAGTTATATAAGTTGCTGGATGAATGCAATTTTGTTTAAAACTTTGATACATCAGAGCAGAGTATAAATAATTAGCAAACTTGCTTTATGCTCCCTGGAGAAAGCTAATAGAGTCCAAGTTAGGGATTCGTTCGAGAAACTCCTCTCTTCCTCCGCCTTATCTTGAAGAGTAATTGGAACAAATTCAATCACATTTTCATGTTCTAATTAAACACTTTTCTTATTTGAACATGTTTACTTTTTCGTGAATTGAAGTGAAAGAGTTCTTCAAACATCAAAAAGTTGAGTTTAGCTATTCAATAAAATGATATTGACAATGTTTCGCTTACAAATCATCCACACTAACAGTCCATCCTTCCCCTCCATCAAGAGATACAAGTAAATAATCAAAAATAACATTTGGGCAATACTTTCCAATAAAAGTAAAATTAGTCTACAGTCAAGTCAATAAAAAATAAATCAGAACTTTTAGTTATATCTCGTAAAACCATACTTCTTTTGTGGAAGAAATTATTCAACAATTTGCTTAAGTATAAAAGCAAATTTAGAACACAATATTATATCCATTAATTGATTTGGAGGGATAATTTTTATAACGCGGAACTGTGTGGCTTGACATCTAACGAGTATAAATCAGCAGGACATTCTCACTTCATAATGCTGGTTTTGTCTAATACACATACTAAATAATAATAGGTGATTGAAATATGGATGCAAAATAATTGTTAACTGATGAACTGTAAACCGAGTGCATCTCCTGTTGTTACAAATCCTACATGCAAAATCTAAATGCACTTGGATTTTAACCCATAGACATAAGCAAAGGTGTTCCTTTGGTATGCTTGATTAAACAAATCATGATTTATAGGCAAGTACAAATAAGGGCTTCAATGTGAATCTTCAATCGAAAAGATTCCAATGCCTAGGTATCTTGTCTAAGAATTGCATAATCTAAATTCAATCATCCATCTTCTTCTCCGATGACTTTGAATTTTTTGTGAACTTCTGCCATCTTTGCTTGTTTTTCTCAGTTGTATTAAAATTTTGAGAAAATTTTGTAAGCCCCTGTCTAAGTGCTCCAAGATTAACCCCATTCCCAACCAGGATACTTGTTACTCCCATTTTCGAAACCTGCCAGTTTGAATATAAACATGTCGGCTCAATGGCATGCACAAAAAGATTTTTAAAACAGAGGAAAAGCAAAGCCATCTCATGCATGAAGCTTGGAGATATATCCAGCAGTTGGATAGGATTAACTTGCAATGAAACAAACACTAGTAATGAAAAAGATCAAACAGAGAAGTAATTGTTATTTTTACCGCTTCAATATTCCTATCCTCATCATCAAAAAAGAGCATAGAGTTGAAGGGAATCCCAGTTCTTGAATGAACCCTCTGGAAATGCTCTGTTTTGTGTGTCCAACTAGAAAAGATTTCCTGAATAATCATAGTCAAAATCAAACACCAGAAATGATTGATGTATGAAAACAAAATTTGTTGAACGCCAAGTTTATATGGTACAAATTTGTCATTTAGAAAGAGAGAAAAAGAAGCCACAATTCTGGTTATCCACATCAAACAGAAAACAAGGAAACAGAAGAAGAGAATAAATAATCCTAACAGAGAGATTTATAAACTCACTTGGGCAACAAACATTGGCTTTATGTTCAATTTTTCAAGAAATGTCCTTGCAATATCTGCAGTTGGTGATCTGGAAGCAATTGCTACATCTATCCCCTTGTCCTTCAGCGCATGTAATATGCCTTTTGCATGGGGATACAATGATGGCATATCACGTTTTGAGCGGCATTCACTGAAATTTGACCGCAATTATGTGGACATTAGATCATCAAAGTCTAATAAGATCATCAAAGTCTAATACGATCATTAGCAGGGAACAAAGAGGCGAAGTAGCTACAAAATAAAGATGGCTACACGTTCTTATGGTGACAAGAGATAGAATTCTTTTTCTATTACCATCATTAGGATGTATGGATAGAGATTTTTGCATGTGACAATGATACAAGGGGACAAAAGGTAAAAAGGATAATCTCATATTGTTGCATGATATTCATTGCTTTTGCTTCATTTATAGGCTATTATTTTATAATAAGACAACACAGGAAGCCATTAGAACCAAAGAATTGCAGAGTCCGTCATTCACATTGTATCCTACAGGAAAAGCTCACAGTTAAAACAAGTCTTTGAACAAATTTAAGAATCGAGATTCACGGGAAGACCGTACAAAACACAGAAACCAATACTCATTCATTAATCACATGCTCATATTACTCGGTTCAGTTCAGAGTTCAGATAAAGCTACAAACAAGACGAAAGAGCAAGAATAAGACTCCACACCATCGACTCACATCCTCTCACCAACACGTCCCAACCCAAAAACAACAAAAGCCCCACTATGGAGAGGCAAATATCTAGTCTTTGACAATTTCGTGGCGGTATAATATGCCTTCAACAACAATTATATGGAGCACAAGAAAACAAAAGGAGAAGACAAACAAAGGCATAACTTGTTATGAATTGCAAAAATGAACCCAAATTTTGATAAGACCCAGAATCTAGGAAGAAGAAAAGAAAGAAAATTGAAGAGATAACATAACAATCTAAGAATATGAGTATAGAAAAACACAAGCACACGTGAAAACGAAGAAAAAGAGAAGAGCAGCAACATACCAATAGAAAGGCCAGAGAGTGTAGTCGAGATCGAAGACCACCAATCTGGGCAATACTTGAAACATGCCTATTATCTGAACTGCTTCGTTTTTCACCTTCTCCAGGTCTCCCATCTCTCTCTCTCTCTCTCTCTCTGTGACGAATCTGGACACGAAACCTTCTCTAATTTGTTCCCCTTTCCTTTGGAGTTTGGACGTTCCGTTCCAATAAATATCTTTTGCTTTAGCTTTTACATTTCTTCTTAATTAAATATTACTGTAATATTAATAAAAAAGACCATTTATTTAATTTATTTTTTATAACTGATTAAATATTAATTTTAAAATAAAATAATTTTAATTTAAAAATTATTAATAAATATACTTTAAATTTTAAAATAATTTATCTTCAAATTTTATCCAATATATAATTATTATCTATAATTAAATTAATATAAAATAATTTTTATTTTATTAAAAATAGAAAATAAAATAAAAACTAATGACAATTAATGCTTGTTATTGTCATTTTAAGCAAACCGCGAGGTCGAAAATTTTCTAATGGAACCACATCAGTTAATAAATATTCAATGTATTTGAAATTTTATTGAATATATCCCAATTTCATAAATAATTCCAGATTATGGATTTCGATAGTCTTCAAAATAGGTGGTTATATTTAAATGTCACAGCTGACTCTGAAAATAAAATATTGGCAGATTTAAGCAATTTATTTTTCTATACGATTGTTAAATTAAAACGCTTTAAGTATATTTTTCAAGAAAGAAATTACATGGCAATTGCATCTAATGGTAAAAGAAAAACAATAACTTTTAATGTGTTTTTATCAGTTCTTAATTATTCTCATTTTATATTTTTTTCTTTTGAATTCTTTAAAGACATTTCGTTTGTTAAATATATTATTAATTTATTTTTAAAATATTATATACTAATTATTAGAAATATATTTATCAATTTAATTTGATAATAAATTAAGTATTTATTAAATAAAATTTTAATTTTATTCATTTCTATATTAATAAATAAGATGTTTATTTTTATGATTTATTAGTTTATCATAACTATATTTCATTACATTTATCAAAAAACACATTCGACTTATTTATAGATGGGGAAGTTTAACACAAATCTTACTATTAAACAAATTCATCAGTTTACGGGGATTGTAAATTATGGAAATAATTATAAAAAAATTTCATACTTTATTCAATTTTATAATTATAGCTTAAATTTAAAATATGATAACTAAATTTTCAAACTTTCTTTTTTCAATTTTTATCCAACATTAATATTTCTATTAAATTTGTTGACATGACTTATCATTTATTTAAAAATCTTAAACATTTATATACGTATTATTTAATTAAATTAAATAATTAAGTTTAACTAAATTGCATAATTTGATTATACTATCGGATTAAAGATAACTAAACTATGTTGGTTTAGGTCTGAAATCCCTAAATCAAACCGTGAGTCTCGAATTCAACCATAATCCTCATGTTTAACAATCTTATGTCCCTCACTTCCTTCTAATACCAACACGTACCAAAACCCCACCTTTTCTGGCTTTTGCTCTCGTCCACTACGCGACAACGAACATCACCCCCGCAACAGGCCCTCAAAGAAATATCAGTCACACTTTGAGTTCTAGAGAGAAAGAAAAAAAAAAAAAACCCTGCAGCTTCCTAGTCTTAGGCCTAGGCCATGACAGCTTGATGTGGGCATCTCTGAATCACGGTGGAAGAGCAATATTCCTTTAAGAAGATAAGATTTGGATTAATCAGATCAACGAAAAGCTCCCAACTTTAGAGTCCTACCACGCGACATATGACACCAAAGTGCACCAAAACGATAAGCTCATGAAAAGAGATGGCGTAGAGGAGTGCAAGGTGGTGACTACGGGTTTCCTACAGAAGTTTATGATACAGATTAGGACTTGTTCATGGTTTATGCACCAAAAGGGTATCACAAAGAAGATCTAAGGAGGATGACAGCGATATACACAGCGGGGTTAATGGCGAGGAATAGGAAGGAAGGAGGGACAAACGTATTTGTGCATGATGTGGACATAGTTGTTGAGGACAAGTTTTTAAAGGCTTTTCTTTATGAAGGGTCCTTGGTTGAACAAGAAGGAAAGTTGTGACACTTTATTATTCCTAGTCACAAGACTCGCCTGGGTAAACCTTTTTGTCCTTAGAGGTTCAATCTCTTCCTTTCCCTGTTTGTTGGTTCTTGTTTCATTCTTCTTTTTTGAATTCTTGCTCTTGTCATATGTTCAGTTATATTTAATTAGTTAGTTTAATTAATTCTAACATTTATAAGTATTTTGAGTTTCTCGTCACGTCAGTAAACTTAACATAGACAAATTAAAGTTCGAGCTATAATTGTAAAATTGATCAAATTTTGGGATTTTTTTGTAATTAAACCTAACAATAAAATGTATAAATATTTATATAAAAAATTACATATAAATTATATATAATAAAATTTTATAAATTATAAAAATTACATTAAGTCATTTTAATCATTAAAAGATTTTCATCATTCCATAATGCTGCAAAACATTATAGTAGTATCATTTACAAAAAGAAACATAAATTAGTTATAACTAATATGATCATTCCATATTTATCTAACAACTCTATCCCACTTCCGAGATATACTTAGAAATTGTGTTACAATGTTATCATACTCCACTTGATTGGTTAACCAATGTAAAACATATTGGTCGACTAATATAACTATTAGTTGACTAACGCCCTAACGACTGGTGAATATAGTGTCTTTGATGCATACTAGTCGACTAGCTCTGTAAGTAGTCATTATATCGTCTAATTCTTGGCTCTAACAATTAGGAAGAGTCTTAAAACACTACAAAGTGTTTTCATTGATTTAGAATCAAGAAGCATTTGGATATAATTTATAGACATTTCTAAATGTTTTTAAATCATTTGAGTATCGTTATCTCTTAATCAATACTTACAATTATTAGTAAGTATCTATTCGTGAGCTTATATGAAACCTTAAGGTTTTGGAGTTTATTTTTTCTTCCTTTTTTGTAAGAGAGTTTATGAGATTGTAAGAGAAGTGTAGATTGTTAAAAAGTCTAGAATGAATGACCTCTGGTGGCTTTTATATTCGATTGTTGTATATTTTTTGTTGGATTTTTACCTAATATGCTTCAAGTTATATTATATAACGGCTGATATTGGATGAACATTTAAATTATTATCATGATCATTTCTCATCTCCAGACCTCACTCCTCAATGAGATTTATACTTAGTGTTGTTGTTGTTGATAATTACTCATAATTAATTTCTTAATTAATGTATTTGTAAAAATAGACAAAAAGACTAAGAATATATGAAATATATATATATATAAGATAATTTTGATTGTTTTTAAATTATTAGCATTCATAATTATAACATGAATTTGTAAAAGTAAACAAAAAGTTTAAGAATAAATGAAATATATAAAAGATAATTTTGATTGTTTTTAAATTATTAGAGAAATTATAGTTTAAAAATTATTTTACCATTATATACAAAGTTATGATTTATAGAGGTTAAGCTATTGACGATAACAATTTATATGGATTTGTATCAATTGATTTATATCAATTAATCTCTAACTTATACAACACCATATATATTGTTAACTTTATACAACAACATACTACAACTAGGAATATATTGGTATTTTTAATGTTTAAAGAAATAATCATAACTCTCTTAAATTTGAAAAAATAATTTTAAAATTATCAAGAAAATTTTTATTTTTTCAAATTTTCAAAAAGAAATTTTCCTTATATTTTCATTTAAAAAACAATGACCAAACATATATAATATGAACATCACACATAGACCAAACAAATATTACCGAAAAACTAAACCTAAATTTGAAATTAAACTCAAACTAATTAAATTTAATATAGATTAGTAACTTATTCTAATATGTTAAATTATTGATTTAAATTAGTTTTAGTTATTTGAGATCAAATTTAAAAGTTGGGTTAAATCACTTGTCAATAGTATTTTGAGTAGTTTACATGTGTTATTCATGTTAAGTTGGGTTAAATAACCATTTCAATAATGTTATGTGTTATTAAAGTTAAGTTGGGTTAGATAAAGTGGGAGAGGCCCAGATAAATATGAGTGAAGTTCCAGCTGTAACAAAATGGGGGTTAGAAGTCTGCAAAACAAAAGATGAACAATGAAGTAAATGGTGTTGCAGAGAGTTAAGAGAACTTGAGGTCAAAACATAAAGTTTAAAGTGTTCTAAGCGTGTTGGACACTTTTCTTAAAGTGTTACTTGCACCCACTATACTTGCAAATCGGGCTAAGGCCAAATTACTTCTAGGATACAAAGAATACAAGAACATTCAAGTTGCAAGAGTATAAATGTTATTCAAGAATTATGAATGTAGAGATTGTGTTGGTAAAAGTTGTTAAAAAATAAAAACATTTTTAGTCTTGACTAAAACTCATGTATATATAGAGCTTTTAGAACATTCATATTTGTTCATTACCAATCACAACTTTTGGAAAGGAAAGAGCCTTCATAACAGTCACGTTTATTCACTACAAGTCACAACTCTTGGAAATGAAGCAACCCTTCAAAACAGTCACGTCTTTTTATTACAACTTATAACTCTTGGAAAGGAAGCAACCCTTTATAATAGTCATGTTTGTTCACTACAAGTCACAAATCTTGTAAAAAAACAACCCTTCATTTCCAAATTTGACTTTATTATATCACAAAATAATTTCCAACAATCTCCCACTTAGTTTGTGACATAAGAAAAAAGACACATCATAAACAAGAAATCATGCCTAAAGGAAGGTAGCTTTCGCCTTACCTTCCTATAGTACAAACATATCACAAAACCCAAAGGAAAGGTTTAGACATATCACACACATGAACCTTCTTAGCATTCAATTAATTCACATTATAATTTTAGCACTATTATCGAGCATGTGATCATCCTAATTCATGATCATATACAACAGATTACTTTAAACTCTTGCTAGAAACAGCACCATTTCTAATGATCATATAGGTGAAAAGTGTTCTAGATATGTTTACATAACCATAACACAAGCACTCAAGAATAATTTCATTATGAGATTTCTCTCAGTCTTCTCACTTAACAGTAACAAATTGCAGTACTAATTACTTGGAATGGTTTACACAATCTTAGTGCTCACAACCACTAATCAACTTGTTATTACCCTTTAAACTTTACAATCTAGGAGTAGTACTAAAAGAAGGTTAGGTTACCATTGTAGTGATTTTTTATTAAAAAGTTTTAATCTCATTCCAGATGTCGTCGAACTAACTAAATCTCTTACAAGAGGTTTAGTAAACAGATCCACCAAATTGTTATATATCCTTACATAAAGAATTGAGAAGACATCTCTATTTAGCATTTCTCTAATAAATGCATGTCTTAAGCTTATATGTCTAGATTTACCATTATACACTTTGTTCAATGCTTTAGGCATAGTAGACTCACTATCACAATGTAACGTTATTGTAGGCATGGGACGAGGTCAAAGATCTATATCCAACAATAAATTCTTTAGCCACTCAGCCTCCTTACAAGTAGGACATAGAGCCATAAATTCAACTTCCATAGTAGATGAGTAATCACCGTTTGTTTCTTCGAAGCCCAAGAAACAGTTCCACCATTAAGCAAGAATACCCAACCACTTGTAGGTTTTTGGTCACTAATGCTAGTAATCCAACTAACATATGAAAATCCTTAAAGAACATTTGGAAAACTATTATAAAAGAGTAAAAAATCTTTTGTCTTCTTAAGATATCCCAGCACTCTTTTAATAGCTTGCCAATGCTCTTAGCTAGGACTTTTAATGTATCTAGCTAGTCTACACCCCGAGTATGAGATATGTAGTCTAGTGCAACTCACTGCATACATTAGACTTCCAATTATACCAGCATATTCAAGTTGTGCAACTGGACTACTTTCATTCTCATGCAAATTAAAGTTAGGATAAAAAGGAGTACTTACTTCTTTCACATTCAAATGTTAATATTTCTTCATGATTTCCTCACTATAATATGATTGAGAGAGTGCAAAACTCCACTATTTTTCTTAACTTTAATGCCTAGGATAGTATCTACTTCATCGAGATCCTTCATCTTGAATTTAGAAGAAAGATACTTTTTAGTTTCAACCACACCTTTATATTTAGGACTAACAATGAACATGTCATCTATATAGAGACAAATGATCACCCCATATTCTTCATTGAATTTAGAATAAATTCACTTATCAGCATTATTATATCTAAATCCATATGAGAGTAAAACAGATTCAAATTTCTCATGCCATTATTATATCTAAATGTTCTTTGGTTATCAAGGACTCTATAGTCTACACACCCAAAAACTTTCAAATATGTCAAGTTTGGCTTCATTCCTTTCCATACTTCATATGGAGACACTTTAGTCTTTAAGGATGGAATTCGATTATGCAAATGACATCAGCCAATAAAGCCTCACCCCAGAGGTTTTTCAGCAAACCTGAACTTAAGAGGATAAAATTAACTATATCTTACAGAGTTCTATTTTTTCCTTTCATCCAAACCATTCTGCTGGGGAGTATATGGTGCACTAGTTTGGTGTATAATACCATTTTGTTCACAAAATTTTGAGAACTCATTAGAGAAGTATTCTCCTCTTTTATCACTTCTTAAAATTTTAATCTTTTTACTTAATTTATTTTCAACAAGAGACTTATATGTCTTAAACGTATTAAATGCTTCATCCTTGGTTTTCATCAAATAAACATGCACAAATATAAAACAATCATCATAAAAGTATTGAAGTATTTGTTACCACCTCTTGTTAAAAAAACCATTAAATTCACTTATATCTGAATGCACTAAATCAAGCAATTTTGTATGTCTTTAAACTTTAGGAAAAGTAAGTTTGGTTATCTTTGCTTATATGCATGTGTCACATTTCTTATTCATTTAGCCATTATATAAGAATAGTCCTTTTGTATACATATAATGAATCACTTTATGACTAATATGTCCTAATCTACTATGCCATAAAGAATAAAAAGCATCAACCAAATAAAGAGAAACATCATTCACTTCATTAAGACTAAGCTTAAACATGCCATTATAAGAATATCATTTTCCTACAAAAATATCATTCTTAGACAATATTACATTGTTTGACTCAAGTACAGCCTTCAAGTCCTTCTTGTTTAGGATATTCTCAAAAACAAGGTTCTTATTCATATCCGGAACATGAAGAACTCCAGTGAGCACCAACTTTTTGTCGAAAATGAATAGCAAATGCACATCTCCCTTTCCATGCATCTTGGCTTTCACACCATTGTCCACGACCACTTCATGTCCTTCAAGAACTTCATAGTTCTTGAATTGTTCCCTGTTATTGCATACATGAATTGCTACATTGGAATCATACCAACAATCCTTAGAAGGAATTGATGTTGTTATGTGAAGTTCCGTCACAATATTAAGAGTCAAGGTTATAATTTCTACATATTCATCAATAAGGTTAGCAATGGGAAAGTTGTTTCCTTTTTTCTTCTTGTTGGATATACAGTTGGCCTTATAATGTCCTTTCTTTCCACAATTGTAGTAAACCCGATTCTTTTTCTTGTCTTTAGCATTAGCATTGTTAGGTTTCTTCCTTTTAGAATTGTTAGATTTCTTCTCATCCACAAAATTCGCCTTTGGATCTCCTTCAACTTCTTTTCTTTGAAGAATTCTTGAACCTTCTTCAATTCAAAGATGCTTTAAAACACTACCGATAGTTAAAATTTCAGAAATTTGCAACAACTTCTTTTGATAATCATTCCAAGAAGAAGGCAACTTAGTAATAATTGGCCCCTACGTGTAATGATTCTGAAATTTAAACACCTAAGTCTTTAAGTTTTAAAACAATCAGTTGTAAATTGTGGATTTGATCCATAAGAGAAGAACCATCAGTAAATTTAAACTCAAGATATCTTTTAATAAGAAAAGTATCTACACCTTGCTTTTGAGATGCATATTCACATTCAAGCGACGCCCAAATCTCCTTTGGACTCTTCAAGGTGGTAAAGAGATTATAAAGGCTGTCTAAGAGGATGTTGAGAATGTGACCCTTGCAAAGCAATTCATCTTCTTGGCGCTTGTCTCATTCATCCTTCCTTGTGTCTACTTCACCCTCCTTTGGAAGAGGAATTGTAGGAAGAGTGGACCAAGTACATATGCAATTTTCTAAGTAATGAGGAAGAACATCATTTTGTCCTTCCAATGATTGAAGTTGGTGTTGGTTCCATCAAGGCTATCTAACTTCACAGAGTCTTGGTTCATCACTTTAAGATTGGATTCTTGAGTGGACTCTATGATAGCAACAAATAACACTTTAAGATTGTAATAGAATCGAGGTTAGAAGTCCACAAAACAAAGGATGAATAATAAAGTAAATGATGTTGCAAAGAATTGAGAGAACTTGAGATCAAAACACAAAGTTTAAAGTGTTCTAGGCGTGTTGGATGCTTTCCTTAAAGTGTTATTTTCTCCTATTCTACTTACAAACCGGATTAAAGACAAATTACTTTTAGGATATAATGAACAAAAGAACATTCAAGTTGCAAGAATATAAATGTTCTTCAAGAATTATGAATGCAGAGATTGTGTTGTTAAAAGTTGTTAAAAAAATTTTTAGTCTTTACTAAAACTCATGTATAGATAGAGTTTTCATAACAGTCATGTATATTTAATATCAATTACATCTTTTAGAAAGGAAGCAATTCTTCAAAACAGTCACGTCTATTTACTACAATTCACAACTTTAACAACTCTTTGAAAAAAAACAACCCTTTAAAATAGTCACGTTTGTTCATTACAACTTACAACTCTTAGAAAGAAAGCAACTATTCAAAATAGTCACTTTTATTCACTACAAGTCACAACTCTTAAAAAAGAAGCAACCCTTTGCTTTCAAGTTTGACTTTAACTACTTATATCACAAACTAATTTCCAACACCGACCTCGTCAAATCTACTTCATTTCTTTTCATCTCTTTCTTAAAAATAATTTCCTTTTTATTTTAAGAAAACTCTCTCCAATAAAATAGAAAATTTCGAAAAAAAATACCAATTACCAAAAGACACTAAGGTTTGTGATATTTAGCCACCATTATTAAGCCGACATAGTTTATATCACAGATTTAGATCAGATCAGTGTTATTTTTGTGGATTTAGATCAGATCAGTGTTATTTTTGTGGACAACTAGGTCATTATACAAAAAGATGGCTTAAAAAGTGTTTTTGTTATTATTTTTTAATAAATGTCAAGGAAAAATATTTTCTAAAAACATAAAATTTAAAAAGTATAGCTTTAAAGATCATAAATTTTTTTAAAAATTAACTAAATTCTTTAAGAAATATGTATCTTTTATTTTTATATATTTATTTCAATTAACTATAATTTATTAGATTTTATTAAATTATTTAATGAAAAAATAACGTTTTGAGTGCTCCGCAAGCGTGAAAAAGGATCGAAAAGTATTGCTTCTCTTTAGATTGTATGTCTGCTTGTGTGCTTTTTGCCTTTTTCTCTGATCCTCTCGATACACTATCAAACTTATTACTAGGACTTTAATTTGTTCAGCAGCGGATTACACCTAAGCTTTGAGATTCATACTCGCATTGACAAGCTGCCACGTGTTTTGGAGTTAACAGTAAAATGTAATCAAATTAAACCTAAAGTGCCTATATTTTGTTGTCGTTTTACATAACCAGACCCCAAAAACGACCGGGAGTAAGCAAATGTCTCGATTAATTGACAGCTAAAACTTTACAAACCACAAACTTTAGTTTATTAA
>JANSVA010000217.1:41196530-41208105 GCA_025504915.1 Erythroxylum reticulatum | reverse complement strand
CCAGCTTCTCCTTCATAATCATTTGCAGTATTACCACTCCCAAGCTGTAGATATCATTTTGTTTGGTTCCAACACCTGGTATTGAGTCGGGGAAATGTTAATTAATTGACAGTGTCATTATAAAGGAATCTCGAATGGTTTTACTTAAAACTTACCATCGCGAATTGTTCATTAATTAATGGTTTAGCTTGACACTTACCATTGGTCATAATTATTGGATCAGTATATCCAGCAGTGCCAAGTTTCAGATATTCTCCTTCTGCTGTAACAGTCCCAAAATCAGCCAGTTTGGGATTAAGACCCTGGTTCAATATCAAGTAGAATTAGCAAAAGTGTCAATAAAGATAGTAACCTTGGTGATCAATTCTTATTAAAATTACTGCTCTATGCATTGTACATGTTAAATTTCTAAGGTAAGATCTCTTAGTTAGCTTGTGTTTGACCTTATCCAAGAGAATATTTTCAGGCTTTAGATCACGGTAAATTAGTGGTGGGGAGTGACCATGTAGCTCCTCCACTGCACAAGCTGCCCCAGTGATAACCTTAAGTGTGGTGCGCCAATCAAGATCTATTCGGAAATTGGCACAAAAGTAGTTGTTACTGTAGGCTAATGAATGAAGCATAATAGACTGCAACTAAATCAAATATTTTAATTAAGCTTTTATAGAACGAAGCCAACTTGATTCGATATATATATATATAGTCATTAAAATTTTTCTGGTCAAATAAGGGACCAGGGTTTCAGATTGCGGAGATTTCAGAGAAAACTAAACCCTACTTGACATTATTGATTGTTGAAAAAGCTGACAAGTGCAGGAACAGTTCTTAATGAACCTAGGGAAAAATATTGAACTTAGATAAAGCTTGCAACTGGTAGTCATCAAGGCTATCTACTACCAATCCAATCCAACAATCATATGAACATATAGTTATTTTTTGCTCAAATGTAATAATAGAAGAATCAACTCCAATAACTATTAACTGTTCACGAAAAAATAGAAAGAGAAGGAGGGGAAAGGCCATTATACTTCAAATCTAATCATGTTTAAAATAGGTGTTTGCATATTATATTTAGACATTACCTTGTAATTTACTCATGACACTTCCATTTTGCATCAATGGGTAGACAAGGTAAAACTTGTCTACAGTTTCGCAATGGCCAATCAGCATAATGATATTTGGATGTCTAATTGCACTCAGGTATTTGATTTCAGCCTGGAAACACAAGGGAGAAGAAAAAATGTTATTAACTTTTACAAATTATAGATTCAGGACTAATACTTTGTTTGAGGTACCAAGCAAAAAAAAAAAAAAAAAAGGCCATTCCTGCAGCCCAAGAAGTACAATTGAAACAGAGACAATTAAGAATAATTCAGATTCAGAAAAAGGGAAGGCGATGGTAGATGAAAAAAGAAAGAAAGAAAGAAAAAGCAAAGTGGGGTTTGATTCATGGATTAGATAGGTGCATTTGTTTGTCTACAATCATGAGGAACATCCCTTAATTGTGAATGGCTTAAAAGGAACAAGTTCGTCAGTTCACCCCCACAGAGCAATTATCATTATACTTCTAATAAAAGAAGGGACGAAAAGGGCTTCTAATAGAATACATAAAATGCCTTTTTCATGGGAATTCTGCAAACAGGGATTTGTCCTATAGCAGCACTTAATTCTAAAAATTAGTCCAAAACAATGTTTAACTGAAATGTTGCAAAGCAATTTAAGAATTGAACATCATCTTCTTTTGCTTACTTCCCACTGATTCCTCATTTTCTCTTCTGTGTTGCGAGAGACCTTCACAGCCACTTGCAGGCCATTAACATTCCTCTCGTCCCTTCCACGGATGGTGCCCCCATAAACAGTACCAAATCCTCCATAGCCAAGAAAGCGGTTGGTGTCGAAACAATTCGTATAATCACTCAATTCCGAAGGAGTGAAAGGGATTATTGTTGAAGAACCTGCAAAACAAGAATTGAACTGTTTTGGCAGATGATAAAAACCATTTTATTTGTCTAAGCACCTACTATAAGCAAATTGGGTTTAGGCTTAAGCTACTCGTGCATAATCAAATTTGCGCATGGGTGACAATTCTTAAGAAATCAATCAAGGTGTTACTCATCATCCATTAATCAAATTCTCCAGCTCTCTACAGGAGCTATGATATGGTTAGGCAATGCAATGATAAAGTTCAGGAATTTTGTTGCAACCCTCACTTCCTTTGGAAACTTGAGGCCACAAATAGCATGCAAATAAGTTCTGTGGAGCTTAGGAGGCAGAATTCAGAAATCTACTAAAGTAGGCAAGAAATTAAAGAGACTACACTAATAAAGTAGTTGCTAGCTATGCTAGTTGTGTGATGGTGATGCCAGGTGTATGTGCTATAATAAAAAGAAATTTTTCAATCTTAATGATGCCCTTGTCTTGTTTGTAGTTCCGGTAACACCAAACGGTGCCGATCACCGGTGGCAAGGGAAATTTAGTTATTGGAACTAAAATAACTACAAACGGTGGGAGTGATGGCTGAGCCGCTGGAGCAGGTGCCAGAATTCACAAGTTCCACTATGGTAGTGGTGGTAGAGGTTTCTTACCGTCCACCGTCCCAACGGGACGTCCGACTTGCAACCACCGAAACGAGAAAGGCTGCATTTTCTGAATTTGAATAGAGATATTTAAATAGAATATTGGGAAGATCTCCCAAGTTTTGATATTGTATAGCGGCTTGCTAAATAAAAGAGTTGAGAGTATATGGTACCCATAAACCCACTGCATATGGTACAGTGGTACCTACTGCACAAGTCATAAAATGAGATGCTTTTTGTAATAAAGATAAACCGATTAGGTGTTTGTTTAGTGTGGCGGAAGTGATAAGAAGACAATTTAGGTGTTTGTTTAGTGTGGCGGAAGTGATAAGAAGTCAATTTAATTACATTGTTTACGAGTTTTTCAGCCTCTAAACCGCGTGGCACGTGAGAAGATGTAGCGCAGAGGAAGGTATTGGTTCATTTTCAGAATGATATGGTGTGAGGTTGGGGGTAGTCCTGATGGTTAGAAATGGGTATGTGGGAGTCTGATTCTGTTCATAAATGGTAGAAGAGTAATTGCCCTTTTGGTTCTTGGTAATGACTTTTAAGATATATATATATATACATACATATAATATTTGTCCAAGCTTACTACTTGCTGGTTTCTTTTGACGATATAAATAAGGGAAAGTTACCATGTGGTAACTTACGGCATACTATCCCAATAAATGGAGTATACCGTATGCGGGTACAAAGACCTTGGGGTCTTGTTGGCATCTGAGAAGTCAATGGTGTTGTGGAGGGAGGGGAGAAAGCTCGAACGCCAAGGGTAAGATCTATCCAATCTGTCTTTCCTATCTGTTTCTCTTGATTTGGTCTAATTGAAACACTCTCTTCCTTCCCCGATCTGGTTTACGTCTTTTTCCAGGCGGAACTGTTCTGAAACTTTCCAAGAATCCATTGCTTTCCCTCTCCTGACGAGGTTGAACAAGTTTAATCATTAGTGTTTAATTGAAATTTTCATGTAAAACGATTTGCGAATGATGACGTTTTGGAAATTCTCTGTGAGATGGGATCCAGGAAACTCATCGTCACAGACTTTGAGCTTTCATTTGTTAAGCAGAAGAATGAGTTCAGCGATTATGGTTGTTTTCAGGAAACATGCAGTGGCTTCATAGTTGTTTATTGCTGTTGGGTTTCTCTTTTTTGCTGTGTAAATCTTATGTTTTTAGTCATTTTCTATCTAGCAAGCAAATGAAAAAGAAAAGTAGAGAATATAAAGCCTTGTGAAAGAATAAACAGGATGGCTATAACGTTTTTTTTTTTAACCTAGTTGTATATAAAGTTCTATTTATTGCAAAAGGAAATGGGATAGTAACAACTAAAAAAATACGTACCTATAAGCAGGAAGTTGTTTCTTAGCAGTTAACAGTTGATAGTTATTAACATTAGGGGGAAAAAACAGTTAACAGTTGACAGTTGACAGTATACATATATATATATATATATATGTAGTAATGTATGTATGTATATAAAATTATAAATACTAAACAGTTGCTTACAATTACTACTTTCTTTTGGGTAATCGTAAATTGGCTGTTAAAGATGATTTTCTTGTGTTTGGTAATGATGAGATCTTTTGTTTTTTTTGGATGATGTGAGGAATGCAAACATTTTGGGTGAACGACATGTGTACTCAGCTATATTGGCTTTGGGTCCAGTGTCTCCAATTTGTTGGAAAGCAGCCAACTTCAGATCCAGAGAGGCTGTCCCCATATATTATTCTTCGTATTGGTTGGAAGGCTTTTTGGTGTGCCTAAACTTATGTCTTGCCCTTTTATTTTTTTTTTTTTTTGAGATCTAAAGAAGATCACAGAATTGTTAAACACTTCGTGGCAAACTTAAAAAGCAACCC
This sequence comes from Erythroxylum reticulatum, assembly GCA_025504915.1. Lineage (NCBI taxonomy): Eukaryota > Viridiplantae > Streptophyta > Magnoliopsida > Malpighiales > Erythroxylaceae > Erythroxylum > Erythroxylum reticulatum. Next base: position 41,203,671 of record JANSVA010000217.1, on the reverse strand, counting down.
ACTTTCACTAAAGTTCCAATTCTGAGACTACTGCTACTCTATTTGTTCCAGTGACTGTGTCTAGGTACGGTCCGTTGTTTGGGCTTTTTGACTTTATCAAGGAAAAACAATAAAGAACATGACTTGTTTTTATCTCATGTCTTCCTCATTTGTCTCTTCTTTTCTCTGGCAAGACAATGCGAAATATCAATTATATGTTGTATGTACTTGCATTTACAAGGCTTTTAGATTCTTCTGCACGGTGTAAGACTAAAGTGCGTTCTTTTATTCCATAGAAAATGTTTCTATAAATAGTTAGTTACAGATTACCACTTATGCAGTAAGTTCTCATTTCTGTTGCTTCCTATGTATAATGAAATGGTTTACGGGGACCAACATATGTACTTATAGTACGCAAATAGACTCCATTTTAAATAGAAAATTAGGACAAGAAACAATTTCGCTACAATAAAAAAAGGAACAAAAGTCTATCCTAAAATTTTAAACCTTTTTTTAATCACATCGAGGGAACAAAATATAATGAACCCAAAATTTTTTATTATATTGAAAAAATGAAAATTAATAAAATCCTAACTTTTCTAGCCGAAATAAAAAGGAACCACAGAAAATAAGAATTAAAACCCACAAACGGCACAAAAATTTTAATAAAAAGATTAAAATTTAAAGAATCTTCATGTTAATAACTTTTATGACTATGCATTAGTTACTTTTATATATCAACAAATGCTTTATCATATATAAGCATAATTTAATTAATATGAGATAAGATGATGAACCACTAAAACAATGATCACATAATTTAGCAAGATAAACATAGAATTTACAAGTCAAAAGCGATTAATAATAATCCATAATGGATAGGAATGACAACGAACTAAATTAAACTACATATGACCTGAATCCAACTCTAACAACTTGAAGCCAAACTTGAGAGTTTTAAATACCTTTATTAAGTTACACTTTTTTTTCTTTCACACTCTCACCAAGTAATTAAAAGAAGGAACATCTTTAACTCAATTAAGTATATTCTAAACATGATAAAATAGAGATGAAGATTACATCATAAATCTATTTTCTATTAAATAAGAAGAGTTCATAAATTCCTTCATACTACATTTTCATAAAATCTTAAATGTGGCTCATAGTCAAATGTGTACGAAGCATTAAGTTCACTATCCAACTTAATGCTTTGTATCCACTTAATCCATGTATAGTTTTTCTTTGAAGAGGAAAACCACATGATTTTATCATTTCTTACAAGGATACAGGTTTGTTAACGGCAAACCTGTACAAAAGTATTTCGAAAGATAGTCAAAGGAGATATAATAATAGTAAAACAAAAAGCTATATACCAGGGTAATGATACCTATAAGAATCTTCTTAGAAACCTGAATGAGCAACTCTTATCGTTTAAAGAGTATATACTACTGTGAAGTATTTCAAAACATATCAAGAGTGTATACTACAGTGAAGGCTCTGTGAAGGGACTATGATATGGCGATAGAGCCGCTGTGTCCTCGGCCTCGTTCGCAAATTCTAGTGCCTCATCAGAGACTATAGCTCTGGTGCAAAGATCACGTAGAAAGGCATCAGAGGTGGTGGAGGCAAGTGTGCCGACCACCGGCAATGTTCGAGCATAAACAATATCCCTATTAGCAGAAACAAAGCATTAAAATATATAAGAGACAAACAAAAAATGAACAGAGAGACGCATAATACTTTTCTCATAATTTATTGGGCAGGAGACAAAACCTTTTATAGGCTATACATAGAAACTAAATACCAAAAATAATGACCCACTACTTTGCTAGAAAATAATAAAATAAACAAACTTGACATATTTGACCAACAGGCTTGACCGAAGTTATACGAAAACATTAAACTTAGTGAACTACTTATAGACCACGTGACTTCATTTATTTTGAATCAGTTTTAACACACCCCCTTGATTCAAAATAACATACTCTAAGTTGTTATCGAAAATAATCATACTTGAGCTGTGACAAAGACTTGGTAAATAAGTCTACAAGTCGATCATTTGTGTTACAAAACTCTAGCACCATTTCTCAACCTGCCACTAGATTGCGAATGAAGTGATGCCAGATGTCTATGTGCTTTGTCATGTTGTGAAAGGCTGGATTCTTTGTCATTGCAATAGTAGCTTTGTTATCACACAAAATTTCAATTGCAACAGTTTATTTTTGGCCCAAATGAACAAGTATTCTTCTTAGCCACACAGCTTGACAAGTAACTCCTGATACTAAGTTAAAAATATAGCTCGAAGTGCTCCTTCTATCATCCAAAGAACCTGCCTAATCACTGCCAGTGTAATTAGATAATTTGAAATTTGATACTTTGGAGTATCAATCCCAAAATTACACGTTCCAGCAACATATCTCAAAACTCTCTTAGTTGCTCCAAAGTGATGATGTGTTGGATTATGCATAAACCGGATAAAACATTAATAGAAAATGCAATGCTAGGGTGTGTAGGGTCAAATAATTTAATCCATCAATCAACCTTCGAAAATAGGTGGGATCACATTTCTTCATGTCATCTTCAAATTGCAATTTTTCATTTTAATTCATTGGTGTGGAGACCTTATTGCAATTCAACATAATAAATCTCTTAAACAAATTGCTTGCATAATTCTATTGAGAAATAAAAATTCCATCTACACCTTATTTCACCTAGAGCCCAAGAAAATAGTGCATCAAACTTAAATCTATCATCTCAAACTTGTTCATCATTAAAGACTTAAAATTCTTCAACAAAGATTCACATGACCCACAATAAATCATATCATCAACATAAAAGCAAACAACCAGAAAATCATGTTCCCCCTTTTTCTTCAAATATAAAGTGGACTCATTTTCACTTCTTTTAAATCCTCATTCAAAAAAATAGCTATCAATCTTACTGTACAATGCTTGTGGAGCTTGCTTAAGCCTATAAAGAGCTTTCCTTAACCTAAAGACTTTGTTTTCATGGCCTTTTATAACAAAAACTTCAGGTTAAGAAATATAAACTTCCTCTTCCAATTCCCCTTTCAAAAAAGCAGATTTTACTTCAAATTGAAAAATAGGAAGAGATAAATGAGCAGATAAAGCAAGCAAAACTCTTACAATTTTAAGACTAGCTATTGGTGAGAATGTCTCTTCAAAGTCAATGCCTCCTTGTTGAGCAAAACACTTTGCTAGAAGTCACGCCTTATGCTTCTATATACTTCCATCAACATGATACTTTATTCTAAACACCCATTTAAGCCCAATTGCTTTCTTCCCTTCCACCAATTCTATTAAATCCCAAGTCTGATTTTTTTGGATTGTAGCCATTTCTTCATTCATAGCATTATGTCATTCTTCCATTTGTACTGCTTCTTCAAAGTACATTGGATCTGAAACACGTAAAGCAAAAGAACCAGATTCACGAATTTCCTTTAATTATCTAAATTTCTTTAGAGTAGTTTCAGCAGATGAAGAAGAACTTGTGCTTTTAGAGGATGAAGAGCTACTGCTAGGAGAAGATGGTGAAGAACTTCCTAGATTCAAAGGCAAAGAATCAACCACATTATCAATTGGAATTGGAATTTAATCATTATCTTGGGCACTTTCCCAGTTCCATGTTGCATCTTCATTGAACTCCACATTTCTACTAATAAAAATTTTGCCACTTAGAGGATTATATAGCCTATATGCTTTAGACTGAGTACAATAACCAATAAAAATGCATTTTTTAGGCCTTTTCATTAAGGTTATTGTGAAATTTAGAGTTAACTAAAACATAGGCTATACATCTAAAAACTTTTAAGTGACCTACACGAGGCTTCATATCTTTTCATGCTTCATATGGAATTTTATTCATAACAGCCTTTGTAGGGGAAAAATTCAAAAGATATACCGCCATTGCAACTGCTTCATCCCAAAAAGAGTTTGAAAGCCCATTGGCTTTTAGCAAACTCCTAGCCATCTCTACCATTGTTCAAATTTTCCTTTCAACAACACCATTTTGCTTTGGTGTATATGATGCAATAAGCTGCCTGTGAATGTCACATTCTTCACAAGAAATATTAAATTAAGTAGATATAAACTCACCTTCTCTATTAATGCGAAGGCACTTGATATTGCTGCCTATTTAATTTTCGACCAAGGCCTTAAACTTCTTAAATGGGCTAAAGTTTCAGATTTAGATTTCAAGAAATAAACCCAACTCATGCGACTTTAATTATCAACAAACAACAAAACATACTAATTTCCACCAAGAGATTCTGTATTCATGGGCCCATATAAACTATCATGCACTAATTGAAGACAACAATCAGCTCTTATAGATTTACCAATAGGAAAAGACTTCTTACTTTGCTTACCAAAGACACCCCTTCACAAAATTCAAAAGATTCAATTGTAAGCAACCCAATAACCATATTCTTTTGACTCAACAACTTCAATCCACTTTCATTCAAATGCTCATAACGCAAATGTCATAATTTAGATTTATCAATTTTACTAGTAACAAAGGCATAATTATTCATCTAAGAAACATCAAGAGGGAATATGTTGTTACTAGTCTTTGGAACAGTAGCTACAATATGACCAAATTTTTTATCTAGAATTTTACACACACCATCATCAAACACAATTCTATAACTAATATCCATCAATTGCCCAATGCTCAATAAATTGTAAGTCAAAGCAGTAACAAACTATACATCAGATAAAAGTTTAGTATTATTACTTGTCTTAGAGGCAACTGTACCTCTCCCTTTAACATGATACACATTGTTATCACCCAGCCACACTAGAATTTTTTTAGTCATCAAGCTCTTTGAATGATGGTTTGTCCACTGTCATATGATTAAAGCAACCACTATCCACAAACCAAATATCATCAGTAGCATTTTTTATAAGAATGGGCCATAACTAACATACTCTCTTCCTCTTCTATGAAATTAGCATGCTTCTTTTCATTACCAACATTTTTCTTCTACTTAGCCTAGCAATCATCTTCTTTATGACCCAATTTGCCACAATTATAGCATTTAATGGGCCTTTGATTATTCTGAAACAACCTTTGCTCATCATTTTTATACTGCCTTTGTTCATCAAATCGTCCTCTACAACCTCTATTACGACCATGACCTTGACCACGACCACCTCTGTTGGAGGATTCACCTTTCACCTGAAAGGCTTTCTCCTAGTTCAATGCTGAAGATTTGTTAATCCTTTCTTCGTGAGCTTGCAAAAAACCCATTAAATTATCAAAAAAACAAATGGATAAATCATTAGACTCTTCTATGACAACAACTACATGATCAAATTTAGGGGTAAGACTACGCAATATTTTTGAAACTATAGTCTGATCAGAAATTTGTTCACCCTATAACCTCATTTGAGAAACAATAACAGAAGCTCTAGATATATAAAACTGAATAGATTCAGAAGGACCCATTTGGAGTGTCTCAAAGGACTTACAAAGTGATTGAAGCTTTACCGTAATAACCTTTTTGGAGCCTTGGAACTATGTTTCTAGAATTTGCCAAGCTTTCAAAGTAGTTGCAGAGGAAATTTGGGAAAAACCTCATCATTGACTGCCGGTTGAAGGAATTACAAAGCTTTTGCATCCTGCTCCTTGTTGTCACGAAGCCCCTGCTCATCATGTGGGTCTTTATATCCAAACTCCACCAAATTCTATAGCTATTGGGATATAAACAAAGTCCTCAGCTTGATGCTCCGAAATTCATAATTTTCACCTTTGAAAAATGGAATTAAAGGTTGGGAGGAGGTTCTCGTACCGTTCACTGCCATGGATGCTGTATGCGTGGCCTGAAGGTCTCAAATATATGCCTCTGGTTTCTATTAGTGACCATCATGGGAAGAGACTGCTGCTCTTTGCCTCATTAAACTTCTATGCTGCTAAACATTGCTTACGCTGCAGCTCTATACGCTCGATAAGCAAGCTTTGATACCAATATGTTAGTAGAAACAGGATATTAAAGTATATAACAGACAAACAAAAAATGAACATAGACGCACAATATTTTTCTCACACTTTATTAACCAGGAGACAAAACCTTTTATAGGCTATACATAGAAACTAAATACCGAAAATAAAGACCCATTATGACCCACTACCTTGCTGAAAAATAATAAAATAAACAACCTTGACAGATTTGACGAATGTACTTGACCGAAGATATAGGAAAACATTATATTTGACGTAAAAGTATAAAAAAGTGGTGGTGGACGGCGCCGATGGTGGTGGGAAAGGGTAAATGAGACAAAAGAACTAGTCTTTTTGTTGCGGCGGTGTTGCGGTGTCTGGTGGCGAACTACTAAAGAATTTAACATTGTTAGCAATGAAGAAGGTGGAAAGTTGAGGTTTCTTACCCTCCTCCGCAACAGTCTGTGCCTGTCTGCCCCTACCAACAATGCCAAATTTCTTAACTGATTGAAAACAAAAAATGTGCACAATTAACAAGGAATTGAGACGACTGATAAAGATTTAATCTTTCGTCGACTGGTGAAATGCCATAGAGTTGAACAGTAGGGCAGTTTTCAATACGTACTAGTTCTATATTGGGAGAGTGGGAGATTCGGACATGCCATGAGGGGCCTCCCAACTGCTAAAATTCCATGAACAAAATGTCAGCTAGGCCTATTGTTGAATGGTAACAAGTTTATGATGTTCATCTCGCATATATCAGCACAGGACACTACACCTGGGCATGCTTTGTGTACTGCAGCTTTAATGTTGTCCACTACAATAAATCCTCTGATGGAGTTACTATCCGGAGCAGTTGTTTTCTCCCTGTGAAGTTAGCGTTGTCGTCCAAAAGAACAGACGCGTGGAACTCTGGTAATAACTGTTGGGGAAAGCACAGGAAATAAGATAAAAAAGAAGAGAGACTGACGTCAAAAGTGAAAATAAGAAGCTTTTTCCGCATCCTAGTCAGAGACATAGAACAAGCCTATATATAGGCTTACAATTAACTAATAAAAGCTAAAAATAAGGCACTAAACACAAGGTTATGAATACCGTACCGGGTTCGGTACCGGATTGAGATTTGGAACGGAACTGTACCGGTACCGGGTACCGTTTCGGAGAATTTTTTAAAATTATGAAATAGTCCCTAAAATTTTTA
>JANSVA010000217.1:41182732-41196430 GCA_025504915.1 Erythroxylum reticulatum | reverse complement strand
TTTTTAATTGCAAAATAGTCCCTGTAATTTTGGTTTTTACGGATTGGTCCCGAAAAATTCCGGTATTGGCGGTACCGACCGGAATTCATTCCCGGTACAACTTTCACCATTCCGGTACCGTTTTCCGGCCGGTACGGAACGTTCCGGTCGGTACCGGCCGAAACGGTACGATATTCACGTCACTGACTAAACGACAAGTGGGGAAGTAAAAAAAACAAAGTCGTGGGGTGAAACTTAGTGGGAAATAGGCAACATAATGTCTGCATAAAACAGGGGACATGGAGGCACTAACATAAAATATGTCCCACTAATTTTTAAGCACTATTTAACACTCTACCTTGCTTCAAAATTACAAACTCCAAGTTTTTGTCGAAAATAAATATGTTTAGCTTAGGAGAGTGCTTTGGTGAAAATAATAGCTACATGGTTATTTGTGCTACAGAACTTCAACATTATCTCTCTTTTCTTGGTAAGATTGCGAACAAAATGATAATGAATGTCAATATGCTTTGTTTTACTATAAAAAGTTGGATTTTTTGTCATTGCAATAATGACTTGGTTGTCATGTCAATATGCTTTGTTTTGTTATAAAAAGCTGGATTTTTTTTTCATTGCAATAATGACTTGGTTGTCACAAAATATTTTTATTGCACCCACTTGTTCATAAAGAATATCAACCAACAATTTTTGTAACCACACGGCTTGAAAGACTGATGTATTCCTTTGATCATCGAGACATCCTGCCTAATTGCTGTCACTATATCCAATCAAGCTGAAATTTGCATCTTTGGAATATTAGATCCCAAAATCAACAGTTTCGGCGATATAACGTAATACCCTTTTAGTGGAACTATGGACGTACCTGGACAACACATTTACAGAAAACAAAATATTTAGACAAGTATGTGTTAGATAATTTTAGCCTCCAATTAAACTTCTATATAGACATGGATAATAGTATTTGTACCATCTTCAAGTTGTAATTTTTCATTAACATTCATCGGTGTTTCAGTCACTTTGCAGTAATTTAAGCCCCCAATTAAACGTCTATAGAGACTTGGATCAACAGTATTTGTACCATCTTCAAGTTGTAATTTTTCATTAACATTCATCGATGTTTCAGCCACTTTGTAGTTATGCATCCTAAATTTGAAGAAAAGATTAGTTGCATACCTCTTTTATGGAAGAAAAGTACCATCTTCCACCTATTTCACTTCAAATCTAAGAAAGTATCTCAAGACACCTAAATCTGTCATTTTGAACTCTTTCATCATGCATGATTTGAATTCAGTAACCAAGGTTTCAAAGGATCCCATATAAATCATATCATCAACATAAATGCATAAAATCAGAAAATCCTTATCATGCTTCTTTACACATAGTTTTGGCTCACTTTCACTCCTTTCAAATCCATTATGTAGAAAATATGAATCAATTCTTTTGTACCATGCTCGGGGTGCTTGTTTCAGGCCATACAGAGCTTTTTTAAGTCTATAGACTTTGTTCTCGTTTTTAGTAACCATAAATCCTTCAGGTTGACAAAACAAAAACTTCCTCTTCTAACTCCTTGTTTAAAAATGCTAATTTCATATCAAATTGATAAACTGACAAATTTAATTTCACAGCAAGAGATAAAAGAGTTCTCAGTATTTTAAAACAGGCAACTAGTGAAATAGTTTCTTCAAAGTCAATACCTTGATGTTGTGCATACCCCTTTGCTATAAGTCTTGCTTTGTACTTCTATATACTGCTGTCAGCATCGTATTTAAGCTTGTATACCCACTTGGGACCAATCGATTTCTTACCATATGGAAGATCTACTAGTTCCCATGCTTGATTATGCTCGATTGCTCTCATTTCTTCAACCATTACATCATGCCATTCTTCTACTTCAACTACTTCTTCAAAACAAGTGGGTTCTATCATATACAAAGCAAATGAACATGATTCATAAATCTCTCGCAGTGATCTGCATTTTCTTGGTGATGTTTCAGTGGAGGAGCTTGATGTTGAACTCAATGGGGAGGTATTGTTTATTATGGTTTCATTGCTTGTTGTTGGAGAAGAATTTATTGAAGGAGAAGAGGTTGGTGTGGAATCTACTGCTATAACTTCATCAAGATGTGACAACTGAATTTCAAAACTAATCTTCTTAAAGGTGAAATCCCAACTTGCATCTTCATTGAACACAACATTCCTACTAATCAAAACCTTGCCACTCATAGGATTATATAGTTTATAAGCTTTAGATTGAGTACTGTACCTGAAAAAAAAAACTTTTCAGATTTTTCATCGAGTTTACGTCGTGATTGTGAATTTAGCAAAACATAAGCTATACTTCCAAAAATCCGTAAGGGCTTACCTTAGGCGTGTTAGCTTTCCAAGATTTGTATGGAGTCTGATTGTAGACTACCTTAGTGGATGAAATATTTAAGAGATAGACTATTAGAGCTACTACCTTTGCCCAAAACAGCTTTGGAATGCCTCTTGCAATCATTAGGCTTCTACCCATGTTAATAATAGTGCGATTCTTTTGTTCTGCCACTCCATTTTGTTCCGGAGTGTATGGTGCTATAAGCTCTCTATGAATGTCGTTCTTGTTGCAAAAGATATTGAATTCATCTGATAGAAGACATAAACTCTCCACCTCTATTTGTTTGAAGAGTCTTAATTTGATATCCACTTTGCTTCTCCACAAAAAAGACTTAAATTTCTTGAAAATTTCAAATGCTTCTGATTTAGATTTCAAGAAATACACCCAATTCATACAACTATAATCATCAATAAATAGTAAAAAATATCGAATGCCTCCCATGGATTCAATGCTCATTGGACCACATAAATCAACATGTATTAACTCAAGAAAAATAAAGCCTCTCTAAGCCTTATCTACAAGAAATGACGATCTACTTTGTTTTCCATACACATATCCTTGACAAAAGTTAAGAGTATATCAATTTTTGGCAAACCAACAACCATATTTTTTTGCCTAATAGTTGTAAACCTTTTATATTTAAATGACCATACTGCAAATGCCACATATTAGCTTTAGTACTTCCTTTAACAACCAATGCACTACTTTCATCATTAACTAACAAATGAAGTGGAAGCATTTTATTTAGAGTCATTTGAACACCAACAATCTTTTGACCTAATTTTTTATCATGGATGCCATAGGAATCATTGTCAAATAGAAATGAATATCCAGCACTCATCAATTGTCCAACACTCAATAGATTATGGACTAGATAAGGAACATATTGCATATCATGGAGAAGTTTTACATTACTATGTGAAGTTTTGATGGCAACAATACCTCTACCTTCGACTTTAATTGACTTGTCATTTCCTAGTTGAACTTCTAATTTTTGTGACTCATCAAGCTTTTTAGTCAATGACCTCATGCCTGACGTATGATTAGAGCAACAACTATCTATAAACTACACATTATTTAATTTACCGTCTATAGTTGAGTGAGCAATAAACAAGTTACTCTCCTCTAAAGGCTTCTCGATGAAGTTGACATGCTTTTGTTCATCCTTCTGTTTAGTCCAACAATCAACATTTTTGTGCCCATATTTTTTGCAGTAGCGACATTGAATATTACTCTTGAACTGTTATTGCTTACTAGCAGATTGATTTAGTCCTCTACAGTGACCGCGACCATGACCACAATAGCCACCTCTACCTTATCCTTGACCTCCTGAATTTTCTACCTTCCCCTTGTAGGAAGACTCTCCTTTCACCTGAAATGCCTTCTCTTTGCCTTTTTCATGGGATCTACTAAGCCTAACTTCATGGGCTAGTAAAGAACTCATTAATTGATCAAAAGTATAATTAGATAAGTCTTTAGACTCTTCAATTGCAACAACGACATTATCAAATTTTTTAGTTAAACTCCTCAAAACTTCACTCACAGCAATTTCATTGCTAATATTTTCACCATACAACTTCATATGATTAACAATCCCAGATACTCTATACAAAAATTCTTGTACAGATTCTTTTTCTTGCATTGCTAATGTTTGAAAATCATGGCAAAGTGTTTGTAGTTTTATGACAATTACCTTCTTATCACCCATATACTTTTTTCGTAGAGTTTCCCATGCCTGAGTGGAAGTTGTGGCTGTCACAATTTTGGGGAAAATTTGATCATCAACTGCCTGTTGGATGAAAAATAAAGCTTTTGCATCCTTCTTTCGGCTCTCCCGTACACGTGGATCAACTGCCTGATTTTCTTCTGGCTCTTCAAACCCATTCTCCACCAAGTCTTATAGCTCTTGATACTTGAACAAAGTCTTCATTTTAAGACTCCAAAAATGGTAATTTTTCCCTTTGAATATCGAAATTAGGGGTTTTGAAGAGGAGTTAACATCATTGTTTGCCATGGTTGTGGATTCACTATAGTCTTTGCTTAACTCTGTTTCACTCAGGTGCTCTTTAGCTTTACCTTTTGCCTAATGAGAATCGAACTTGGATGAAAGAAACTATGTTTTGATGCTCTAATTCCAAAAGTTATTGGGGAAAGCACAGGAAATAAGACAGAAAAGAAAAGAGACGAATGCCAAAAGTGGAAATAAGACAACCTTTGTAATGGAAGTTTTGTGCATCCTAATCAGAGACAGAATAGGCCTATATATAGGCTTACAATTAACCAATAAAAACTAAAAATAAGGCACTAAACGACAAATGGAGAAGTGGAAAAAACAAAGACATGGGATAAAACTTAGTGGGAAACAAGGAACATAACGTCTGCATAAAACAAGGGACATAGAGCCACTAACATAAAACGTGTCCCACTATTTTTTTGTCGGTTATTTTTAGCAATCCTTCTTTCTTTCATCCTCAATCGTCTGATCTCCAAATATTAAATAATCATTTTGGTTTACATCAACTAAAATGAAAATCAATCAGGCAAAGTAACTCAATGATAGAACCAAAGGCTAGTTGATAAAATTATGTATTCGTTACAAATGAGGATGTTTATGAACATGAGGAATAAGAAGTTGGTCTAATCTTGAATGATTAAGAGACAAAATGATGAATAAATTGCTAATAAGGACAAATAACAAAGCCTCATTATGAATTTATGAGTCTCTGAATGTTGTTGACTTAATAGTCATCCAACTTGGCAAGCCTCTTTGAGCTCCTTCACCGCACATGCTATGCCAGTGATGATTTTATGTGTGATGCACTTGTCAAGATATATGGTGAAGTTGGTAGACACCATTAATTGTCATTATAAGCTAATGAATGGATTTCCAATATATACTTTTCACTTTTGATTAATGATTAAGCAATCATTTAGCAAAGCTAACTTAATAAATTCAATTTATGTACATTCTTTCTTTCTGGTTAAATTAGGGGCCAAAATTATGGAAGAGAAAATCTAAATCTAAATTAACATGATTGTTTGTTGGAAATGTGAACAAAGTGGAGAGGGAGTTGTTAATTAAAAGAGGAAAAGAGATCCAACATACATAAAGGTTATGAGTAAAAAGTGAAGCTAATTATGCTTCAGTGCTTTTCATATCCTGAAAATGAGTAATGGCATCATATCCTGGAAATGAGTAGTGGCATCATATTCCCCTTTACATTAATGGATGTGTACTTTCTTTCCATTGTAAGTTGGCTAAATTTAAAGAGGAGGAGAGAGAGAGATATTAGATAGCTTCAAAAAGGTGAAAAATCAATTTACCACTTTTAAAAGTCTTTAAATAAATTTCAAATATTCAAAATTCTTAAAATGATTATGCACAAATAACAAGAAGCTAAAGAATAAGGAGCAAATTGTTAAATTTTGTAAGGTTAGGTCCAAATGAACTGAGTACATACAAGCCCAAATGAGGCTCCATCCTAAAGCTAATTGGTGATAGGAAGAATACCTCATTAGGTTTATATGCATACTCAATACTATATATTCTTTCCATATGGGACAAACTCTCACTTATATTTCAACATACCCCCCTCACGTATGGACTAATTTAAGGCCCAACATGTGACACAGTCTATCGTGTTGAGGTGGTGATGATTAACCTAAGAGCGACTTTCTTTGATACCATGTTAAATTTTATAAGATTGGACCCAAACAAACTGAGTACATACAAGCTCAAATGAGGTTCTATCCTAAAGTCAAATGGTAATAGGAGGAGTAACTCACTGAGCTTATATGCATGCTCAAGGTCATATATTCTTTCAATGTGGGATAAACTCCCAAATATATTTCAACAAAAATAATGTTGAGTAAGAATGTATCAACTATGATCAATATAAATTTATTAGAAAATGCAAAGATATAAGTATATTTACATTTTCTTATGTAATTAGTAATAAGAAAATTGAGTGTGTCATGCTTGATTTAGGTATCTATCAATGTTATGTTATACTTAATTTACTGAGCATTAAATCTAAATTCTTTGCAAAAAACTAATATAATTATTCAACTAGCTGATTGCTTTTATATGCAATCATATTGTTATTGTAAAGGGTGATTTAGTTTAGGTTAATGGTTCAATATTTCTATTGGACTTTTACATCTTGAAAAAGGATGGAGATAATGTAAAACATTCAGCTACAATTTTATTGGGAAGTTGATTCACGAAGATGGCTATGACAAAAATTGATGTGGATGATGGTACTCCTTTTGTTGAGTTTGATGAAGAGATGTTGAAGTTTAATATTTTTGAAGTAATGAAGTAACCTAATGATTTTCACTCTGTATATCTTATGGATATTGTGGATTTAATTGCACGGGATATTTTTAAAAAGAAAGTGTTAATGAAGAGTCAGAGTTTAATGCTAAAATGGAAGTGAATGAGTAAGTTGATCAAACTTATGAAATTGCAGAATCATTATTGCTAATATATTCAAAAACTTTAAATGTTGAAATTAATATAACTCATAAAAAATATTACCTTTTATTTTATCAGCTCCAAATATAGAATTAAAAGCCTTACCTGAACCTGAAACATCTCTATTTAAGTGAAAGGAGTCACACAATCATCAAAAAAAGGTGAATAAAAGACAAGAAGAAAGATCACAAAACACAGTGGCAACTTTGTTTAAAAAGTATGGAGTGCAACATTGAGTATCTACCACATACATCCACAAATAAATGGGCAGGCAAAAGTATTAAATAGAGAAGTAAAATCTATTTTGGAAAAGACAATAAATCCATGAAGAAAGAATTGGAGTTTCATCCAAACGACACTCTTTAGCTTACCATACAACCTTCAAAATATCGATAGGAATGTCTCCTTATAGATTAATTTTGGTAAAGTTTGTCATTTACTTATACAAATTGAACATAATGTTTATCACACGGTGCAACATTGTGGTATGGATTTGGCAAAAACTAGAGAAATAAGAAAATTACAATTGCAAAAGTTAGAGGAACTAAGGTTGGATGATTGCGAGAATTATACAATTTACAAAGAAACCAAATTGTTCGATAATAGTGTGATTTTGAGGAAGCAATTTGAGGTTAGAAAGAAAATATTATTATATAATTGAAGACGTGCACGTACATCCCAGCCACAGTTGAATGATATTTTGGATTTGAAGTTAAAGCAAATGCCTCATCTTATCCTTAAAAGTTCAATATTTATTTTATTAATTATATGAATTTTTAGTTTTGGACAAAAGTTATTAATCTTTCGTGTAATTAAAAATTTTCTTGCAATTTTTATTTTTTTGAAAAATTCAAAATAACTTTTTTTACTTATCATTTTGAGACAAATAACAAATAAATTTTATTTATTTATTTATTTGTCATATTTATATATTATTACTTTTATTTAAAATGTAACAATCTTAAAATAAATTTACTCTATTAAAAATCATATTAAATTAAATTAACTATTGCCTTCCCTGGTTTTTTGGAATTAAACAACATATGTTTGGAAGTTTCTATTTTGGTAAGTGATTTTCCATGAAATTAGATGGGATATATGAAATTTTAGGTCATGTACAATTAATTATGCTTTTTATATACATGTCTTCCATACTCATTGAGCCTTTGATGTTAACCTAAAAAATTTCAAGGTTAGTGATTAGTGATTACTTTTTACCTTTTAAATTCAAAGAAAAACAAAGAAAAAAGTTTACAGTATAGCTTTAAGATTTGACTTAAGTTATTTGAGAAATGCAATTCTATTATATCAAAAGGAAAAATACAAAGAACCAAGCAATTAACTATTTACAAGAAAGTACATTTGATAACTTCATAGGTTTGAAATTGTTATAAATTTACAAGTGAAGGTAGGACTCATAACTCATTGCCTTTAAGGTTTTGGGTTTAGATACAATATCCTTGTTGTATATATATCGACTCACGTGAATATGGTCCAATTTTTCCCTATACTCCCTCAAAACACTTCATTAGTATCATAGTTAGGTTGACAAAGTCCGATGATTAGAGATTCATGCATTTGGGTCAAATGAATGGGCGATTTATAGAGTGACTCAAATAGCTTCACATAATCTATGAGTTAAGGAGAAGTTAGTCTGATATGGGTAGATTCACTTGTGAGGAGTAGATGTTAGAAATTCACAAGTTGAGTAATCTAGAATCAGAAAGAGACAAAGATAAAGTGAATTATATATAAATATAGGACTCGTAATTTATTGTCTTAAAGCTTTGGGTTAAGATATGATGTTCTAGCTATATATAGATTCACTTGGATTAGGTCCAAATTCTCCCCGGACTCCCCTGAAAACCCTTCAGAAATGTGTTATTGTACTAACAAAGTTGCATGTTTTGCTGCTAAATATTCCTTGACAATTAACAGTTGTAAAGCTGGAAACGTGTGGTGTACTGCAAATGGAAATTGAACAGTTTCTTCTCTTCTCACCATATATGTACATTTTACTTGCTTTAGGGTATCAATAGAAAATCCAATTGACAAACTTGTAAACGTGCTGGAGATCTACTATGCTTAGACCTAATTTGCTTTGCTCTATGATCATGTTATTGTCTACAAAAATTACGTCGTGAATTTGTATCTAAGCTTGTTTCACTGTAATATGTGGGTTTGAGTTACACATATGGAGTTGGGATACTTGGAATTGTTATGTTTCGAGCAGTTAGTATAATAAAATGGGTTGTATGTCTATATGTTATTTCACTTTAAGCAAACATTTGAGTAGATTATCGTTTATCTCACTTCCATGTACATACACATGTTGTATCTCACAATCTTAATTTTTGCTTTGAAAAAGTGTCAAGTGATAAGAGAGTTAATCATAGCCAAAGGAAAGCAAGACACCATTAGACAGGAACTTAAAATGACTTTTGTTAATTTAGTTGGTTTAATGTAGTTATAGGCTAAATGTTAATAGTAGTATAATAGCGGTTGTAGTAACTTTGTTATTATCCTTATAATAGGATTGTATATTATTGTTTCCAGCTTTGATAATATGTATGTTTTAATTTTTAAAAAAATGTGTCAAGTGATTAGCATTAACCATAAGTGCAATACTGAAATTTACGCTTTAAGCCTATCATGTAGTATAATTATTATTTCTTGTGGTTAACCTGTGATTTTCTGATTAATGCAACTTTGGGAGTCTAACTTGTTTCCAGCGTAGTTTCTCTATCAAACAAAAAGAATCATGACCTTTTTGGAATGGTGAAATTGCTACTTTACGTATTTTTATTGGACCGAATAGAATGAGCCTCTTAAGATTTCATTTTTAAAGAATGAAAACTCTCAACTCTTTTTTTTTACATATTTCAGGAGCTTAAGCCACAATAGATAGATAGAACAACGGAGGGACAAAAGGATCATTGAAGAAAATAATTTCCAAAAGAAAAAATAGTGAATCTAACATATTTCTTTAAATTTAGCAAGTTTCAAATAGTATTTTTGATAGTTGTTTCAGAAAGGGAAATTTCATATACATTTCATAAAGTAACATGTAGAATGTTCCAAAATAGGGTTTTTAGATTGATATTTTGTCAAATATATGTGTTGATTATTCTATTTGTTAATTAACAACTGTATGCATGCTTTAATTTGCATAAATTTGTATTAAAATTATAGAAACTCGTGAGGATTAGGATGAGTTTATAATTTCATTTAATTAATGATTTCAAAGGTTTAGTCATGTTTATTTGACTGTGATTATTACATGATTGTTAATATAAAATTCATATTATACATTTGGCATGTGTTTTAGTATGTGAAGATGCCACCGATTATTACCTAAGATCTTATACGTGAATGCATTTAGGATGTAGCTATTAGCTATTTCGTATGTATGTTTGGCATATTATGGTGATCAATTTGTATTATTTTATGAATATTAAGACTTTAAGAGGGTATTAAATGTATTTGTGTATGATTTAAGAAGGTGAAATGTGATTGGTTGGAGACTTGGCCGACGTCATATTAAAGCTTATATTGATATGTTGTTTGCATCAAATGAGTTTGAGACAAGAATGGTAAGTGAACTATCTCGTTATATGGGGCATATTGTCCAGAGTTAGATAGAGTATATACGAACATGTGTAAGACTGAAATTTAAGCTTCAAGTAAATCGTATAGCCTATTGTTGTTTCTTCTACTTAAGTTGCATATATTTTTGTTTGTTTTAAGTTTTTTATTAAGTAAATGTAACTTTGAGCATCTGAATTGATTTTAGAGTGATTTTTCTAGCAAATAAAGAGAAACGTTGCATTTTAAGGTGATATCAATCGATCAAATGGGTGTTATTGAACAACCAACGGTAGCATTATTACTTTACATAGTTTCGTTTGATCGAAATAAACTTGGTAGAACTTCATTTATAAAGAATGAAAAATCTCAACTTTTTTGAACAAGTTTTAAGAGACTGATATTTTGTCAAACATATTTTTAATTGTTCTTTTGTGTGATTAACTATTGTGTGAATGCCTTAATTTACATAATTTTGTGTTAAAATTGTAGAAACTACATATAAGGATTATGGTGAGTTTAGAGTCTAGTTTAACTGATAATTTCAAAGGTTTGATCATTATTTATTTGATTGAAACTTTTATGTGATGGTTAATATCAAGTTCCTATTATACATGTGATGTGTATTTTTAGTATGTAGGAGTACCAATAATGACTACATTCCAACAAAGTAGACATTTAGCTACATTTTTTTTAGATACGTTCCAAAAATCGTAGCTAAAAGTGACCATATTGCAATGATTTTAAAATCGTCATTAAAACTAAGTCTTTAGTGACTGATTATAAAAGCGTCACAGAAGGATCAACATTTGGTGACAAATGACAAAAATCATCCCCAAAAGGTGAGCATTTAGTGACGATTCCCAAAAATCGTCACAAAATGATCCACATTGGGTGACAATTTTATACATTCGTCACTAAATGAACTTTTGGTGACGTTTTTTTTTTCCAGAAATTGTCACCATACTTGGGTAAACATTTGGTGACCAATTTTCGAAATCATCACCAAATGGTTCACAATTGGTGACGATTATGTAAAATCATCACTAAAAAGACGTTTGGTGACGATTTTATGTTTTTCATATTATCGCTAAAGGTAACGATTTGGTGACGATATTTGAAAGCGTCACCAAAGGATCATCATTTGGTGACGAATTTTTTAAAATCATCACTAAATGGTCCACGATGATTCCTAAAATCATTACCAAATAGTCCGCATTTAGTGACAATTTTTGAAAATCGTCACCAAATGTTCCATAGTAATTTGCAACTCATTTGGTGACCATTTGCCAAAATCATCACCAAAGGGTTCACATTTTCCAAAATTGTTAAACTAGCATTTTTATAATCTATCATAATTAAGATATGTTTTATTGGAGATTTGTTTTGAATATTTACAATGTATTGTTGAAAAAACACACACATCATAATTTTAAGTGTTAAACAGTAGTACTAGTTAATCATTAATAATTACTAATAGTGTAAAAATTAGTTATAAAAATTTTAATAATTATATCAATATAATAATATGATATATGGAGTAGTACAACTTTGAATTAGAAGATTAACAATTCTTACAGTCATAGAATAAGAACAATAATAGTCCACACTCAATAGTACACAACTTGACTCCTAATTAGTAGAGAGGTTGTTTGACAAATTATTATAGATACAATAATAAATCAGATTTAAAGCTAAGTCCAATTGATTGCATTGATAAATGACAATGATATAATTATTTTTTTAGATTCCAAGTGACATTAGAGTTGGTAAAGGTAAATGAGTCCCCGATGTTTGGATTTTCAAGAAGGGTCCTTGCACGTTTGAAGGCACCAATTGAAACAATGATAGTTATTCCCTTAGGTGTAGGGTTTTTCACACCTTCTTGTAACAACGTTTCCGTTATAGCTAAACTTATAGAGGATACAGTGAATGAGTTGCCATTTTTAGTATGAAAGATAAACTCTCCAGATGAATTGTCAGTATGAAACGATTTACCTAAAACACAATAAGTATAGAACTTAGATATTGTCATATTAGTAAATCGTTAAACAAACTGAAATTAGAGTGACATGGATACGTGAATGTTCAGATGAAGTCTGTGGAATTGACGAATTTTTCAAAACAACCGATTTCTCTAATCCTTTACGGACTGTTGTGACATCGCTTCGGCCTTCATGGGTATACATGTCATCTTCGAGATTCAAGGAAGCTTAAAACAACATGTATTATGTACCATCAAATGTGAATATATATAATAGCTTCATAAAAGGAAATGAGATGTACATAATAAGGAAAGTGATGTTGTTCGGATGATACTAAACACCTTGAAGCAGAAGATTGGCTAAGGAAGGCAAACGATCATTAGTGTATCAAGTGGAGATTTTTTCTACATTGTTTTTTCCTTCGGTAGGGATAATTTTTCCACATTCCTACCAATTGAATGAATTAGTATCATCCAGAACTAATCGCCATGTCGACATTCCTTGATTAATAATGTTAAGAGGTATATTCTGCAAATGTCGATTTAGAATAAAATGATAATATGTTCAACTCCAATTTCAATGATAAGTGAAAGTAGTCTAGTTTAGCACTTATACATCTTCAATGTGAATGATATGAAAGTTACGCTTACTAAAATTTCAGAAATCTATTGTGTAGTTTGTATCACATGCAAAATTTAGAATTTAAAGTAGAATAGACGTGACTATATTTTTGATGTATAGAAATATAGTATTATCTATATTGGGCTAAATTACTATTGATTTAAATGAATAAAAGTAAAATACTCTTGAAAACCTTTCATCAAATAGTTACGAAGCTTTGATAAGGGAAGCGTTAAAGGTCGTTGAGAAGAAGCCAACCCATATACAAATAACAAAGACAAACAATAAATCATTTTCAAAATACAACCATAGACACAACCCACACTTTAAATGCATAATTAAGAACTCACAATAAACACCTAAAGGTATAAGTTAAACTTAGCATAACTTTGTTAATGAAAATAGAACAAAACAATAATATCGATTCAGTTAATGATGGTTTTTTGACAGTCATGACAACAATACAGAACCCAAGCAGAAGAGAGGAGATAGTGGTTTACAAGATGGAGGACTTTGAGAAATGTTGACGGCTTGAACGAGAATGGAGTAGTCTTTTATTATGGTTGTGATTTAAAACCTAATTCAAAACAACATCATTTTTCTTGTTTAGGCAAATGATGACGTTTCTTGTTTACTATAGTTGTTTATGTGTACTA